>CP092868.1:93245913-93284510 GCA_030710605.1 Cordylochernes scorpioides
TAAAAAATATTTCACTATATCTAAATTGCCCGCCCCCATAGGCTAAGGATTCGAATTTTTAATTGTGGAACAAAAGAATTCCCCATGACACAAATAGTCCATAGATTGAACCAACAGAGATTTTGGCATTACTCCTGCTTATATAACTGGACATACGATAGTATACTGCCATCTATCAGTTTAATTATCGATAAAACTTTCTTCAGAAAACTCTCGCTATTGTTGCTTAAATATATTTCCATGACTTATGATAAAAACTCAAGACTACTGAGAGAGGTGTTTCAAAGACCCACTAAATTAGTTAAGAAAGACACTTCTTGATAAAAGATTAAAAGTGTGATTTGGGCCGATATATGTAAATACGATTAGCCATGCAAAAAGTAAATTATAAAACCTAAACTTCTTCATTCTTTTTGTGTCCTCTTTTTCATATAACGAAACAAGTTTTATTTATATAGACATTACACTCATTGTATAATTATTTACATAAAATGAGTCAATAAAACATACCAGAGAGAATATGTACAGAGTTATATTTAAGTCGTTAAAATTAATTTTAGCTCTTTTTCTGCATCATAGTGGTTATTAAAATCAACACCATAGGCTGTATATGATGTACTTAGAAATATCAAAAATTCCTATTAATCAATTGCTTCTTTATTAAAGACGAATCTGCCTCCTTCAAAAACGAAGTCCGAATTGATTTTTTTACATTTGAATATCTTTTTTTTTTTGTAAATAGGCGTCAGCAAGGGACAGTCAAAATAACGGTGCTCTATAGACGGAGGACCCCGCACGATGAGCGTTGCGGTTGACTAAGGCGTTTTGGATATGGTAACGCTCATAATTTGTCCTCTTTCAGTCCTCATAAGTCGATTATATATAAGCTAGTACGTAGCGTATAGGTTTTTACTGGCTTCAAGAAGGCCTTTACACAGAGGAAACACACATATTCAGCATACATTTTGCAATATATTGTCACGGCAGAATTGACAAGTATTCCAAAGGTTTAAGTTGAAAATAATTTAATAACAAAATCTAAAGAATACAAAACGTGATAATTTTACAAGTGATAATCTACAAGAATGATAAGGAGTATAGTGACGGAGCCAAATATTTTAGTTGATAAACTAACAACAGAGTGTTTAAATTTTATAACAATTCAGTGAAGGGGGTCAGTGGAAGGATGGTCTAAACCGTTGGTTTTCGACCGCTACGACCCAGGATCGAATCCCGCATTGGCACTTTTTTCTATATATAAAAAAAAGCCCAATGGCCCCAACTCTTGCAAATGTCCAACCCCACCAGCGAGTGCAAGTAACCAAACGGAGCTCTGGCATATTTGTAAATGCAAAATCGAACTGCTTTTCACATGTGTAGACATGGGGTGCACTTACAGTAAAAGCAGTCACCAACTTCTACTCACCATGATTACCATGACCTGTACCACGTGTACTAAGGATAATGAAAAATAATTATTCAGTGACAATATATTGTAATGGCATTAGCTTAAGTCAAAATATACAGGAGTGAAATGAATGTTTAAATCTAGAAAGGCTTGTGTAAGGAATTTGACATTACTGATTTAACAATTTCCACCAAGCTAGACAAGCAAAAACACTAAGTTAAAAAGACAAATATAAAAATAAACGCGGAATAATTAGTATACACGTTGTATATTTGTTGGATGAAGGTATTTATCTGCGGAAAAAGTACTTCTCTCGTTTAAACATGTATTTTCTAGAACATACTGTAATATAGATAATTCCCTCCTCACTGTATGACAAGATATCCGAGAGGCAGGGATCCCAGAGTGAAGTTGTAGAAAGGATCACACATGTGTGTGGGGAGGACAGGCGCCACGACGACATTCCAACGTGGGGGAGGAGGACAGTTCAGACAGATCTGCGGTGACAACAGACGTGGCAAGTTGGCTACAGGAAGTGGGCTCCGGGCGTGTGGCCGTATGGACTGACCGGGAAGACGGTGACGTGGAGGATCCCTCTGGTGGCGGACAATGGAGGCATCTACTGTATATAGTTACTAATCTGCTCTTTAAAGCTCTTATAATAAATATACCGTACTAAGCTGTATCCACAAAGAATCCACATTGTTTTCTTAGAAACCTTGAACGCAAACATCGACAGCTCAGAAGCGTCGAAACAATACGTATTTTGGTCGTTTCAGCCTATTTAAAGACATCTCAATATTTGACCGGAAGAGAAATCCCCGGTTGTAGAAAGCTAGAAGAATAATAACGAAAAGTGAAATGGTTTCATTTCATTACAATTTATAAAATGGTCAATATAAATATCATCAATATAATAGTGTGTAGTTAATCCCATACTGAAGTCTGAGAGGAATTTTCCATTTGAAATTCCCGTCACTTCTCTCCGACACTTCCACGAACTGTCACCGATCATTTCAGACAACTCGGCGACACTTTCAACAACCCTAATTGACTTAATCCATAACTCTAATTAGACAGGTTTCTATTAGTAGCTCTTTCCTAATATCCTGGAAATTTCTACTGTCAATAAATTGTATATTTTCGAAGAATTCTCACAGTTTGTTTTACCTATTCTTGGTACACAAGGCCATTATAATCATGGTTGGTTTGCGACTCCTAATACTCTGAGTAAACTATACACACATGGACTACACAAAACTTAAGGAAGCTTTACATTTTTGCATGTATTTCGGGATTCAGACAATAACTCTGAAAGATAGTACAGTGACCTCTATTGAAAACACACGAGGTAACCATGTGTGAACAAAATTGTTTCTATCTCCTTCAGAAAAAAAATCCCTAAGTGTTGACTATGAGGATATATAGAAGAAGTTTGAGTTTTGTACTTAAAATGTGCCAAAACTTGAGTCATTGGTGGGATAAACAGCCATTGAAAAATATAATTTTGAATATATATATTGGGGAGGCAATTCTGAACATGTCTGAAAACATCGGCTGCCTCGGGTATTGAGTCTTTACCTTCTCCTCCTCTAACTGAGACGGGAATATCGCATCAGTAGTCCTGTACCTGGCCGGACGTGGACCATCTATCTCGGTAGAGTCATCCCAAACAAAAACATGTAGTTTGGATGAGCGAGCTCGTGGATCCATTTCAGCAAGAAACGGGAGCGAAAAGCTGCTATCAAAAAAGGCTAAGGTGCTGAGGCAGGTACGTCCTTCAGTAGCGTGAACCCCTTCAATATAATATTGTTGCGTCAGAATCCCGAGGTCGTTTGTGTTCTTTATCTGATCATTATGGTACAAAGATGGTACGCAAGTTCGTAAAGATATGTAGCTAAGTCAGAGCACTTTAGTAGAATGTTACGAACTGGAAGGAATACAATGAGTGGGACATACCTCTATCGTCAGGAGGATCCTTAGTGCCGTGGATAATACTCTTGCGAGGCATCCCGCTCCACACTCAGTCCACGCCCAGCCTGGACGACACCGACCCGTAGGCTGAATCGCTGCCGCTGTAGACACACAAACGTTTCGGTGTCCAAATCCACAAAATATACCGTTCCATACAGTGCAGTCGCCAAGACGGTTTGGCCAGATTCAGGGTTACCCCACGGTCAAGCCAATAGCGCTATGAATGTATTGTGTTACAGAACTTCTTGCTGTCGAACTGCTGTTACTGACTGTCACTTTCCTCCTTGAACCCCGCGGTCACTTTCCTTGCACTGTCGGTCCCCCCGTCTTTTTGTTCTATCGCTGGCTTATACCATTCTGTCGCGGTACACCCCAACTGGCGCCAATAGCACCCTTTATTTATCCTCTTTCTTGCCATCTACGACATTCTTAAATCTTTGGTAAAAGAGCCAGATATCACAATATTATGTCCTGGTCCGGTGATGCAGAAAACGTAAATATTTCCCTGAAATAGGATAATTCATTGTTAAATTAGTATATAGCCAATGGTGTCACTAAAATGGAATTCTTGATTTAGGTATTCAATGAAATTATTGATATTATTGTTCCTGCGGAGAAACTGAACAAACTGCTCTTCACCTTATCTACGACTGTCCGAACTTTGCAGAAGTGAGACATCGATTGTTCCCTGATCTAAATGATTTAACTCTCTTACATCAGCCACGTTGTCTATATAAATATTGTGAACTCTGTCAATTAATACATTCAAATCTTTTTAATTATGAGTTCTAATTTGTTTGTTTCTTCTGTAATAGGCTTAAATATATCAATATCGCGCATTTTGATTAATAAATTTTAATAATTAATAAGAAAAAAATACATTTAAAATGAGCTTTTATTTAAATGCACTAAGAAAGAAAAAATAAAATCTTTTGTCATTGAGCAATTAGATGCATCTGAGTGAAAATAAAAGCGCCGGGGTACCATCATCATAAATTTCGAACCTAATGTGAATTATATGTAGCAACTGATTATATTTTTATGTTTCTGCTATATTTTTACCTCATCTCTAAATATGATCGTCCCCCGCCGCTTTTATTTTCACTCAGATACATCTAATTGCTCAATGACAAAAGATAAAATATTTTTATTTTTTTAGTGCATTCAAATAAAAGCTTTTTATAAAATGTATTTTATCTTATTAATTATTTAGTTTATTAAAGTCTTAATATCTTTATTTAAACACACAAAACGCGATATCCAGGCTAGGGATAATTGCGTCGATTTACATTTTATTTTAACAAGAAACAGTTATAAGCATATTATACAAGATAAAGTAAACAAAACTAAAAAGAGAAACAATAATATATATTAGGAACCTAAACCTTTCAGGTTGGAAAGATGATCATAAATATATCTCAAAGCAATAACGCACCATCTATACATATAAAATGAGAGGATTTAAAAGCACGAATGTTTATTTTATACATACAAACTTCTACTGCCCTTACTGCGATGAAAAATATAATAAAAATAAAAATATAACCTTTCGCATTGAGTTTCTTTTATTATTTATAATAAAAGAAACTCAATGCGAAAGGTTGTATTTTTATTTTTATAATTTGTAGCGCAATCTTTTCGTTTACTTCAACTATGAAAAAATATATTGAGAGGGCTTGGCTCATCAGTGGTGAACCCTCCCAGCGGTTTCGCCAATTTAATCCACCAGACCTCTTCTCAGAGCTCTAATACTGTATTGGACGATTCTGCTTATAAACGCAGCACTGAAGGATGAAATCTCAGAAATGGTTTTCAAGAAAACTATGGACATAAGCTTATAGGACAGTAGAATTACATTCAAATATTTTTATCGAGCAATGCTCTTCCGCAAACAATAAAGACAAGGCCAGTTAGGCATTCTATATACAGTTACGAGCGTCATTCCTCATCTCCTAATCAACTATGTCACCGTTCGCTTATTTTTTGGAATGGCGCCCTCCTATTGGTTGGCTACGATCACGCCACCTTTGCCCCCCCCCCCCCATCCTGCCTCCCCCACTCGCTTTTTCGTTTTTGTAACTATTGTGTTGGAGCGGGTCGCTCCTTAAATAAATGCATATATTAGTTAATAACTAAATGGAATCCTCTCTTTCTTTTTCCCAGTATGTGACGCCTACGAAAGCCAACAGTACATAGACAGATAAAGCACATAGGCTATAGTTATTAACTAATATATGCATTTATTTAAGGCGCCAATTTATAATTGTAACAAATAGTATTTGAATAAAAACATTCAATCGGGTAAAACACGGGCGTTGCCCGGGTCATTCGGCTAGTAAATTAATACAAAGCAATAACGCGCCATCTATACATATAAAATGAAAGGATTTAAAAGCACGAATGTTTCTTTTATACATAATACAAACTTCTACTGCCCTTACTGCGATGAAAATATATATTGGGAGGGCTTGGCTCATCAGTGGTGAACCCTCCCAGCCGTTTCGCCAATTTAACCCACCAGACCGCTTCTCCGAGCTCTAATACTGTATTGGACGATTCTGCTTATATACGCAGCACTGAAGGATGGAATCTCAGAAATGGTTTTCAAGAAAACTATGGACATAGGCTTATAGGACAGTAGAATTACATTCAATATACACAATATATTTTTTCATCGCAGTAAGGGCAGTAGAAGTTTGTATTATGTATAAAAGAAACATTCGTGCTTTTAAATCTTTTCATTTTATATAAATATATCTATAAAAATAGCTAATCTATGATAATTCTCTCTGCTATTTACAAATTGATATAGATCTACAACATTATTTATTGTCTGTTGTCTAGCGGTGAAGAAGAGTGGGCATTCCAGCAGTAGGTGTCTTGAGTCCTGGAATTTGTTGCCACAATGACAGCTAGAGTCCTCAACCGCGCATTAAGTCTTAATGGAATATATATCTAAACTCTTCACTCAAAATCAATTTTTTAAATTAAAATAATTCCTGGGTAACTATTGCTCGTATAATAGTGTACAATTTCAAAATGTCTTCATGTTGAAACGGAATAAATGTTGTTGGTTATTTAAGAATGTCTTCCTTCTTCTTCTTTCTTATCTCCATTCAATCATATTACGGTATCAAGCTTGTAAAGTTGACAACCATCATAATTGGGTGAAGTTGAATGCGTCTGCCTTTGTCATTAAGACTGGGAGCACTACTCAGTAGCAGGTCGACTTAGCTCCTAAATAAATGACCGCCTCTGACATGAGGAACAGACGCCATGTACAGCCGCTCTTAACATGGAGTACAAACGCATTTTACATTTAAGAATGTAAAATGTTTTACGTCGGTAGGACTCTCTAGACGACAATTTACCCATCACAGCCGACACACAGCTAATAAAGACTAATATATTGTACGTACGTGAAGAATAAACAGTGGAATCTGTTTTCACAATAAATTAAATTATAAATACAAGGCGATAACATTTATATATAAGAAATGAAAGCATTTAAGCACGAATCTTTCTTTTTCAATATAAAACAAACTTCTACTGTCGTTACTGCGATGAAAAAATATAAAGACCTAACTGCACTGTCTTTTAATACAAGGCAATAACACGCCATCTATATACCGTTAAACCTGTCTATAGCGCCCCCTCTAAATAGCGCCTTCCTCTCTATAGCGCCCGATTTTAAATACGTAGTACGATGCGATTTACATTAAAAGTAACCTGTCTATAGCACCCACTCTATATAGCATTCTATTTTGGTGAGTCCCAAGAGGGGGCGCTATAGACAGGTTTAGCTGTATATCAAATGAAAACATTAAGACGCGAATGTTTATTTCACACATCAATCAAACTTCTACTGTCCTTACTGCGATGAAATAATATTGGAAGCCTTGGCTCATCAGTGGTGAACCTTCCCAGCGGTTTCGCCAATTTAATCTATTAAACCAGACCGCTTCTTAGAACTCTAATACTGTATTGAACGATTCTGCTTATATATATACTACAATGAAGGGTGGAATCTTAGAAATGGTATTTAAGCAATCTATGAACATAAGGTTTAAGGACAGGAAAATTACATATAAATATTGTCACGTGGAAAATTAGGGAAGACCAACTTCGGGATGAAACAACAATCTATTTCAGGCAAGAACAAACTATGAGTGATAAATAAAAAATAAGCAAAAGAGGAAAGTGTACATAATATATCAAAATATGAACAAAAAAATAATACTCTGCTAATAAAATAATAAATACTTTGTTACAATATTTTCATTATGTTTATTTGAATTAGATTTTAAAATTTTTTCTTCGTTACAATATAAAATATTCATATGCAGGAAGTATCTTAGAGAATTATATAGGAGTTTCTATTGTAGAAATAATCCAGAGAAGCTTGTAACATCTGCACGACCTGGGTAGGAACCTGGGGGAATACAGAATCACCAACAATCTTCTTCAAATGTTTGTGTGTGATTAAATAATAATTATAAACACTTGATTAATATTTCACCACATTTGCTTGAAATTATTCAGCTGAATCTTTGAGAACAATAAAAGCAAGAAATGAATTTTTAAAATATTTTAGAAAATATCACAATTATATAAAAATTTAGAAAATATGTATATTTGCTCTTAGAGAGAAAGAAAACGGCAAATTTTTATTTAAGATATTTACATTTTCATATTTTCTCTTTAATATTTGTAACTCTATTCAATTTTTAAAAATAAATAAACATTACCATCACAAGGTAATAAGACCAAATCCATATAAATAAACAGTGTGTGACGTTTTGGTAATAGCGTTGTTATCTTCAGACAAAAGTACTGAATGAGAAAATATACCACAGCATGTTTTAAATAGTTACTGTTATCAAGTGTGTAAACAAGATAGCAGGTAAGAAGAAGATAGTTTTCTGAGAAACACAGAATATTATTCTTGAAGATGGTGACAACGCTGTTACCGAAACCTCACACACTATTTATTTATTTGGATTTAGTTTTATTACCTTGTGTTTCTAATCTATAATTCAAATTGTGCCTTATCATTAAACATTACCATATAAATGAATTTATAAATAGACTCAATTAGCATTTCCCCATAAATTACCTTTTCGAATTAAAAAGTTATTAGTAAAAATATAACTTCTTCTTTCTTATCTCCACTCAATCATATTAGGGTATTATGCTTGTAAAGCTGGTTGATGGTGTCTGCCGGGGAAGAGTAGAGATCATCAATGGATGAGGAAAATAAAACTGAATTCCTTTAAATAGACGGCATGTGGAGTAGTGAATTTTATATAAAAATAATTTTATAACACAATATAATGCGGCTTATGATTGTAAAACGACATTTGACAATTATCCCGCATGTGTTTCTTTTGAACGAAAAATCGAAATTTATTTTCAGGAGAAATAACGATCCCTGGACACTTTATTTTTCCGTTTATCATTACTCTTCACTATTCATCCTTTCATACTTCATCTCTAAGGTTAGAAATAATCGTTATTTATTCTTAAAATAAATTTCGATTTTTCTTTCAAAAGAAACACATGCGGGATAATTGTCAAATGTCGTTTTACAAAAATAATTCTGTTCAAAATGTATGTTACTTTCTAAATATTTTGATATCTTCTTTTAAATGATAGAGATTTTCTGTGTGTGATAGATAGGACTATGAATCTTGCGTACGTTATAAACAGCACAAAAGAGGGAATTAAAATTAAATGGAATAAACGTAATTATAGATTTTGTAATTAGTAGAATCATTAATTTAGTAAAGAGAAATATATTCAAATCAATAACGCGCCATCTACGTGTATATACACGTATAACATCTTGTATAACAGACTAAAGCATCAAGACGTGACTGTTTCTTTTCACAAATAAAGAAAACTTCTACTGTCCTTTGTGCGATGAAGAAATATTGGGAGGGCTTGGCTTATCAGTGGTGAACCCTCCCAGCGGTTTCGCCAATTTAATCCACCAGACCACGTCTTTAGTTCTCTAATACTGTATTGGATCATTCTGTTTATATATGCTAGTGCCTTCAGTGTAGCATATAAAAGCAGAATGTTCAATACAGTATTAGAGCTCTAAAGAAACGGTCTGGTAGATTAAATTGGCGAAACCGCTGGGAGGGTTCACCACTGATAAGCCAAGCCCTCCCAAATAAATTTTCGTCGCAGTAAGGACAGTAGATGCTTGTTTTATGTGTGAAAATAAACATTCACGTCTTAATGTTTTCATTTGTTATAAAGATAAACGTGTACAAATATTTCAAAATATATTCAGATAGTCTTTTCAAAGAGATTCAATTATACAAGTTGTGATCATTAAGCAGGGAGACAAGGTTGTTAAAATTGTATTATAGTAGATACAAGTATAACAACCAGTATTCTTCAAAGTATGATCCTCGCGCCACACAACAACGTTTTTATTATTTTTTAGCTGCTCAAAACACAGAGAAACTTGGCTTTTCGTAATTGCACTTAAAAATATTATTATTTATTTTTGAATTTTCTATAATTTCAATTACACCCTCAAAATGTTTACCATTTAAAAAATAATAAATATTATATCTTGGGGAGGAGAAAAAGTCAGAGGGAGAGATATCAGGGGAATGAGGAGGGTGAGGAAGTTGGAGGGCTCTGTTTTTCACTAAATACTGAGCAAACCCGAAAGGACTTTGTAAGGTCGAGCATTATCGTGTAACAGGATCCCATATTTTTCTCCCATAAATCATGTATTTTGAGTTAAATTGAAGCATTAAAAGACGAGAAATATCCGAATACACGTATTGTGATATTCTTGAATGTTTTTCAAGAAATTCAAAATGAACAAGACTGTTAAAATTGTGGAAAGTATTCTGTAAAGTTTTGACCTTTGAGTTTTTTTTTTTCTTGATTATTGGGCCTTAGTTCCCCCTTGTTCGACCCACACATTTCACTGGTGTATTGTCTCCAGGTCATACCCGTAAACCCATGTCTCATCACCTATGATTATTTGTTTCAGCATATCTGAGTTATTCTGGTATCTTTCCAAAAGGTTTTCAAAAATTGAAAGTCTTGTCTCCCGTTGTTCCATTGTTAATAATTTAGGGACATACACCGTGTGCTGCTACTTTTTCAATATTAAAATTTCGCTTATTATTGATTGCACCAATCCGTATGATATTTCTAATTGTATTTCATCTCCTTGATTGTCATTTTAGGGTTTATTTTTCATAAAAGGTTTTTGATTTGTTCGATATTTACCTGGTTTCTGAAATTGCACTCTAACCCCATAATTCACGACCTGTGATTATTTGTTTCAGTATGTCTGGGTTATTCAAGTAGCTTTCCAAAAGGTTTTCAAAAATTCAAAATCTAGCCTCTCGCTGTACCATTATTAACAATTTAGAACAAACCGTGCTCCTACTTTTTCAATATCAAAATCTTCGCCTATTATTGATTGCACCAATCCGTGTGATATCTCTAATTGTATCTCATCTCCATGATTGTCATTTTAGGGTTTATTTTTCATGAAAGCTTTTTGATTTGTTCGATATTTACCTGGTTTCTGATAATGCACTCTAACCCCATAATTCACGACCTGTGATTATTTGTTTCAGTATGTCTGGGTTATTCAAGTAGCTTTCCAAAAGGTTTTCAAAAATTCAAAATCTAGCCTCTCGCTGTACCATTGTTAACAATTTAGAACAAACCGTGCTCCTACTTTTTCAATATCAAAATCTTCGCCTATTATTGATTGCACCAATCCGTGTGATATCTCTAATTGTATCTCATCTCCTTGATTGTCATTTTAGGGTTTATTTTTCATGAAAGCTTTTTGATTTGTTCGATATTTACCTGGTTTCTGATAATGCACTCTCGACCAGTTCGAACTTCGCAAAATGGATTTGTTCTTCCATTTTTAAAGTTGTGAGCCAAATTAAAACTTCTTCACTGCTTTAAGATTCATCTCCATACGCCTCTTTAATTGAAGCATTCGTTTCTGAAGCTGTTTTAACCGATTTTGAAACGCAATTTAATAGCGATTCGTTACTTGAAACTACCCATTTTTTAAAGAAACGTTTTCGAAGAATTATCTGGAAACGTCGTTCGTTTATAAAATGAATTTAAATCACGTGCGCACGTGCCATGGTCAAAAATTAAAATTTATTTGGAAGATTAGATAATAAATAATAATACAGTCTACTCTCGTTATAACGCCACTCGATATAACGCCACCCTCGCCTTACGCCGCTTTTTCGTTTTGTCCCAATCGACATCAATGTATTTTTCTCGATATAACGCCACTCCCTCGCTGTTCGCCTTCCGCCGCTGATTTTTCGTATCCCAAGTAGCAAAAACCACTCGTTATAGCGCCGCTCACAACGTCCCTCATCCCCCACTTCCCTTTTCCTGTCTTTTTTTTTTCCGCCAGCGGCACCGGACTTTGCCTGCTGTTGACACAACAGATTGTGTGAACAGCCAGCAGACCCTTTTCCTGCTTGTGCCTGGGACATACACAGTCGCTTCATCCTTTGCTAACGTCAACACAACAACCTTATTGTCGTATCATGAGTTCCCAAAAGTGTAAACTGGAGTCGATCACCATTGAAAAGAAGGAGATATGCCAGTTGGCAAGAATGTCGAAGAATGAGATTGGAGAGCGTTTCTCACTTCTACGAACAACTGTCCGTGATATTCTCACTCAGGCTGAGAAGTGGGAAAATTATATTGTTGGTTCTTCAAAGAGACAAAGAGTCGGGAAATTTAGTGACTTGGAAGACGCTCTCTTCAACTGGTTTACCCAAAAGCGTGCCAATAATTTTATTATTACTCATTATTATTACTGATGACCTCCTAAGAAAAAAGGCAAAAAAACTTGGCGAGCAGTTGGACGTACCAGAAAATTTCACGTACAGCAGTGGGTGGCTGCAGCGATTTAAAGGGAGATTCCATATTTCGCAACGACGGCTCTGTGGGGAAGGCGCATCGATTTCTCCAGCTATCATTGATGAACACCTTACAAATTTGAACAGTATGCTGGCCAACTCCGGATATGACCCAACCAACATATACAATGCAGACGAAACAGGATTATTTTTTTCAGCTCATTCCTGACCGAACACTTGCTCACAAAAATGAAAACTAGTAAAAGGATGAAGCAACGAATCACTGTTCTACTGTGCTGCAACTCTACTGGAATATGGTTGAAAGGGATCCCTACAGAAGCCAAGGTTTTATGGTCTGGGCTGGAATCTTCTTGGGCGGTCGCACAGCACTCCATATTTTTCGGCAAGGAACCCTGACTGGACAGAGGTATCGGGACGAGATCTTGGCAGCATATGTGATGCCTCAAGCATTGGAAATGGGAGAAAACGTTCTTCTAATGCCCGTCCACATAAGGCTGGTGTGGTCAACACTTTTCTCCAAAACCATGCAATTGCTCGGATGAATTGGCCAGCTCGATCCCCAGACCTAAATCCCATTGAGCATGTATGGGACAACCTAAGACGGCGGATCTCATCCCTCCAACCCCCTCCTAGAAACACTCATGAGCTAGAAACTGCCTTAACACAAGAGTGGGCGTTGATTCCACAGGAGCTGATAAACTCCCTAATTATTAGTATGGGTCACCGATGTAGAGCCTGCCTATCAGTTAAAGGCGATCACACCCCATATGAACAACAATATCCGAATTATTTATGCACGGACTGCAAGAAGATCATTGCTTGAGCGGCTAATTTGCATAAAATATGGGTTAGAATTCTTTGATTTCGGGTATTCTAATTAATAATGGAATAATAAATTTGCCTATAAAATTTCATTGATATATGTTCAATAAAATTTGAGATAAATGAAAAAATATGTTGTTCCTTTAATTTTGCGGACCAGTGTATATCAGCGATATGAGGATTATGGTGATCACTGGAATAAGACCTAACTGTGTTTAGGAACAGAAATTTCGAGTCCCATAGCTCAGTCTCAAATCGAGAATAGACAGTAAATTTTATTTGTATTCCTCTATAAGGCATATTCATAGTGAAGTATGAAAGGCAACTGATATTTGATAATGCAAAATGAGAGAGCAAACGTCTGAATTTGATCAATTTTTTTCCGCATTTCATCATTTTATATATTTTAAAATATACATATTCGAAGCTTCAAAGCATTTTATATAAATAACAAATGTTTGAATAATATTTCTTTTATTATTTTTGAGGTTATTGAAGTAAAAAATTTAGTCATATTCTTATTGTTCCAAATTCTATTTCATATTGAATTCAAAATGATGGAGATTATTTTAAATATATCTCAAACAGATAATATATAATTTAATAAGGTACATATTATTTTTTATTTCATATAAATATTAATATATTGAATTTTTAGGACGCTATAAAAATTTCGTTTCCAACGGTCCAACAATGGGCCAGTCGGTTGGGAATTGAGGTGGAGGCGGGTCTGCTTTGAGACTCTGTCCGAATTTACTTGTTTCCTCAGATATTGAGGCTTTGTCTTCCTCTCCCCCGACTCTTTGATCTTTGAGACGGAGTCCATAGCATCGGCAGACCAGTTCCTGGCAGGGCCTGGACCATCAGCTCGGCCGAGAGCGAGTTGGATGCTCTGGTTGTGCCAGAAGAGTGGAATAGGGCTTCTACGGAGGCGAAGCGCCACTATAAACAAAGGCTAACGCGCTGAGCAGGTACCTCCTGGGTGGCGTGGAAACCCTTTGCGAAAATATTCATGACCTGGTCTGGTGATGCATGGACTTTGAATGAGATAAAATGATTACATTAAATGCTATAAACCATCCTTGCTGAAAAAAATCAATAAACACCAAGTAATCACATAAATAGAGTTACAGAAACAATTATAACTTTAAAAAGAAAAGAAAATAACATTATCAGCTTAGCCCCAAAATATATCCAGTATTCTTGAACAAAATCAAACTATGATAGAATCCATCTATAACAATAGTTGAACGGTCTGGAGCTTGAACTGGCTAAACCGATGGGAGGATTCCCCACTGATGTACCATGCCCTTCCTTGATTATATGACGTTGAAAGATTTCATTAAATTCAGTGCCATTTTCGAACTCTGGGTGACCCTCAATCATATACTAGATTTAGCAAAAAATAAACGTCGCATTTTGCATCAAAATAGACGCCAGAACTATGCCTTTATTGATTGAATGCCTCATCAACCTTGCAGGCTCTCTCTCTCGGTTAAGTGACAAATTTACATATATATCTCCCCCATAGAATTAACTAACCACTTTGAGAGCGCTGAATAACTATTTGGATAAATTCTACGTATCCCTTGCGGATAACATGAAATCAAAGCTCTACCTAGACTGCCGAGAGCCATAAACCAAACCATGGTCTCCTGGTGACATTCTGAATTTTACAAAGATGTTATTGTGGCATTGACCCCCACCAGAGTCTGCTAGATTGAATAAAATGGTTGATAGATATATAGCAAAGTTATTGTATCTATGTTGACGGGAGAGAGAGGAGGGGCCTTTATATATTTTAGGTCAGCTTCGCCTAGAAATGTTTCTATTCATAAACTTCTCAAATCATATCAAGGAACAAATTAACAAATCGTATGGACCTAAAATAATACAATATATTCATTTGTAGGAAATTTCAACTATTTATGATGCCTATGATCATTTTAAAAACAACCAAATTTCTAGTATATCTACCGCAATGATAAAACTGATGGGAGGGCCTGGTTCATCATTTGTGAATCTACTTGGCGGTTTTGTCAGTTTAATCTACCACCCCGCTTAATTTTTGTATTTTCCTGTTTCTATTTTATAGTAATACTGAAGATAAACTATTGGAAAAAGGATTTTAAACAACTATGAACATAAGCTTAAGTACAGTAGAAATACAAATATTTATAAATTCCTAAACATGCTTCGAGCGCTGCTCTTCCGCAAACAACAAGTAAAGTTCATTTAGACTTAATATGAACATTATGAATTAACTCGCCATCTGTTTTACGCAATTTATGATTCATTTGAAAACAAAATCAGATGGAAAATATGGAATTAAATATTCAGAAGTCTATGATAAGGTCATATTAACGATCGGATAAAATAATTCTAAAAACTGGTGAAAAACGAGAACAAAACATTTAACTTGGAATTCAAGATTCTGAGCTATCCAATGATAGCACCTTATTACATAAAAAGCATTTGCGCGCAATCTGTTATGAAAATTGGAAACTATTATAGAAGCGTAAGATTCTTTTGAAAGTTAAACAATTTTTACTGCCCTTACTGCGATAGAAATATTATATATTATATATTTATAAATAATATAGTCACGACCGTCTTTCCTGGCCTCTGTCACGGATGAAATTGAAAAATTAAAAAAAGATGCCGAAACCCGGGATCGAACCAGGGACCTTTAGATATTCAGTCTAACGCTCTCCTAACTGAGCTATTTCGGCTTATTTTATTTATTTCTATAGAAGCTTCTATATTTATAATTATGTATATTTTCAAAAAGTCAATTCACACCTCTTCGCTGGAGACCATGGGAATACTGACTAATTCATTATGCTAACATAATTATAAATACAAGTATCAGAGTCATCAACAATTCTGTCATTGTTTGCTTTTGTGAATGGAATAAATACCCAAATAGGGCCATTTCTTATAAGCATCGGTGGTAGAATGCTCGCCTGCCACGCGGGCGGCCTGGGTTCGATTCCCGGCCGATGCATTTTTTTTCTTTTTTACAATTTTTAAAACCCATTTATATTATTATCCCTATATATATATAAGTCAGCGTATGTATGTATGTATGTTTGTCAACTATACACGTCCACAATACGTAACTAATATGATAATTGGAACAAATAGTATTTGAATAAAAACATTCAATCGGGTAAAACACGGGCGTTGCCCGGGTCATTCGGCTAGTATATTTATAATTGTATGTAAAATTCTACTAACCTCAAAGCTTCTGCCCATAGTTAATCTAAATACCCATTCCAAGAGTCTAGTATCAGTATCACTATTGTTGTTTCTTGAGCACTCCAAGAGAGCAACATCTGACGACGTCAATCTATCGGCGGATTTGTTACACCGTGTCTATGGCATAAGTGAGGGAGAGAAAACACAAGTTGTGATCACAGACTTCTTCAAGAAAATAATTACTTTTTAATGAATAAATTATAAATTAATTCTTTCTATTTGTCATATTAATCAATTAATGCCGGTTTTGCACTCTATATATTGACTTAAATATAAATTGTTATTAGTAATTGTTATAAATGATTTATTGTATCTTTAAATTTCACATTTTAAACGTGTTCGATACAACGCCACCCTCGCCTTACGCCGCTTTTTTGCAAAATCCGGATGGTGGCGTTATTTTCATAATATTTTGAAATAGTCGTCTCCCTACTTAATGATCACATCTTGTATACATAAATTTTGCTTAGGATACCTTTTAGGTAAATGATATTTATTTATTCTGTAAATGAGTTTACATCAATATTCTTCGATTTAATTATAGGAGAGAGAGTAAAAATGTAAGTTGGATATCTCAATTGGTTAAATGGGAAATTGGGCTGGAGTGTAAGACCTTTAGACGAGGGAAGTAAATGGTCGATTGGGCCGGACTGTGAGATCTCCAGTTGGGGGGCAATAAGTGAGCAACTAAGCCAGACTCTGAGACCTTCAGTTGAGGGCAGTAAGTGAGCGTTTAGGCCGGACTGTGAGATTTCTAATTGAGGGCAGTAACTGAGCGATTAGCCGGACTGTGAGATCTCTAGTTGAGGGCAGTAAGTGAGCAACTGAGCCAGACTCTGAGACCTTCAGTTGAGATCAATAAGTGAGCGTTTAGGCCGGACTGTGAGATCTCTAGTTGAGGGCAGTAACTGAGCGATTAGCCGGACTGTGAGATCTCCAGTTGGGGGCAATAAGTGAGCAACTGAGCCAGACTCTGAGACCTCCAGTTGAGATCAATAAGCGAGCGTTTAGGCCGGACTGTGAGATCTCCAGTTGAGGGCAGTAAGTGAGCGTTTAGGCCGGACTGTGAGATCTCCAGTTGAGGGCAGTAAGTGAGCGTTTAGACCGGACTGTGAGATCTCCAGTTGAGGGCAGTAAGTGAGCGTTTAGACCGGACTGTGAGATCTCCAGTTGAGGGCAGTAAGTGAGCGTTTAGACCGGACTGTGAGATCTCCAGTTGAGGGCAGTAAGTGAGCAACTCATCCAGTATCGGAGGCGTCCAAACAGGCAGGAAGTAGTGGACGACTGCGCAGGACAATTTGTGGCCACAGACATTATTATTGTTTCCGATAACTCGGGGATTGTCCGCTAACAACCACCGGGAGCCTAATTGGACTTTGAGTGTTTACAGTCAAGTTTTTCCATCGCCGTCAAACTTCAGTTTTAGTTTTTTAATGATAGAAATGGCTAAATTTGCTCTTCATATAGGTTTAGTTTTATTTCCTGTTTCTTCTAACTCGCTAATATTCGCTAATTTATTAGGGAATATTCTACGTGAATCCTACTATTCCAATTTTGTCAAAATTTTTAAAATCTGGTCTGAATATGTTTCCAAGGTTGAATAAATATTTATACGTTATATGCATATCATATGTAAATGCTTGAATAAAATTCGAATAAATTGAAACTGTAAACCGAGAGAATTTTGAGAGAAACTTTGAAGCGTATCTGATATTCTTTTAATAACGCAAATTCTCTCAAAAATTCTCTAATTTTTCATGACTGAATAAAAGAGGGGAATGATATTGATTTCATACTAATATAGCTTCTATTTGGAACCTCAGTTTAGCATAGAATCCTCCCGATGACTCTCCACAAGTTATGATACCGTGCTCGCTGCCTTGTAAAACCCATGAAGATTTAGTGCAGCTTCTGAAGGTTAAAGAGTGTCGACTAATATATCCTGTTATGGTTAAAATATCAGGCTTCCGGGGGTGTTTCTTTTAAAACATTTCAATTTACAATTTCTCCCTCTCTATCTCTAGACTTCGGGCACTTATGTTGTGTGCCCTCCTGTAGAAGGGCTCTCGTGCGTGAAGCCTAGAGAGATTTGGATATTATTTATTTCAAAAAGAAACTCATCCTCAGAAGGCTGATATTTCCCCTTATACAGGGGAATATTTTATTGAATATTTCTTACCAATCCCCACACGGATGCAAATATCATCATCTACCTTATCCCCACCATGGTCGCCATATCAGCTTCCACATCGACGATCAAAAAACCGTAGCTATACACAGTATCGCTGTCCAACTTACCACAGCATTATTACATAAAGAACAACCAAACATGTCGAGTCCCAACGCCGACACCTCTACATCAATGTCAATCTAACAACACTTAAAAACTTGTCTTGGCTTGAACATAAACTGTTTTATATCAAATAAGAGGTGCCTAGAGCATCACCCTCCTTCTGGAGCGTGGAGAGGGGTGTGACCCCCTTGGAGTGTTGGGAGGTCGCTGGGTCTAACGACTGGAGCCGTCGTCCGGGTTGAGTCTCTTTAAGGCGGGTGTGTTGGGCGAGAGCGCACCGTTCCCGTCCTGCCCGGGCACCAAAAGAAAAGAATATATATACATAATGAAAGGATTTAAGCAAGAATGTTTCTTTTATACACAAAACAAACTTCTACTGTCCTCACTGCGATGAAATAATATATTGGGAGGGCTTGGCTCATCACTGGTGAACCCTTCCAATATATTTTTTCATCGCAGTAAGGGCAGTAGAAGTTTGTTTTGTGTATAAAAGAAACATTCGTGCTTGAATTCTTTCATTTTATATATATAGATGGCGCGTTATTGCTTTGTGTTAATAAACTGTTTTTCTCTTAAAAACAAATTGAGTATATCCTTACTACTTACAGAGCTCCTTTTTAGATGATTGAGCGCCATCTAGTGGTACAGAAATCAGCTAAACTTTGATTTAACCTGTTCCCTGATTTTTGGCGAACCCAATTTATTGATGAATCAAGAAAAGCCAAACACGAACGCGTTTCGGGCTGTTGGCCTTCGTCAGCGTTGTGTACCTCTGCAACCAAAATTTGTTGTTCCCAGAGGCCTGTTGAGAAATCACAGAATGGGTATTTAAGGCCAAACCTGTGTAAATACGCTAAACATGTAGAAAAATTACAAAAAATTAAAAATAAAAAAGGTCAGGTGTTGGTATTAAAAACAAATTAGGCATATTCTGAACTGAAGAGGTCAATTTTAGTAAACACATATAAAAATTTCTAATCAGTTGCTTCATATAAAATTACATTAAGTTCGAAATTCATGATGATCATCCTCTCCGCTTTTTCACTTATATAAATATAATTGATCAATGGAAGAAGCGAAAATATTTATTTTTTTTATTTTAGTGCATTTAAATGACCTTTTTTAAAAGATGTATTTTTATTTGTTAATTATTATGCTCTAGCGTTCTATTACACTGGTTTTTATGAACTACTCATAATATATTTCGTTCAAAAAAGTTAAAATCTACGTATTCTGTGGATTCAGAATCTTTATAAACAATGAACCACCTCTCTCCTCTTCAAATGTTAGAGTGAAACTTTTTAAAAGTATATTACGATTGAAAATAATTGCCATATCATTATCTTTAATTTGTATTTATTTAAAACGAGTCTATCTACTCTAGTGTGGACAAAACTTAAGGAAGTTGTACCTTTTAGCATTTATATCGGTATTCAGACAATACCTCAGAAAGATATTTGATACATATTGTGATGATGATATTGTGACTAAAAAAAAAACTGATCGTGAGGAATATATTATTGTAGTTTTTAAAACAATTTTCACAATTGTATCTTGAATCATGGAACAGTGACTTTATTGAAGACACACGAGATAACAAAGAGTGAACAGAATTGCCTCTGTCTCTCCTTAGAAAATACATAGACGACCAGCGATATAAAAAATTCCATCCTTTCAAGTTTTGTCCTATCAGCCCCAAATATTTTAGTATTTTATTTGCATATGTTTATTAAAATAAAATTTCCCCGAAAATACTAGTTTCATGAGCATAATAAAAATAATTATCATAATGTTTTGTCTGTTCCAGCCTCTATATAGTGTTTCCCAAAATATTTTCTCCTATTCGGTCCAAGTCATAAACGGTAAGTGACATTTGTACTAAACATTTTATAAAATATTTATAATCGAAAGTATTTAAAAAAGCAACTTCATGCCCATAACCTTTCTATTAAACTGTTACAATTAATAATAATAGTTATATATTTTAAAATTTTGTTCATATACTAAAATGATAGGCGTCATTGTTAATATTCAAAATATTCACACCCTTATTTCACAAAATTTATTCTGTCCATAATATAAATATATATATCAATTTTTTTTCTCCCCCATTGAATATAAGCAAAACTATTTTTTTTTTTAATTTAATTCTATTAACGTTATGTGGCGCTGAGTTTGTTGTTGACACATATTAATATGTTTTATTACTTTGAAAAAGGTTGACGTTCAGCCAACTGAAATATTGGTGAAATAAATGATATTTTGATCCAATATATGCCTTTTTAATTAAAAATGAAATATTGAAAAATACGTGTGCAAATAATAAAAATGTAGTCAAATATATTTCAAAAATTAAACGATCAAGTTAGAACCATTATAGAAAATATTATTACAGCATATAGTCCTAAATTCCTGACAATTTTTTTGGTAGGATATATTGATCTTTTCTTTTTATCTCGTTTTATTTGACATATCGGACGCGATATCCCATCTTGGGATACTTGCGCCTAAATACATTTTATCAACCTATATACAATTCATTATATACAATTCAATAACTGGACTAAAAACACAATTAAAACTGACACGATGGTTTTATCAAACAGAAAAGAAAACCTAAAATGAATTTACAAAATTTATTGAATTTTTAATAAGTGTCTTTGTTATATACAAATTCGCAAATTTCTTCGATGGGATAAAAATGATTACTTCTGTAGCTGTGAAATATTGGATATTCTACTAAAAAATATTTCCACGTGGAAAATTAGGGAAGACAAAAAAACTTCAGGATGAGGAAACAATTTATTTCAGGCAAGAACAAACTATGAATGATAAACAAAATATAAGCCACGAGAGAAATTTACAGAGTATCAAAATATAAACATAAAAATGACCACTCTGTTAATAATAGTAATAAAATTAATGAATACTCTGTTACAATATATTGAGTTTTGGTTTTATTTTCCACAGAAGCAGCTAGGATCATCCGTTGCCCCGATTTTCGACAAATTCTCCGAAATTATCATGATTTGTGATGAACTTTGAGTTGATATATTGATCTTGAAATGTACAAAGTCACCTCTACCATCAAAATAGATATATGTGTGTGTTAAGGAGATAAAAGAATGAACTAGGAATCTCCCGATCATTGAACTGAAATTTGGTGATAGGAGGCCATCTATCGGAATAAATATCTTTCCTAGTTATTCCCATCTTCACTTTGTTTCCTGTTCTCCAAAGCAGATCGTTTTAAAAGATTTAGATCACAATTTATTCCTATTTCTATGAAAAATAGACACTTCGGCCAGTTAGAGTTTTTTTATTTTCTCAACGTTTCGACAAAAATCTTTTGTCTTCGTCAGGAGAAGTAAATAAAAATTAAGCATTGGCAAGGCGTTAAAAATTGTTTTGAGGTTGCAAGGGCGTTCTCACGTGATAAATAAAAACCTCTACCTGGCCGAAGTGTCTATTTCCATAGAAATATGAATGCTGGCCAAGCAACCTCTATCTTTACTTTAATTTATTACTTGTTCAGAATACCTGCGTGTTCTGTGTGTTTGACTTCAAACTATACACATTGTAGTAAGGTAATTAAATAGTGTAGTAAAAGAGTATATCTTCAAACTTTCATTTACTTAAGTGTATATGATTATTTTCTAAACAAATTCTGGTGTGAAATACTGAAATTTCTAATCTTGTGGAAAAAAATGGTTTTCTTCTGAGATGAAACTAATGAAATTAGCTCTTAAATATACTATTGATTAAAAAGTGATTGATTTATTTGAAAAGAACGAAATAAAGGTATTTAACTCTTTGTCCCTCACCAACTTTCAACCGTGTAATTCAGAATTTTATCATTGAATTGGTCATATAGCGCCATCTGTGAGTTAAAAATAAAATTACATTTGTGCTAACTGACTTCATCTTACGAGATATGAAGAATCCTGAGAAAAATATCAAAATATGTGGGAACGACCTATCAGAGGCGAACTTCTCTGTAAAATCTACCAAATCATCCTAGTTTCCTTAAACATTCTGTTTTAGGTTTTATGTTAATTTTGTAATTATTCATATTTTTTTAATTCATAGAAACATTTTTCTGGCAGACATATTAAATTTTCTATCATCATCACTTTGGATTTATTTTCTTAGTTAGTTATCAAATCATTTGCAATATTGTAGTTTCTTTTTTATTTTGTTGTGTTCCTTTTAAAGCAATAAAATATGTAGAATTAAGGTGTAATATTCAATTCAAGCATATGGAACCAACATCGAATCATTTTTAAAACAAAGCAAAATCATAAGCTTATACAACTTTCACTTTTTCATACACATGCCATCATCCAGAATAATCTTTTAAAGAAATATGAATGCCAGCATGGCAACATCTATCTTTAAGATAAAAGTAGTTATTGTGGTATGCGCAGAAGTAACGTCTATACCCCGTGTGACAGCACAGCTAGAGCTAAATCTCTTTCATTAATCCTCAAATATATTGTCACTGAATAATCTGTGGTGATCTACTCGGTTTATCATCATTAATCACGAGACATCAGCATTTTATTTGTAAATATTTTGTTGTTTAGATATCTCTCAGTTTTTTTTTTAATTGGCAAAATTTGTAAATACTTTCCTCATTAAATTAAATTAGTTTTATGATTACTCTTTCTGGTCTCACTTATAATATAAATTAGGTTGTAAAAAGGCATATATTGGATTGAACGAAAGATTTATTTGCCAATATTTCGGTTGTCTGAACGCCAACCTTTATTGAGGCATTACATTTTTGTATAAACAAACTAAGCGCCGCATAGCGTTCAGCCAACCTAAATATTGGCAAATAAATATTTTATTAAATCCAATATATTACTTTTTACAACCTAATGATTTAAGTATGGATTGCTCTATTTTCAAAATATAATATTGATATGAACTAATCTAACATTGACATGAAGCCAACCCCCCAGGACAATGTAACAATGTCGCACAAATGTAAAATAAACACCAATTAAGATATTTACGACTTTTCTAATCTATAAAAAAATGACCAAAATTAATTGATACTTTTTGTTATAATACCGATGCTTTTATATCTATTTTTATATCTTTATAATTACTCTGTATATAGATAAAATAAATTATAAATGGCAATTTATTTTAATGAGAGCGCAGTATTTAAAGCAATTTGGACAGAAATAAAAGAGAGAATTAAGTAGAGATTTAAAATAATTTCTGGACCTCATTAAACAAAATTTTAACGATTCCATGTTTATATTTTATTCACTAACAACATGATGTTTTTGTTCCTCTTTTATATCCGAATACACTTCCATGTTTAGTTGGTTCTTATATAAAAGTATATATTGGTTTGAATATTTTACCAAAATTTATGATTGTCAGAATGTAATCTTTTCAAAGGTATTAATAATAAAGAATAATTCCTATCCCTGGACACTTTAATTTTCCGTTCATCATCACTCTTCACAATTCATCCTTTCATACTTCATCCCTAAGGTTAGAAATAATCGTTATTTCTCCTTAAAATAAATTTAGATTTTTCGTTCAAAAGAAACACGTGCGGGATAATTTTCAAATGTCGTTCTACAATCATAGGCCGCATTATATTGTATTATAATAAAGAATAATGTGAAAAGAGTACAAATGTGATATTGTACTGGGATGAGGTGCATAAATTAAGAAAAAAAAGGCATCTCCATATCGTGCTACAGAAAGTTGCTGATGGCTTGCGCTATCTATTGGAATAAATATAAACTATTAATTGATTTTTAATTATTAAAATTGGCCAAATACCCATTCTTGATTAATCATAAAAGGTAAGAGGGCCAACATCCAATATATACATGGAATCGTTAAAAATCTTTTAATGGGGTACAAAATAAGGTTATTTTACCTTGATGAATGTTGAAAAGAGCTATCAATTTTTGATCTAAAATAAATTCCTATTGAATATTTGTTTATGTTTTTATTTTTATTTTATCTAAACAAGGTTGAACTCATTTGAGGCAGGTATATAAAATTATTCTTTATTTAAAAAAAGGGCATCTCCTTATCGTGAAACTGAAAGTTTCTGATAGCTTGCTCCATCTATCGGAATAAATATCAACTATTCGTTGATTTTTATTATTCCAGAATTTTCCAAATACTCATTCTTGATTAATCAAGAAAATCGAATCACGTAAGCGCTAAGGATGTTGGCCCTCTTGCTTTTGCTCTTTTTTTTCTCAACGTTTCGACAAAAATCGTTTGTTTTCGTCGGGAAAATAAAAACTAACGCCTTTCCAAATGCTTTAATTTTTATTTTTCCTGACGAAGACAAAATATTTTTGTCGAAATGTTGAGAAAATAAAAACATTTTCTGGCCGAAGTCTTTTATTTTAAATAAATTTACTTATGTCATTAGTAGAATCAGTTTAGGCAACGCTTAATTTCATTTTAGAAAGACAAATTCCTGGAAAAATGGAGATGAAACATCTACCAGACAGCTCTACAACTACTGTAACATGTCAATTCTGCTCCTATAGTCCATCAAATATCGAGTAATGCAGTAACTACTGGTCTGGTAGATTGAACTGGTGAAACAATAGTTCTGCTTCGATGATGTTGGACATTGCAGTAGTTTTTTAAACTTGCGGTGTATAGCAGCAGTGAAAACATTGCTGATAAATTAACCTTAATGATTTAATTATTATTTTCAGAATCTTCATAAATTTTAATCGGGACACTTCAAATATGTCTTCAATATTGTGGCGAAGAAATAATTTGTATTTTATTATTTAATTTAATTATTCAATGAAAACATTTAACACAGATTATTACTATGTATTTGTGAAATCATCATACATGGTCCTTAGATTGCGTGTTCAATATTCTCTAGTTGTATATAGTATCTTTGGTTTTGTTGATAAATGTCGATTAGTCGTACTGACGTCATCAATAAATACTTTGACATCTTAAGTTATTCAAAGACTCGATTTCTACGCTAAAATATGAAAAGGTTAAAATAAAAGAAGAATAGATTGTAAAAACACTCAGTCGATATCAAACTAAGACTCACTTTATACAACTTCTATACGATAAGTGTAGTCACAGTATAAAACCATAAAGTTGCCTTATAACTAAAAGGAAAAAACAATTTTTACCTTTGAAATACAATAAAAATATAATGTTGAAATTCAAATAGTATTTGGGGGGAGTGAAGTCCGACCACACCCCTAGACCCTTGGAATATTTGACCAAATTCTGGTCCAAGGTGACTTACGTGGCAACGGCACCCATTTTCTAATGATTGCAACTACTGTAATAGAGATGTACTGAAGTGTCTGAGGTTCTTCATTGGACACGACAACAACAACAACCTCCATTTTGTTGCACCAAGCTGCAGCTTTGCAGGGTCATCGACCTTGGTTTCCTCCTTCTTGGTGTTATACACGTTTTCTGAGCGGGTTTCCATACTTAAATCAAATAAAGAAAAGTAAATAAAGTAAATTACCTTTTATGGTTTTTGTTTTTATTTATTCTTCCTCGTAGATCGTGATCCGCAGTCTTGGTCTAGGTCCTCTCTCGCTCCAATAACCAATCAAGATATATGTACAATAACAATATTACAAAAGGAATGAAATTATAAAAAGGAATGATGCTAATGTAAATAATCTGTTTTAAATAAATATTATATATCATAGAATATTTTTAATAAATGTAGGGCGCATTAAAATTGATGCAAAAAAACTATTTATATATTTTATTATAATTGAATATAAAGAAAAACTTTCCACATTCAACTGGATCTCGAAATATACTAATTATTATGATAACGGCTGAGATTTCGTCCCCCTCTCAATATCCGTACAAGTTCAACGTTCGCTTCCAAGTGTCCTGTCACCAACTTACACCACCGAGTCGGCAAGTTCGACCTTCGCGTCCACCGAGGAGGTCTCAAGTGGTAATTTCTACATTTGTGTAACTCACTCTCGTATTCACCGAGGAGGCCTCACTCAAAAAATCTTCCTTGTCACCACTATCCAGAAAAAAACATCTAAGGGACACATAGTGCTGCTTACATAAAGTTAGGAAGAGACTTTTGAAACAGTACAAACATTATAAAACTTAATGGTTGTGATAAATAGGTGTAGAACGACGTTTGACATTTTTACCATGATGTTTCTTTTGAACGAAAAATTGTAATTTATTTTAAAGATAAATAACGACTATTTCTATCCTTAGGGATGAAGTATGAACGGATGAATTGTGAAGAGTAATGATAAACGGAACATCCCTGGACACTCATTTTTCCGTTTATCATTACTCTTCACAATTCATCATTACTCTTCACAATTCATCCTTTCATACTTCATCCCTAAGGATAGAAATAGTCGTTATTTCTCTTTAAAATAAATTACGATTTTTCGTTCAAAAGAAACATCATGGTAAAATTGTCAAACGTTGTTCTACAATCATATGTCGCATTATATTGTATTATAAATAGGTGTCACAACAACATTGGGAATTTCAGACAGAAAACAATCTGTATACCATGTCTTTGATCCTCATCAGTGAAGAGGAACCTTCGATTTCATTACATCCTACGGGGGAAGTTATAAAATAGGTCCAATTGGCCAAAAGGTTGTTCAAGCTGTGTGAAGTGGCAGGGGCCAATATTCAGCCTATAATACAACCTAAAGTTGCAGAAGTATCTTTATAATTTATAACTTTTTTGTATTATCGGCCTTGCTACTTCACCATGTTGAACAACTTTTTGGCCAATTGGACCTATATCCTAACTCCTTCATAGGATGTTCTGAAATCTAAGATTCCATATGGCGGATGAAACCCAAAGAACGAAACCATGATATATAGTTTGGCTTTTTGTTTCAATTTGATAAAATTGGTGGTATAGCTCATTCATCACGTTTTGTGTTTGGGTGATTAGTAAAATGTATTGTTTAAGCGCATTTTCGAAGTAAGAGGTGTCATCTACGGTACACATAAACTTATATATTGTAAGAAGTTTTTATTATTTTATTAAGAATATCATATTTATATTTTGCTAATCTGTAAACTCCCTCGTTGCTTTTGTTTATCAATTATAGTTTGTTCTTTCCTTGAATAAATTGCCGTGTTATCCAGAAGCTTGTCCTCCCACATGACAATATAATTGGAATATTCTATATATCGGAATAAATATCAACTATTCTCGTTGATTTTTAATTATTCAAGAATTGGCCAAATACCCATTCTTGATTAATCAAGAAAAGCAAACCACGGACACGTTTCGGAGTGTTGGCCCTCATCAGCGTAGTGCAATCTGTGGAATATTCTATAGGAATTGTGGTGAGAAGAAAGCATAGGGTCCGTAGAGAATGATCAGGATTAGAGAGTGCATGGAACACAGGGGACCCAATGTCATCAGCACGGGACTAAATAGGACAGGATTTGTACGCTCAATTAACTGGATGAATTATTCCATAGCCTTAATTAACTAGTCCGTATAATTAGCTGGGAGCATTTATTGAATTTATTGTTGTGGAAGAGGTGTAAATGGTCGTAATTTGTTTACTGGAATTTGATGAGCTATGTAACCCCGCCATTTTATCGATTCTGTCAGCCAAACAGGTGGGGGACAGCGTTCGTGATAACCTAATATAGAAATTACAATAACGCGCCATCTATATAATACAAATGAAAACACCAAAACGCGAATGTTTCTTATCCCAAATAAATCAAACTTCTACTGTCCTTACTATATATATGTAATTCTACTGTCCTAAAAGCTAGTGTCCATAGTTTGCTTAAATATCATTTCTAAGATATCACCCTTCTATGTAGCATATAATATCAGAATGATCCAATAAAGTATTAGAGCTCTAAAGAAACGGTCTGGTAGATTAAATTGGCGAAACCGCTGGGAGGGTTCACCACTGATGAGCCAAGCCCTCCCATATTTTTCATCGCAGTTAGGACAGTAGAAGTTTGATTTATTTGGGATAAGAAACATTCGCGTTTTGGTGTTTTCATTTGTATTAATGTAGAAATTTTAGACTTGGCAAGACCGAAGCTGGCAAGACAGGAGCCAGAGACTGTGATCTAGTACGGGATCTTGGATTTCTAAAATGTTCTTGGACTAGTACAGGGGTCGGTAAACTGCGGCTCGCGAGCCACATGCGACTCTTTGGATGTGAAGCTGCGGCTCTTTATATAGTTCCACATACGTAAATATTATTAATGCGAGTACTATTTATTGTTGGCAAGAAAAAATTATGGCTCTTTAGAAACTTTTAAATTTTATAAATTGTAATTTTTGATTCTTCCTACTCGAAAGTTTTCCCAACCCTGGAACAGAGAAAGGGAGATCTACCATCTAGATTCAATTGGTGTTGATGGTCCTTTAAGGTAATTAGAGGGGATATAGCTCAGATGGTAGAACGCTCGCTTAGCATGCGAGAGGTACTGGGATAGATACCCAGCATCTCCACTTCTTTTTGGGGCTCTAAAATCATACACTTTGGTTATTAACCCGTAAAACCATACTCTCTATAAGATAACGTAAAGATAGAGGTTGCCTGGCCGGCATTCATAGTTCTTAAAATTAAAGAAACTTCGGCCAATAGATCTTTTTATCATCTCAAAGGAGCTAACAAAATTTAAAACATCCGGCAAAGCGTCAAACTGGCCGAAGTATCTTCAATTTTAAGAACTCTTTAAGGTAATTGGTTGTCTGTGTGAAGATCTATTTTAGGTGTGATTTCCAAATACTTTAAGTGCGAATATATACAAGTAGTTGTATATCAAATCACTCGAATCAATCCCGGCCAATGTATACTCTTATCAAGAAATTATTAAGATATACTGATTCACATACAATAATTTGAAAAAAATCACTTTTATAAAAAACGTTGTTTTTATCATTCCGTCTTGATTCACTTTAATTCGGAAGAGTGAATTTCTAAAAACAACCGCTTTTAACATATCCAGAAAACTCCAAACACTTGTTGTTGCGTCCAATGAAGAGCTTCAGATGTCTCCAAGAATCTCTATCGCAGAAGCCTCAATGTCCTCTATCTGGGGGGAGGGGAATCCGACCACACCTCCCTGGACCCTTGGAATATTCGACCATATTCTGGTCCAAGGTGACTAACGTGGCAACGGCACCCTTTTTCGAATGAAGAGCAAAACCGTTATATCCAGCAATAATACCGTGTCTGGGGTACCCGCCGCATCAGGAGCTGCAGCTCGGGCTCCTGAAGAGAAATCTACCACGAGGACAATAAACTACAACCAGTACACCAGGGTGTAGGTTAATGGCCTCCTTCTGAACAGGAGCGAAAACGACATCGGATAAGCAGACAGCCAAACCATACACTTATCTCACCAAGATCTTAGACGATTTAATGAACTGGATGGTTCACATCTGCTTGATATTCCCAAAAATGACTTCAAAGTTTAAATGAAGAAGATGATTTAGAAAATATCGTATATGATTTTCTATTGAATGCCATTATTGATGTGCATATATGCAGCTTTTCTTTATAACAACATATGAAATCACTTTGTATATCCACAAGGAAAAACCCCACCAGCGAGTGCAAGTACCCAAACGGGGCAGTGGCATATTTGTAAGTTCAAAGCCGAACTGCTTTTCACATGTATAGACATGTGGTGCACTTACAAAAAAAGCAGTCGACAACTTCTACCCACAATGATTATCATGGTTTCTTCAGGATAATCACACAATAACTGCACTACAATCATAAAAATAAAAACAAACAGACAAATGGAATCACGAAAAATTAGCGTTTTCTATATATAATTTCTTTGTCTCATTATTTTTATAAATTTAGAGAATTAAAATTAATGATATTATTCCTATTCGACCTTGCGTCTGTGGTTAACTATTTTTTCAAGAACATAAGCACTAGAGAATTATATTTGCTCTCGCTGTTAAATTTTCAACTTTTTCTTTAGTTTTTCAAATTTCTTTTAGAACCTAGATCTTAGTTAAAAGTCCGCGATTTATATAAGAATATTTTTTATATTCGAGTATTTACTGTTGCCCTTAAAGTTCAAATGTGAGCTATAAAATAGAAATTGAGAAAAACAAAACATTTAAAGTAAAAATACTCTGTGGTACCAGTGACCATCCGCCAGGGGGCAGGCCGACTCTAATCCCTGTTTAACGAGCAGCTGATAATTGGATTACTTGTGCAGAAGATTTTAAAACAATTGTTAGTTTTGATTTCACAGACCACGGCTCTTGTTACCAGATGGACAGATTGTGTTTGTTAGGTTAAGAAATATATAAAGGTTAGATGGTCATAGGTCAAGGTATCAGTATTCGGTTTACCCCTTCATAAAGATAACGATCTGAAAGATCGCAGTGATATTTACTTCTAGGAAGAATGCCCTTGGTCTCTTTTAATGATGGTTTTTAAATGGACTAGTGGACCGCTGGGTATGACAACTTATATTCTCAAATGGTACTAAATACATAATCAAGCGGGTATACATCCAATTTACACACACAAACATTTTAATGAAAAATATAGTTTGAATAATATTAAAATATAACCATCACAAATCCGCATTGATATTAGCACGGTACATGGACTTACCATGTACAGTAGAACCTCCTATAAAGCACACCTAATTGCAGAGCTAAAGTGACATTTAAGAAGAGGTGTTCTCTTACCGGAGAGTTGCTAAATTGTAAAAATGGTAATTTTGCAAATGAAAACTGTCCTTTGTAGAGAGATGCCCTCTAGCGCGAGTGTCCTCTCATGGAGGTTCTACTGTATAACCGTCAAAAACACTGAGTGTCGATAAACTGTATCATATAAGATATCCCAAGCATATAAACAGATTTTATTGGATTTTGAATAGCTACTTTAAAGAACAACACAAATGAAACTTTTCAAAGTTTCTTCTCTAACAGCATACCAAAATATTTCCGGCCAAACTTTCATAATTCTCAATTCATTTCTAATTATGGAAATTTCAGAAGCTTTTCAAAAAGAATTAAAGCGGTGGAAGACTAGAGTTGTTTTTGTGTATATGAGGAACGAACCTCAATACATCTTTTACTAGATTGTCCTAGACTTCAAGACTACAGAATCGAAAATAATTTAATAGTAACAGATCCAAGTATTTTCATTTCTAGTAAAGAAATGTATATTAAATTCAATACCTTTTGTAGATATATTTTAAATTATATAGCAACAAATACCTTTTAAGAAACTGATAATTTATATTATGTTTATTGTACATATTACCAGACACTTCTTTATTCTGTACACAGATCTTTTCTCGTTTTTTTTTCCCTCTTTCTCATTGTTAACATCATATGACTATTCTATTCACGGACTAAAATTATTTTATATATATATATAGACAAATGTAAAGGCATACATGTATGACAGCGCAAGTGTCCCAGGGGGACATAGCGCTTTAAATTGAAATAAAATGGAAGATAGTCCAACGACCGTAAAAAACGATCTGCCAGGATACGAACCTGGAATCTTCTAATTCGTATAACCAGATGCGTTAACCGATGCGGGATTCCAACTACGACAATATGACATTATAAATGTAACATCTCTATTCACATCTATGTATAGGATATAACAATATGTAGACAAATACAGTATAGAAATGTAAAAGAGGTCTACAAGAGGTATTCAAAAAAAGACAAGAAGTCGTCTCGGAATAAGAACACACACCATTCTTTATATTTCCAAGTATTTTTATATAAATATAAGAATATATGATAACAAGCCAAACAGCAAGAAAGAATAAACAGATGCATTGAAATATCAGAAACATACGAAACAATATGGACAAATACTATCCCATAGATGTAGGCAGTCTTCTATATAATGATGCATTAGCGCGCCATCTGTTATGAAAATTCTAAACTATTATAGACGTGTATGATTCTTTTAAATATAAAACAATTTATACTGCACTTACTACAATGAAAAATTAATGGGAGGGCCAGGATTGCTCGAAGCATATTATATATTTATAATTGTATGTAAATTTTCTGTCCTCAAAGCTTATGTCCATAGTTCATCTAAAATACCCATTCCAAGAGTCTAGCATCAGTATCAGTATAAAAGGAAGATCGAAAATGCAATATAACAGAGGTATGGTAGATAAAACTGGCGAAACCGCTGGTAGGGTTGACCACTGATGAGCCAGGCCCTCCCATAAATTTTCCATTGTAGTAAGGGCAGTAGAAATTGTTTTATTTTTAAAAGAATCATACGCGTCTATAATAGTTTAGAGTGTCTTCCATATATACCACAAGAGTTCACGAATTTACTAAATTTAGTTTGAAGTCTTAAGATATCGTTCAACCAGCACGTATCATCCACCTTGCACGTATAGTTTCAAAAAGTCGTTTCTCGCACATGCACACACAAATATTGTAGAATCTTTCTCAATATAAGAAGTATTTAAAATATTTAAATAATAATTTGTATAAAATAGTATTTATCATTAATTAATAATGTGATACTCCTATTGAAGGACTGAAAAGTCCGAAAGCTTGGAAATAAAAGGTTTGCACAAGAAAAACAAGAATTGATCGATACCCATTATTTCTATGTTATATAAGGAAGTGTGATATTTATGTTTATTGAGGCTTCACATCAATTAGATTGATTGTTCAATACTCCCCTGATAAAGATTGATCAAGTATAATTAATTGAAATATATGCTTTTTTGATGAAATTTTTCATAAGTAAATTATGGCAATAATTAAATGGAAAAATAATGTCTATTAGAATTAATGATATGACTTCAGTTTCTTAAAATAATCTTTTATTAGATTAATTTATGTAATATCGATTATACCTAGTTAATTTTTGTTCTAAATATTGAAAATGTAGAAAAAATTATTTCAATTTTTAAAAATTAGTACAAATGTGATATTGTACTGGGCTAAGGGGCATAAATCATAAAAAAAAAGGCATCTCCTTATCGTTGAACTGAAAGTTGCTGAAAGTTACGCCATCTATCGGAATAAATATCAACTATTCTCGTTGATTTTTAATTATTCCAGAATAGGCTAAATACCCATTCTTGATTAATCAAGAAAAGCTTACTACATACGTGTTTCAGGTTGTTGGCCCTCATAAGCGTGATTCTAGCTGTACCTCAACGACCAAAAAAACTGGTCATTCAGGCATCCTGAAAAATCATGAAAAGAGTCAGAATTGCGTGAGACCGCGATTTCAATTATGTAAAAGAAAAATAGTCAAATACCTTTAAATGTATGCGATATAGAAACAAAGCTGTAACACCAAATCCCAATGAATAAACCATGAAATTATAGTCGTAGAGTAGTAGCACTCTACTTAGAGTACTTTTATCCGATGAAAGCAACAACGCTGCCAACGAAACGCCTCACTTCATTTGAATTCATTCCCGGTACCCCATGTTTCCAATCTATAATCCAAATTAAACCTTAATATTTCTGTATAGCATATACAGTGGTACCTCGACATATGAGTTTAATTCGTTCTGCAACCTTGCTCTTATCTTGAATTACTCGTATCTCGAAGCAAATTTCCCCATACAAAACAATTGAACTACTATTAATCCGTTCCAACCTCCAAAATGTCACCCCAATTATTTTTGTTACGTGGTTTTAAATAATAAAAACGTATTTATATATATCAAATATTTATTGCACAAAAACAAAAAAGGGAATATATAGAAATAAATTAGATATCCTCACTGGTCTTTGCCTTTTTCGCTACATTTTTCTCGCTTTCACCTGTAGGCTGTTTAGAAAAAAAACATGTCCAAGGAGGTTTGTTTCTTCCTCCCTCTCAGAATGTTCCGAAAATGAGTTAGGCAAGTGTCATTAAAAAGGTCAGATGCACGACCTGTTGCAACTTTTTCTGGGTGTTTTTTTTTTTCCACAAACTGTGAAACTCTCTCCCACATTCCTAAGATCTCCTTTATCTCACTTGTAGAAATAACCTCCTCCTCTGACTCCTCAAAACCAATTACTTGCATAACCTCAGTATGCTGCTGTGACTGTAACTCTTGTATCTCCTCAGTCGTCAGTTCCTGGGTGTGCGCGTGATGGCGCGACTGCGTGTTACTACCGAACCGAACTCGTATCTCGAATTTAGCTCGTAACTAAAAGCAAAAAATCACTTGCTCGTATCTCGAAAAACTCGTATGTTGGGGCGCTCGTATGTCGAGGTACCACTGTATATTATAATCGGCTGAAAATAAAAAGTCATATATATAAAGCAAAACTTTAACTTAACGGAAAAAAATAATTATATATTTACGGTCAAAAGTCAAATAACGATATCATTAAAAAAATTTCAAAATCATTGAGATTGAATTTATAACCGAATTTGTGTTTTGATTACATTTTGACTGAAACCGTTTGTTTATAAATTCTATATTTATATTTTTAATTCTGTTCATAAATCTTTTGTCCAATTTGTTGTTAATTCTATAAATTCTTAAAATGTTTCCAAAATAAATTCCTTTCGTAAAATGTGTTGAAATATTTGAATCGTCTGTATTAAATTTAATAATGTTGAAATCAAATTTAATATTTTGTCCTATACTTCTATACCTTTATTTTGCAAGTTTATGCTTAGATCAAGGAAAGTGACATTTTATTTAAAAATGATTTTTTTCATTGTTTTTAAAACTTAAATATAAGGAGGGTGGATATTACCTATAACTTATGAGAAATATATATACTTCGCAATGGACTCTGTATAGTGACACGAATATACCCCGAGTATAATTTAAAAAAAAAAAAGATGCTCAACAATTTTTATTTTGTGTTTGCATTAACGCGCCATCTGTTATGAAAATTCGAAACTATTATAGTTTCTATAGACGCGTTATATTATAGACGAGTATGATTCTTTTTAAAAATTAAACAATTTCTACTGCCCTTACAGCAATGAATATTTAATGGGAGGGCCATCAGTGGTAGATTAAGCTGGCGAAACCACTGGGAGGGGTCACTACCGATGAGCTAGGCCCTCCCATTCATTTTCCATTGCAGTAAGGGTAGTAGAAATTGTTTAATTTTTGAAAAGAATCATATGCGTCTATAATAGTTTCTATTTTTATTTTAATTGATTTTTAAAAATTAATTCGATTTTTATATAATTCAATCACATCACAGTAAACTTCTTTCAAATTCATTATTGGACAAAGGGGCTCCAGGAACCTGGTTTATAAATCTCTCTCTCTCTCTCTCTCTCTCTCTCCTGTACAAAAGCTGTGATAATTTATTGTGTAAGATTTGAATATATTCACTTTGAACATAATTAATCGAAACCTTTGCAGATTATTATATTTAATACAAACATAAAGAGTGAGCAAATCTACCATATTCATAATTAATTATATATATAATATAAGCTACAAATATGAGATAATTAATAGGTAATCCCCTAATATTATGTGCAAATCATTAAGCTTGGGGGATAAGTATCTTTCATATACATTTATTTCTAGCTTTCGGGCATAACCACCCTTCGACAGGAAAAATTATAATAGCTACTACAGTTTTCGGATCTAATTTATATTTATATATATAAATTAGATCCGAAAACTGTAGTAGCTATTATATTTTTCCTGTCGAAGGGTGGTTATGCCCGAAAGCTAGAAATAAATGTATATGAAAGATACTTATCCCCCAAGCTTAATGATTTGCACAAAATATGAGATAGTTAAATTCTATAATAATTTAACCTAATTGAGAATTCTTTATGTATAATTTAAATATCCTAAAATATTTAACCTTTCAAAAATATCCTTAACATTAATATAATTCGAAACTACTATAGACGCGTATGATTCTTTTAAAAAATAAATAATTTCTACTGCTCTTACTGGCTCATCAGTGGTGAACCCTCCCAGCGCTTTCGCCAGTTTCCATTGCAGTAAGGACAGTAGAAATGGTTTATTTTGAAAAGAATCATACGTGTCTATAGTAGTTTTTGATAACAGATGGCGCGTAATGCATCATAACATAATTAATATAATTATTTTAAAACTTTTCATATTTTTGTTTCAACATTAAAAATATACTGTTTATAAATAAACTAAACCCACACAGAATAATCCATCAAATTGCCCCCACATATTCTATATTTTATTTTACTATTTTGAAAGTTTTAATCATATAAATGGAATGCTCCAAATATAGCCTCTGATCTATATATTTCTTACTAGAAAAATGACCTGGCATCGCATATATGTTTTCCATCCAATTTTAGAATATATAAAATATATTTCATTATGAAAAAATAGTACAAATGTGATATTGTACTGGGATTGGGTGCATAAATTCAGAAGGAAAGGCATCTCCTTATTGTAGATGACACACATAAATATATTTAAAACAAATTAGGCATACTCTGACCACTAATATGAGTGTTTTTAGATGGCAGAGCGCCATCTAGTGGAACAGAAATCAACTAAACGTTGATTTAACCTGTTCCTTGATATTTGGCCAACCCATTTTCTTGATAAATCAAGAAAAGCCATCCACGAACGCGTTTCGGGCTGTTGGCTCTCGTCAGCGTGGTGCAGGCTGTCCCTCTGCGACCTAAATCTTCTGGTTACAGAGGCTTTTTGAAAAACCAAGAAATGGGTATTTAAGGCCAAACTTGCGTAAATACGCTAAACATGTGAAAAAACGATTGCATTTTTTTTCACACATAAATATATTTGAACAAATAATTATTGAGGAAAAAAAGGGATTTCCTGATAGTGCAACTAAAAGTTGCTGATGGCTAGCGCCATCTAACGGAATAAATATCAACCATTCGTTGATTTTTTAAATTATTCCAGCATTGGTCAAATACCCATTCTTGATTAATCAAGAAAAGCTAATCACGTACGCGTTTCGGGCTGTTGGTCCTCGTCAGCGTGGTGCTATTATATATTAGTTTATCCGAAGAAATTGTAGTAAAGTGACGATATAAATTATTAATATAATATTACTAAAGATTAAAGACATCTTATATTTATAAACAAATAAAATGAAGCATCAAGGGCTGCGTATCTTTATTAGAACGACTATATTACGAGCTTTCGGGCACATACGCCCTTCTACAGGAATTAATAAAATAATATTATTTTATTAATTCCTGTAGAAGGGCGTATGTGCCCGAAAGCTCCTAATATAGTCGTTCTAATAAAGATACGCAGCCCTTGATGCTTCATTTTATTCGTTTATAAATTGTACAGGGTTTTTCAATCGATAAACATCTTATATTGTTTCATTATATATTCCTCTTATAATATTTGACGTCAAAATTTCTTACAAATTATGAACGGATCCTATATTCAAGATTTGACTAACATATTATATTGATGTTTACTGATTTAAATTTGTTAGTACAAGTTTATTTAAAGTATATTTCTTAGTACACTTGTATTAATACAATTAATATATTAACTTGTTATTATTTTTTATTGTTTTCTCATGTGTTAAGCGTATTTACGCAAGTTTGGTCTTAAATACCCATTTCTTGGTTTTTCAAGAAGCCTCTGGGACCAAAAATCTTTTTGGTCGCAGTGGTACAGCCTTCTCCACTCTGACGAGCGCCAACAGCGCGAAACGCGTTCATGGATGACTTTTCTTGATTTATCAATAAAATGGGTTGGCCAAATAACACGGAGGAAGTTGAATAAACGTTTAGTTTATTTTTGCTCTACTAGATGGCGCTCTGCCTTCTAAAAAAAAAAAAAAAAAAAAAAACACCTGATATTTTGGTCAGGATATGCCTTCATTTTTTTTTTAATATCAACACCTGACCTTTTTATTTTATGTTCTATTGTTTTCTCATTAAATTTTGTATCTTATGAATTCTCCTCAATTTTTCGCGGAAAATAGACATTTTATTCTGGCATATAT
>CP092868.1:93284610-93341615 GCA_030710605.1 Cordylochernes scorpioides
TGTGTTATTTAGAATATCGTTGTATATTGTGAACAGAATTTTGGAGTGTCCTATCTAGACTGTACAAGGATTTACCTCCGACACCGGTATCATCATGTTGTAGAAAGTAAAATCAATAAATATTGAGTCAAGGTACTTGTAGTGTGTTATTTAGAATAGCGTTGTATATTGTGAACAGAATTTTGGAGTGTCCTATCTAGACTGTACAAGGAAGGAAGTTACCTCCGAAACCGGTAGAATTAGGACAGCTCTTTATCATCTTGACGTAAAATTTGAAATTAAACAATATTGTGAGTCAAGTAGGTACTTGTAGTAGGTTCTTTAAAATATCGTTGTATTTTATGAACAAAATTTTAAAGTGGGAACTTTACACTGGAGGTCTGTACAAGTTACCTCCGACACCGGTAGAATTAGGACAGTTCTTTATCATCTTGACGTAGAATGTAAAATTAATAAATATTGAGTCAAGGCACTTGTAGTATGTGTTATTTAAAATATCGTTGTATATTATTAACAGAATTTTAAAGTTGGACTCTAGACTGGAGGTGTGTACAAAGAGGAAAGTTACCTCCGACACGGGTAGAATTAAAATCGCTCTTTGTCATTTTAATGTAGAATGTAAAATTATTAAATATTGAGTCAAGGTACTTGTAGTGTGTTATTTGAATACCATTGTATTTTGTGAACAGAAATTTGAAGAGTTATATATCTAGACTATAGAAGGAAGGAGTTACCTCCGACACCGGTAGAAGTCCGCGAACCCCGTGTACTCGCAGTTCACAGATCCGTCTCCGAAGAAGGAGATCGACATCTCTCTCACTCCACCTGGACACAACAGGGTCGTCGCAGCAACAATGGGCATTCCTTGTATCAGCTACTACAGCACTAACTTACATCAATCAACCACAGAGACATATCAACAGGCGACATACATCCCATTATATTTATTGATACAATGCGATCGTTCTTTAAAGGAAGAGCCCTATTCTTCAGGCCAAGATTAAATGAGATAAAGAAATAAAATTCGAAGCTAAAGATGTAAAATTCTAAGAAAGCTATTAAAACGTATATAGTTTTAACTTGTTTTTACTTTGTTTCGCTTGAAACTTGATTTTTATCTCGTTTTATCTTGTATTGCCGTTTGGCCTAAAGCATGGATACATCCTTGAAAGTTTTGATTTGAAATATTATTCGAGGGGTTGTTCAAGGAATGGTACAAACTGTCCGACATCCACGACCTCGGATCGAATCCCACATTGGATCCTTTTTTTTCCAAAGAATGCTCCGATCATAACCGGTTTTTCCCCTCAGTGAGTAAAAGTAACCAAACGAAGCTCGGGAAGACATGTAAGTTCAAAAGTCGAACTACTTTCCACATATGTAAACAGGCGGTACACTTACAGTAAAAGCAGTCGCTAAGCAACCACCATGATGATCATGGTCTGTACCACATGCACTTTCCATATGGACAAGGCATCTCAGTTAGCCGGTATTGTGGTCAGGGTGCATTGGGGAGGTAGGTTTTCTATAAACCTTTGTTGTTGTAAGCTGATGTCAAGGAATAGTAAGCTTCTTTGGTTTTCTTATTCTATTGTGATTTGAATAGATGGGTTAAAGTTATTGAAGGTTTCTAAGATGTAATTTTCACTATTTTTGTAATGATGCAAAAAATATATTTTACCTACCTTGACCATAGTAAGATTTTGTTGGCGTTTTTTCGGTTATCCATGAGTCAATGGTAGATAAAAAATTTCAGCTAGGGTTGTAGAGAGTGGATTTCCCATCGTGTGCCTTCTATCTGATTGCAGTATTCGCCTGTGAATTGAACAGTTGGGCTATTTAGACAGATTTCTTTTAGTTTCAGGATGGCTAGGTAGTTCTTTATTTTTCATTAGAATGGTATGTAGGGAGTCTATTATTGAGTCATACGGTAGCCTTGTGTACAAGTCTATGACATCGTATGATACAATTTGGTGAAAGGTTTCCAATTTTAAGTTCTTGGTATTTTTGTAGGTTTTCTTCAGAATTTCTTTATAATACGAGTTAGATTTTATTTTAATTCATAAATTTTGAATGGCTGGGTATTGGAAAAAATATGCTGGTGATTGGTGATAGGCAACTATTAGTCTAAGGGGGGTTTTCATGTGTTTTACATGTGTCTAAGGGTATTTCATGTGTTTTTCATTTGTCTAAGGGTTTTTAATGTATATTTTGGGAATGCTGTAGATGTATGGATGAGTACCAGGCTTTTCCAGAATTTGTTTGTTTAAAGATTGATCAATAATTTAGTGTTTAAGAGGAGTGTTGATAAATATATTTTTTTATACAGCTATTGATTTTTTAAGGCTTCTTGTGACTCAATTTCATTGATGAAATCTGTATTGTTCAGGTAGGTTCCCATTTTATTTTTTAAGAAATATATATATTCACATAAAACAATAATCCTTTTATTTCTCAATTCACTAAGTCCATTAACATTTTCATAGATAAATCTTTAAATTTTTCAATAATATAAATTCTTAAATTCTTATGTCCTATATTTTCATATATCTACGTATATTTATCTTTAAAATAATATATAATATCTCTCCATTACTTTGATTTTTTCTTAGTTTCTGAAAAAGGATTTTCCTGAAAGTTACCTTAAGCCAGGCAAATTGAGTTGCGACCTCTTATGCTTTTTTTATGTCAGTTTATTATAGCCGATATCCCCAGTAAAATTGAAAAATATAGGTATACGGTTGAAATGTACCTTTTATAATTTACCTATTAAATGGTTTAACTTATTGAAGACACCCACACCTGATGTATGGCTCAGGGGACACAAAGGCCATAGTACAATGGGAGCTATACCACAATGGCACCAATCCTTCATATTCCGGACATATCGAACTGTGGTATTATCCTTAGGAACACAATGGTCTGTCGTGGATTCTTAGTCGATCAAACAAAGGTCCAAGTGTGATGAACACTCGGCAAACACTCCACCCGCGGACATTGGAAATAAAGCTTCCAGGACTGAGTTTCATGTGCAAACCTTTTGTTATCAAGATTTCGGACTTTTCAGTCCTTCAACAAGAGTATCACATTAACAAATTGATGATGAATACTATTTTATACAAAATATTATTTACATATTTTAAATATATATTTATGATATCGAGAGAAATATATTACATTTTTTGTGTGTGGATTAAAACTAATTTTGAAAATATACATGCATGATGAATGATACATGCTGGTTTGAACGATATCTCGAGACTTCGAAAAACTAAATTTAATAAATTCGTGAAGTATTTCTGCTTACAAATTACAAACTGTCACAAGTTGCGTATTAAAAATAATCATTACAGTAACTCTAAGTGCATCAATTTCAGAATGATAAGAGTAAAAATAGTGCATGTGTTCCCCGAATATTCTGATTTTTAAACTATATTTTATTATATTATCATACATATCACAGGGACAAAGGTCTTCTTATAAATTTGTTTACATTTTCTTACAAGTTGGTTATAGCTATAATCGGTATATTTTTATTAGTCTATTACTACATTCTATTATATTCTACGAATATAGCAAGATCACTAAAGTTCAGTTCAACAGCTAGCATAGGATCGCAAAGGTTTAGCCTCCGCCGTTTGACAATCCCCTTCTCCCAGTTCTCTTATTTACATATTTGAAATATGAGAATGATTGCAGCTGTTCTATGAAAGTATAACTTCAATCAAAAATAACACTATTTATGAATAGTCACATTTGATTTTTAAAATATTCGAGTTAACTATAAAAATAAACCGTTTTATAGAATATCGAAAATTTTAATTCCTAGCTTTATATATATTATAGAATTGTGTTGCTGCCGTCTCTAAGTTCATCGTGAAGTGGATGGAGTTATAATGGAGGTCTATTCTATCCCCCGACTATATTTTAACAAGTCCTGGCCATGTGAACAAGTTATTTAGAAGATTAACTCCTATGATGATGTAGCCCAGTGTGTAGTTGGGTCGAACTCCCAACAAGAGAAGTGGATAATTAGGTTTCTATTCAAACTTTCTTCTCACCCAATTACCTGACGTGAGAGGACTGCCACATTGTTCCAGCTGTCCACCCGCTCCTGGCTTCCCTAATTTATGGACCTCGCAAACATATGGTTACATCCCAACATAGGAATTCATTATGATGTGGTGCCTCTCTATTATATATCTTCGCCAACATATGACTTCACCGACATGTGGCCTAACCAACATTTAGCTTCACCAACATATATCTTCACCAACATGTAGCTTCACCAACATGTATCTTCACCAACATGTGGCTTCACCAACGTAAAACTTCACTAACATGTATCTTCACCAACATGTGGCTTCACCAACATATAACTTCACCAACATATAAATTCACCAAGATGTAGCTTCACCAACATGTATCTTCACCAACATGTGGCTTCGCCAACATATAACTTCATCAACATATAAATTCACCAAGATGTATCTTCACCAACATGTGGCTTCACCAACGTAAAACTTCACCAACATGTGGCTTCACCAACACATAACTTCACCAAAATATAAATTCACCAAGATGTGGCTTTACCAACTTGTATCTTCACCAACATGTGGCTTCACCAACTTGTATCCTTACCAACATGTGGCTTCACCAACTTGTATCTTCACCCACATGTGGCTTCACCAACTTGTATCCTTACCAACATGTGGCTTCACCAACTTGTATCTTCACCAACATGTGGCTTCACCAACTTGTATCTTTACCAACATGTGGCTTCACCAACATGTGGCTTCACCAACTTGTATCTTTACCAACATGTGGCTTCACCAACTTGTATCTTTACCAACATGTGGCTTCACCAACATGTGGCTTCACCAACTTGTATCTTTACCAACATGTGGCTTCACCAACTTGTATCTTCACCAGCATGTGGCTTCACCAACTTGTATCTTCACCAACATGGGGCTTCACCAACTTGTATCTTCACCAACATGTGGCTTCACCAACTTGTATCTTTACCAACATGGGGCTTCACCAACTTGTATCTTCACCAACATGTGGCTTCACCAACTTGTATCTTTACCAACATGGGGCTTCACCAACTTGTATCTTCACCAACATGGGGCTTCACCAACTTGTATCTTTACCAACATGTGGCTTCACCAACTTGTATCTTCACCAACATGTGGCTTCACCAACTTGTATCTTCACCAACTTGGGGCTTCACCAACTTGTATCTCACCAACTTGTATCTTCACCAACATGTGGCTTCACCAACTTGTATCTTTACCAACATGTGGCTTCACCATCTTGTATCTTCACCAACATGTGGCTTCACCAACTTGTATCTTCACTAACATGGGGCTTCACCAACTTGTATCTTCACCAACATGGGGCTTCACCAACTTGTATCTTCACCAACATGTGGCTTCACCAACTTGTATCTTCACCAACATGTGGCTTCACCAACATATAACTTCACCAATATGTGACTTCACCAACTTGTATCTTCACCAACATGTGGCTTCACCAACATATAACTTCACCAATATGTGGCTTCACCAACTTGTATCTTCACCAATATGTGGCTTCATCAACTTATATCTTTACAAACATGTGGTTTCATCAAAATTAGCTTCACCAACATGTATCTTCACCAACATATGGTTTCACTGAAATTTAGCTTCATCAACATGTGGTTTCACCAACATATAACTTCACTAACATGTAGCGTCACCATGCCCTGTCATTATGAAGTTTGTCTTTCCTGACTTTCTACGTTGCAATAATTAAAGAATAGATACTCAAGACTTAAATCTAAAAATTGACATATCACTGACGGTCATTTAAATTTCGATCAATTCCGCCGTATTCTAATAAAATTGACACAAAATTCCATTTAAATAAAGTGTAAGCCATTTTTCAAGTAAATTAAATGTTTGTTAAATAAGTTGAAGGGAATTCCAAACGGTTAAACATATTATAATATACCCTATAATACTTTAAAATATAACTTTACTAGATATAGGGCGATTTTTTATAATTTGCATTTATATTTATGTTAAAAAATTACAATGATTCCCTTGGTTTTAAAGTAATTTTAACTATAATTTTTACGCTTAAATGCATTTTTACAATTTTTTGAAGAGTGATATTAGTAAATTTAAATAACTTGAGGCAGAGACAACAGAAATTAAATTAAAATCTAAAGTAAATTAATTTTAAAGTTCTTTAAAGCTTTCTTTCAGTGAGCGAAAATTGAGAAAATTAAATTAAACAAATATTTTGATTTTTAATGATTCTATTAGATTGCAGAATCTATTCGAAATATCAACAAAAATAAATTAAATTTTCAGCTCAAGAAGGATGTTTTCTTTTGTTTCCATTAATAAAAATGTTAAAGGGAAATGTTTAAAGAACTTTTGTGGCTTTGTGTGATTCGAATGAAGCGTAAATAAAATAAACGCATTCAAATTTGAATGTAAATTTTCTGCAATAATTAAACGCTTCTGAAGAATATTTTTATTCTCGCTATTGATTAAAAGATAATTGTATCTTATTTATTTGTTTTGATTTTAAAAAATCTATTTTTATAATGTGCTCTCGTGTGTGTTGTGTCCTGTAGTTTAAAAAAAATCTTTAAAAGCTGTTGATATATAGATTTTTAACTTTTAATTAGACATTTTAAATTTATATTTACTTTTTTTAATTTTTATTTAGACACGTGTACCTTTTTAAATAATCTTTATTTAAGACACTTTGAAACACAACTATTATAGCACTAAATATAATATTAAAATATTATCGTCTGATTTCTACTAATTTTAAAATGAATAGGGGCTCATATCAAGTAATATCAAAAGGAAAACAGGAACCTTTAATCAAGTTGGTATGCTTACAAGATGAAACTATGTAAAAGCTTCTAGGTCAAATAAAATTATTTTGGGATATAAGAAATGTGTTATCTTGTGATGTAAAATACTCATTTCTGATTTGCTGATGGAAGTCAGTTTCAATGACGTCACGTCAAGATATTATGTATTTAATATAACAATTCGTCTCGAGAGAGGAAAACAAAATAATCCTCTATATTCAAAATGGCGGCATGTCCTGCAGGACACACTATCGTATGGTGGTAAATTAAAAGTGAAAGGAAGTGACAAAAGTTGGAAACCTTGTCACAAATTCTCTTCAGACACCCCCTGGAGACTTTACTCCTGACAAAGTTCAAAATTGACCTTTTAACTCTTCCATCACTTTCCGGGTACTTTTTCTTTCGTATCATTAGGAAGCATGGATTATTGATATTTTTTATCTTTTTTATCTGGAGGAGAACTCTCTCAATATGGGGAAACCTCCCTTGCTGAAGAAATATGTACATATATACAACTGTATATATTTCCCTACATTTATCTACACTTTATTTACTCCTTTGTTACAATTGATTAGAAGAATCAAAAAATTGTTTAAATTGTGTTTATTGCTGATGTAGGACTTTTAAAACATATGTAGAACAGTTCGTAATTGTAATTGAAAACTCTAATTTTAGTATATTTTCCATTTACAACTAATCCTTTGTATAAAATCATGCAACCTGTATGAAAGTTGGATGTCTATCCAGTCTCTTTACCGACCATATACCAGATTAGCGGTCACCTCTCTAATATTAGGTTGGTACGGAGTTAGGTCGGGATTTTCCGTGACTTTTTGTTTCATAAATAAGTTACGTTTTTTTAAATGAAAATATAATCCTCACTTTTTTTCTCATATAATAAGAATGACGCTTAACAAGTTTTGCCGCTAATGTTTCTTTTTGCACAAAACGAAAAATCGTAATTTTAATTATTTTAAGGAGAAATAACGACTATTCCTATCCTTATAGGATATCCCTATATGTTACGACCACTAAATTGGTCGTCTTTGTTTTATGCAAATATGTTTGACTTTAGACTATGTTACGACTGCTAAAGTAGTCGTCCTTATTTATGCAGATATGTTTAATTTGAAACTAGGATAAGAAAGTATGTAAATTTCTTTTGTTGTACAAATTGTTATTTTCTTTGCTGTATAGATTTACTATGTAAATTTTCGTAGTGTATAAATTGACCGAGTTTTTAATAAAAATAGAGTTCTGATATAAGAGATTGTGTGCGCGTCGTGGTTACCCTTTCTTCAGGCCTTCCTCTTGGATATAAGTAGCTGGACTGGACAAGAGAGGCACTAGGTCGTCTCCCGAGGTTAAAGAGGAGACACCTTTCCAATATTGAGTAAAAGGCCTCAGAAAAAGTTGGACTCAACATTTGTGGCGAGCCTGCCAGGATTTCAGAAAATTCCAGGATACTAAGAAACCAGGATTCTAAGATACCAGAACAAGAACATTTCAGGACTCCAGGATGGAGACTTTAAAGGAATCCATGAATCTGAAAATTTTGAAGAGATCAAGAACTCCAAGAAGAATCATCTTCACCAAGAGGATAAACGAAGCTCGGGAAGAGATGAGGAGAGTCTCCCCTGACGAATGCCTCTTGATGCAAGGGAAAGAGATCATTGTCCAGTGTTACCAACAGATTAAGGAATTTGACGAGAAAATAGAAATCGAGATGGTTGGAGCAGAAGAATATGAAGAAGAGGCTAAGATGAAGGAATTGGAATCCACTACACATTATTTGGAAATGTACAGTAATGTACTAATGGAGATCAATAAGATCTTAGAGGCTAAGACTGAGGAAAAAGGGGCACTGTCGGTAGCCGGAGGTGAAGGCTCGAGAAGAGCTCTTCTGAGATTACCAAAAATGGAATTGCCATATTTTGATGGTGAATTGGAAGGATGGATATCATGGTGGTCCAGATTTAAAAGGATCCATGAGGATAGAGAATTGGACGACGACGAGAAAATGCACTATCTCGTCCAAGCTATGGTCCCGGGTTCCCGAGCACATCGCCTATTGGGGGCTTACATCCACACCGGGAAAAACTATGAGAGTGCCATAGGAGCTCTAAAAGGTAGGTTTGGAGACAAGAAATTACTGATTGAGTTGTACTTGAGAAAGTTAATCGATTTAGTTGTGCTTAATGCACGTAGACAGAGTGCAAACCTGGACCGTCTTTATGACGAGATTTCGGCCTACCTCCAATCTCTAGAATCGTTGAGTATTCCTTCGGAATACCTGGAGGTTTTCCTTTTCCCACTGGTGGAGTCTTGCCTACCCACCCAGATATTGCAGGTGTGGCGAAGAACATCCGAGGCCGGTTATGGCCGGGATGACGAGCAGGAAGTGGAGCAAGGAAAAGGGGACCGGCTGAAGGCCTTGATGGGCTTTTTACGGGCCGAGATAAAAGCTCAACAAAGAATAAATATCTCGAGGATTGGAGTGGGTGAGAATAACCCCAAGTACAGTTTTCCTTCAAGACCTTTACATTTCAATAAGAGCAACAAAGCAACAGCATCACAGCTGTATGTTTCGAAAAACAAAGAGTACAAATATCCAAAAGGATCATTTTCGACCACGAGCTACGAGAGAAAAACCAAGTGCATCTTCTGTGATGGTATGGGCCATGAAAATTGGAAATGTTTCAAAATTGGAAGAATGACTCGGGAAGAACAACTTAAGAAGATGTCTGACGCAGGAGTCTGCTTCAAGTGTTTAAAAAGAAATCATCTAAGAAGAGACTGTAGGACAAAAATTATTTGCCAGAATTGCAGAGGACCCCACCACTTGATTTTCTGTCGGGGAAACAACTCAAGAAGGAACTCAATCTCGGAAGATGGAGGAAGTAGTCAAGAGAGGAAGAGCAATTTTTCAGTACAAAACCAAAGGTCTACCATTCTGCTCACACAGTTCTGTGCATCCGAGGTGCTTTCAATGACAGTGAGAGCGGAAATCTGTGGCTCTGAGACATCAAAAATTATAAATGTTTTGTTGGATTCGGGGAGTCAGTATTCATTCATTAAAGAATCTTTGGCAAAGGAATTGGGATTAGAGAAATTGGGAGAGCGGAAATTGACGAAATGCCTTTTTGGAGGTCGACAAACAAGAGAAGAGAAGCACAGCCTTTATTCCTTTTCCATCACGAATATTTTAAAGGAAGAAACCGTACAGGTCAAAGCGATGGGTCAACGGATGATCTGTGACAGAGTTCCTATTTTGACAGCAGGAACTTGGATGCGGGATCTCGACAAAAAAGGTGTCACCATTATTAGAAAGAAAAATGTTGAGACATCCGAAATCGACCTTCTGTTGGGCGCTGACAATTTAAGTAAGATCTGGACTGATCAGGTGGTTTGTTTGGAGGAGGGATTGACGGCGATCAATACGAAGATTGGTTGGGCAATTTTCGGAGAGATTCCTTCGAAGGAGGGTTTGGCTTCGGAGTATGCATCTCCTGTTTTCTTGACCATGAGTCATAATATAAAGGATCTTAGGAACTTAGAAATGTCGGGTGTACCAGACCCTGTAGAAAATATTTCACAGGGGGAAAAGGCTCAAGTTGAGGAAAAGTCTGTTGTTGAAGAAAGTTAAAAATCTCAAGTTGAGAAAAAGTCTGAAAACAGAAGCATAATGAGATTTGATGAGCTCTTTTGGGGTAGAAAGTTAGTCCCTGTTGGAAAAGGCACATGGCCAAAAATGTTTTTGATGGATGTTACTGATAATGGCGGATCTCCTGTTTATAGAATTGAACAGATTTCTGAATATAGGAATCCTAATATTAATCATAAAAAATGGGTCTTATATTTCTCCTGGAACGATTAAAAGGGAAATTAATATTTTTGATGCTTCACGAGCCTTAAAGGGTAGTGCTCAAGCTGATCTTTGTTATCCTAGGGATTTTTGATTGCTCGTGATTTGGAATCTGAATATTTTTCAAATGTTATTGAAGACAGTGAAAAAGATAGTAATTTGGATTTGAATTTATCTTATTTTGTAGTTTTTCGTTCTGAATCTGGAGGAAAAATTTTCCAATCAAGAAGATTGTGAAAATGTGCTCTTTTCTTCTGTTGAACTCCCGTTCAACAGCGGGGGGAGTATGTTACGACCACTAAATTGGTCGTCTTTGTTTTATGCAAATATGTTTGACTTTAGACTATGTTACGACTGCTAAAGTAGTCGTCCTTATTTATGCAGATATGTTTAATTTGAAACTAGGATAAGAAAGTATGTAAATTTCTTTTGTTGTGCAAATTGTTATTTTCTTTGTTGTATAGATTTACTATGTAAATTTTCGTAGTGTATAAATTGACCGAGTTTTTAATAAAAATAGAGTTCTGAAATAAGAGATTGTGTGCGCGTCGTGGTTACCCTTTCTTCAGGCCTTCCTCTTGGATATAAGTAGCTGGACTGGACAAGAGAGGCACTAGGTCGTCTCCCGAGGTTAAAGAGGAGACACCTTTCCAATATTGAGTAAAAGGCCTCAGAAAAAGTTGGACTCAATACTATAGTTGTACATCAATCTTATTGTCTAATTGTCTGAGAGAGAGATTGTAGAAATCACAAGTATAATTTTCATAGAACATATTTCGTAATGTCAATATACCGGTTGAATTATTTTATTAATTTTTCTATAAAATGTATTTCTTATATTTTAATATGAAATTTCTTAAAGTTAATATAAATGTTGACTAAATTATTATTTTCATAAAATATTCACATGGAATTTTATTTTCGCATCAAAAGCTTCCTAAAGTCAACATCTTTTTTATCATTAAACTCCTTCTTTATTCACCTTTTATATATTTAATCTCTTTGTAAATGCTATCAAGCATTCTATGTATATAAACATTTTTAGAACGCACTTTGATCTTCTGAATAGAAATAGAAATATCTTTGTAAATTTCTCAAAATACAAGATAATTAGAAGTGTTATTATTATGGAAATTTAAAATATTTATTTCGTATTTTATATAATGTCAAAATTGGAAATACTTTTATTTATTATCTACTCAATAAAAATAATGTTTAGATACATTTTTTTAAAAATATTTATTTTTATCTTCGTGGAAAAATCCTTTGAATAATATCCATTAAATATTACTTCTTACGAAGTCAGTTATTAGAAAATGTGTTTTTTTATGTGAGAAATAAATCTGAAATGGAAGGTTATTTCAGGAATTATTTAATATATATATATTATTTTGTGTTAATTCTTTCATTATTTATATCAGTCTGATTTCGCAATGGAGTAACTTAAAGTCTATTGGCTGGATTCTGTATTCCTTCGAGCAGCAAGTTCTTTCGCTATGGTAATTTTTCTTGATCACACTTTGACACAAATTCAGTATCATTTATTATCATACAAGTTGCCGCTTTTGGCTGATATATCAGCCGTCATCTGCACAAGTTCTAAATGTTCTTTTATTTCAACTATATATAGGCCAATATAAAGCAATAACGCTCATCTATATATAACAAATGAAAACCTTTAGACGCGAATATTTCCTTCACACATATATCAAACTTCTACTGTCCTTACTTTGTTGAAAAAAATATTGGGAGGGCTTAACTCATCAGTGGTGAACCTTCCCAGAGGTTGCGCCAATTTAATCTACCTGACCACTTCTTTAGAGCTCTAATACTGTATTGGATCATTTTTCTTCTATATGCTACACTGAAGGGTGGAATCTCATAAATGGTATTCAAGCAAACTATGGACATAAGCTTTTAGGACAGAAGAATTACATATAATATTTGCATCGAGCAATGCTCTTTCGCAAACAATACGAACAAGGTCAGTTAGACATAAATTAATACAAAGCAATAACGCTCCCTCTATATATAACAAATGAAAACATTAAGACGCGAATGTTTCTTTCACACATATATCAAACTATATATATTTTCATCGCAGTAAGGACAGTAGAAGTTTGATTCATGTGTGAAAGAGACATTCGCGTCTAAATGTTTTCATTTGCTATATATATGTCACTCGAGTCAGTAAGCATCTTGGTTTAGTTTCAGAATTCTGCTACGAACACATATGTAACAATTTTTAATTAAAAAGGCATATATTAGATCAAAATATCGTTTATTTTACTTTTTTATAAATATTTCAGTTGGCTGAACGCCAACCTTTATCAAGGTATTATAACATATTAAAGTGTGTCTCTGTGTTATAATACCTTGATAAAGGTTGCTGTTCAGCCAACTGAAATATTAATTTAAAAAGGTAAAATAAATTATATTTAGATCCAATATATGCCTTTATGATTAAAGATATATTTTTGAATTGCTCTATTTTCAAAACAATATGCAACAATGTTCAAGCAGCCGATGTACCACGATGTACTGACTCTAGATGTGACACACTGTTAGAATTATCTTTGTGAATTATGTATATTTAAAATATATTCCATATTACCATTATATTTTCATATAACTTTATTAAAAACATCAGGTTCCCAGGGATATCTTTTTTTTTATTTTATTCATAAATCTCTCTAGCTTTTGGTTATGAAAGCCCTTCTACAGGAAAAAACGTGATACACTGAATATATGTATATATGGTGATGAGAGAGAGAGAGAGAGAGAGAAATTGACAACCTTGAGTGGTATCGACTATCAGCTCTGCGACCCCCGTCACCATATAAAATATTCGTCGGAGCCGAGTACATCCGCTAGTATTTCATAAAAGCCAAAATTCATCCTTGCAAGATTGAATTGGAAATATTGAAAGCTGCAGAAATGTTCCATTTGTTGGAATAGCTTGTACACGCGTCATAGCATCAGGTATTTCCGTGGAAATAAATGTGGGTCTATGTCATCAATATATTATTCAGGAAGGATTGGTTGGCTATCAGAAGTCATCAGTAATTCACAGAAGTTTGTTGGATGGCGAGGTTTCTTCAGCTGAATCAAATATTTCAAGGAATCCACAACATTAATGGAAGATTTCGAGAACTCATCTATATTTCAAGGGAGGTCCATCGGTCGTTTATTTAGTGGACTTTAATTAATGTCTTCTGATTCTTTTTCCAGGCGGCTGCTTGCATTATTAACTTGGCGGTGGAATGGACACTGGGCATTACACCATGTTCTACCTATTCTCATTATGTATCCAAAGGGTCAATACCTGTCTATTATGTATGTACCAGTCATGTCCATTAGGGTTTTTATAGGTTCATCGTGTACCAAAGAGAACCATTATGTACCACACATATCCACTGTGTACCTCACATGTCCACTGTGTACCACACAGGTCTTCCTTGTATAATTCATACAAGCCAATGTGCATATTTCACTTAAAGACATGCTCTAACTGCAAACCCTTCATAATATCGCGTTACCAAGATTTCTTTTAACTTTAGAGCAGTGATTTACAAAGGTTAATTCATTAAATGAAGTACCAAACTCCCAATAAGAATTGGTACATAATCCGGTCTACTTGAGATGTACTGGTTGATTGTGCAGTTAGACGATCATGTAATTAGCGAGAACACACAACTTGGCTCAAACAAAATCCAATTGTGGCGATCAAATTGTCATTATCCTCCTGTCAATTATAGATGGGTGCGTTAATTAGTAGTAATTGGCTGTGGCAGGGTTAGCTGACAGTAGCCCGGGTAATGTGGTGTGTTCCTTGGTCGGAGGAACTAGGGTGGAGGATTTGATCATTTTTATAAATTATGGAAAATCCTAGAGCTGTTCCCAGATATACCTGCCCAATACTGTATCAATACGCTTAGGTTAGGTTATATAGTCAAGTTAGATAAAATTTTAACAAATAAATTTACTGGCAATGTGTTTCTTTTCAATAATATCATCAAATACTATCTCTACAGACCTTACTGCAATGATATAAGTTATTGAATGAGAGGCCCTCTCATTCAATAACTTATATCATTGCAGTAAGGTCGTTATAGATAATATTTGATGATATTATTGAAAAGAAACACATTGCCAGTAAATTTATTTGTTAAAATTTTATCGATAGATGGCAATTGAATTTATAAATTAATTTACTAGAATTCAAGTTAGGTTATTTAAAAAAAATGGAATAAATTTCCAATCAGGTTCGCAGTTTGATGTGAACACAACCTTAAGATTCTCTCAGAATTTTGAGATTGAAGGGTATGTATATAAGGCGGGAGAGAGACTATGCAAATAAATATATATTTGAATCTATTTCCGATCTCGAGCCATCAAGATGTTTTATCCCTTCCGACCTACGCTGACGAAGCTAATCAACTGAAAATGCTTCTCTCATAAAGACGCTATAACGAAGTTAATATTTACCTGAGTCTTTGTTCTCAAATACAAGGTTGTCACAAAATTTCGTAAACACTTGCAAAAAATTGAAATACCAAATATATTCGCCGTTATGTATAATGTCTTTGTGTTATGTATAAAGTAATTGTATTTGTTGGGATCCGGCCAACGGCTTCTGTGAATATTTTCAGAATATATTTCAAAATATATTTCTATGAATGGTTTTGTTTTTTTTAATTGTATTCGGCAACATTGTAATTGCCTTTTTAGAACTCTCGTTTGTTTTGTTGATTGTAGTTTTGTAGAGTTTGCAGCTAATTGGTATGTTATGTTTTTGTTTTAAATTTCTATAGGTTAATATGTAAAGTTTTTCATTTTTGTTATAAAATAAATTTGTTAATCAAAAAGAGATGTCTTGATTTTAAAAGTAGTCAAGCAGAATATACCCTAACAGGTAAATCGATCTACATAAGAATATTTGATACGAGATAAATATTTGAAATACCACCATTTTTGGTAGCAGAGCGCGGTTGATAGAAAATAAATATTCTAAAAAGTGTATTATGGATATTTATAATAATATGAAGATCGAAATTCTTAAAGGAAATAATTATCAAATATGGTCGATGTAAATTGAGGCCCTTTTAAATGCTAAGGACTTATTTAAAGTAATTGAAAATGATATTCCTGAAAGAATAGAAAGCGATCTCAAAAATAAAGAAGAAATTTTAAAATGGGAAAAATTAAATAGAAAAGCTTATGGCCTAATTATACTTTCTATTGAGCCATCAATTGCATTAATATATAAGGAAAATAGAAGAGCAAAGCAGTTATGGGAGGCCTTAAAAACAAGATATTCAGGCATATCTGAAGAGAAAATGATGAATTGTTATCTGGAATTATCAAGATTAAGAATGAAAGCCAATGAAAGTGCTGAAGAATTTATAACAAGAGCTCAGGCGTTAACAGTACAAGTTAAGGAATTGGGGAAACAAGTTTCAGACATGGAAGTTACCCGATATATAACAGAAGGCTTATCTCCCAGATTTAACCCTCTACGCCCTGTCATTATCGCAAATAGAAACATGTCCATTGATGCACTAAGACAACTTTTATTGGACTTTGAGAAACCATTGGAAACGACCGCTAGCAACTCACATACACAGGCTTTAAAAGCGGAATATGGCCACATGTCTAGGGAAAAAAGATGTCATGTGTGCAATAAATTGGGACATCTCAAAAGAGACTGTTGGTACTATTCTGACAATGCAAATTCAAAATTTACAAAGAAATACCAAAATGTACGCCATCAAAGTGAAAATATGCAAAATCGAAAAACTAATAGGGATAATAATCGGCGTAAGGAATATTTTCCTCAACAACATCATGCCCTTATGGCTTGGAAAGAGCAGCCTAGAACACTTGAAACGGAGTGGCAACTTGACTCTGCATGCTCAACTCATATGACAAATGATAACTCATGTCTAGAAGAAGTCATAGAATGCAATCAACCTATATTATTGGCAGAAACTCATCGCTCAATAGAAGCAACCCAACAAGGCAATATTAAAATAGTTTCAAATGAGAACTCTCATATTGAATTACAAGATGTACTTTATGTCCCAAATCTAAGATGCAATCTATTGTCAGTTGCTTCTATAGTTAACAAAGGAAACAAAGTGATATTTAACCAGAATGGAGCAACGATTTTAAGTGAAAAGGAGGAAATAATATCTAAGGGAATAATGAAGAACAATATGTTCAAAGTCACTTTCAAACCTGAAGTTGTTAAAGAAAGTGAAAAGTGTATGCACGTGTCTAGTGACAATATGGAGTTGTGGCACAAACGACTAGGACATATCAACTCAAGCTATTCAATGAGGATGCACAAAAACAAAATGGTAAAAGGTCTTGAAGACTTAAAGGGAGAACTACCTTACTGCGTAAGCTGCAACAAAGGAAAGATCACAAAAGCTGAAGGAAGTCCGTCACTCGGAGAAACTACAGAAAGACCACTGGAACGAATACACGTTGACATATGTGGGCCTTTGACACCAACAATTGGAGGAAGGAAATACATGTTAACCATAGTTGACCAATACACTAGAAGATATTTTATAGAAATTCTTCACAGTAAAGATGAAGCTACCAGCAACATTGGAAATTTCATAAAGAGAAGAGAAAAAGAGACAGGCTTGAAAGTAAAGAAATTGAGATAAGACAATGGCGGTAAATTTATAAATACAGAAATGAAGAATTTTCTAGAATCAAAAGGCATTAAGCATGAGAAAACAGAACCCTATTTGCCGAGAAGCAATGGTATGGCAGAAAGGGCCAACCGAACAATCCTGGATATGACGAGAACTCTTCTGATTGAGGCCAATTTACCTATCAAGTTTTGGGGTGAGGCGGCAAGAACAGCTGTTTATCTCCATAATTTGACGCCTACAAAATCAAATTTGACTAAGACTCCAATGGAAATGTGGACTGGCCATAAACCATCAGTCAGACATCTCAAGATCTTTGGAAGCCCAGTTGTTTATAAAATAAATGATCATAAAAGATCCAAACTAGACCCTAAAGGAAAGGAAGGAGTACTCATCGGCTATTCAAATGAAAGAAGAGCATATCGAATATATGATATGGAGGAAGAAATGGTTTATGAAACAATACATGTTAAGTTTGATGAAGAAAGACCAATAAATACTAACCAAAATACCTCATGTGATAAAGAGTACAATTATTTCCAATACAAATCTGGGATAACCTATGAAATGCGGAATTCTCTTGAAGCACAAGATCAAAAAATTGATGAATCGAATATTGGAGAAGATACCGATGATGGAGTGATTTCTCAACCATCAATAATGGAAGATGAGAGTCATACAGATATTAATTCCCAACAAGAAGCCGAACAACGTCCACAAAGAAGACGTGTGCTGCCAACTAAGTTTGGTAAATTTGATGAATATGTTGTCTATAAGACAGATAAGGACATACCGAATAATTATCAAGAGGCGATCGACTCAAGTGAAAGGTCAGGCTGGAATGAAGCAATCTTAGAAGAGTTGAATTCAATAAAAAACACAAAGTATGGCAATTAGTAGAGAGGCCTAGAGATAGAAAGGTCATTAACAGTCGCTGGGTATACTCAAAGAAAGACTCTGAACAAAGATTGCAACCCAAATATAAGGCCAGGTTAGTGGCCGCTGGTTACAACCAAATAAAAGGAGTAGATTTTGTAGAAGAATACAGTCCAGTTATGAAACTTGGAACTTTGAGGGTTTTGATATCTTTAGCTGTTAACTAAAAGAAAAATATAAGACATTTGATGTAAAAACTGCCTATTTGAATAGTGATCTCGACTCTCCAATATATATGGAACAACCACCAGGCTTTGAGACCAATCCTAATGAAGTATGCCTAGTATCCAAGGCAATATATGGATTACCACAATCAGGACGGAAGTGGAATGAAAGGCTGGATGCTATACTCGCTAAGAGAAACTTGAAGAGAACAACTACAGATCCTTGCTTATATCGAACAGACCCAATAACAGGAAAAGAAATAATTCTAGAAGTATATGTAGATGATTTCTTGATCCTATCCAATTCATCTAAGGATGTGGATGACCTAATATCAAGTCTCTCAGAAGACTTAGTTATCAATGAAGTAACACAAAATAGAAAATTCTTAGGAATTACTATAGAAAAACAGGAGAATGATATACTGTTATCGCAAGAAGAATTCATCGATAAGATTCTTGATAAATATGGAATGAGAGAATGCAAACCAGTGAAGTCACCTATAAATTTAGGAGAGAAATATGATGATTATGAAAACAGTCCACCTTATTCAAAGAAGATGTACCAAGAAGCAATAGGATCATTACTATACTTAACTAATGCAACAAGACCAGATATTGCATATGCTATAAATAGCCTATCACAATATATACAAGATCCAAGAGAAATACATTGGAGAGCTATCAAGCGAATATTGAGATATCTGCAATACACAAGAAATATAAAACTAAAATTCAGTGAAGGATCAGAACAATTAACTGCCATATCAGATGCCGGCTGGTGCACTACGAAAGATGCCAAATCATTTGGTGGACACTTTATTAAAATTGGCAACAATATAGTTAATTGGAAATGCAACAAACAAAAAATGGTTGCAATGTCCACAATGGAGGCTGAGTTATTAGCTTTTTGTGAAGGAGTTTGTGATGTTAAATGGTATGATAATCTTCTGGATGATCTTGGATGCAAAACTCAAAAGCTAATTCAAACATATACAGATAGCCAATCCCTGATAGCATGGCTGAAAAACCCAATACAAGGATTGAAAAGTCGACATTTTAATAGAAAATTGTATTTTGTAATGGGAAGAATTCCAGTCAAAATAATAACACCCGTCTATAAACCATCCGAAACCATAGAAGCAGATATATTGACCAAAGGACTCTCTATCTCCAGACATGAACATCACATAAAGGAAATCTTCAGTACAGAACAAGTCGAAGAACACCGGTAATGACTTTCAGAAGTAGTTGGACGGATAAGGAGGGAAATGTTGGGATCCGGCCAACGGCTTCTGTGAATATTTTCAGAATATATTTCAAAATATATTTCTATGAATGGTTTTGTTTTTAATTGTATTCGGCAACATTGTAATTGCCTTTTTAGAACTCTCGTTTGTTTTGTTGATTGTAGTTTTGTAGAGTTTGCAGCTAATTGGTATGTTATGTTTTTGTTTTAAATTTCTATAGGTTAATATGTAAAGTTTTTCATTTTTGTTATAAAATAAATTTGTTAATCAAAAAGAGATGTCTTGATTTTAAAAGTAGTCAAGCAGAATATACCCTAACAGGTAAATCGATCTACATAAGAATATTTGATACGAGATAAATATTTGAAATACCACCAGTATTATGTATTATTATGTATTCGTCGTAATAATTCGCCAAGTAATAAGAAAAATAAGGTTTTAAGAAAAACACGAACTTTTAAAACAACCTTATAGATGCGAATATTTTCTTGAACTGCAGCCGCAGGATTAATTGGATTGGGGATCCTAAGCAACAATGTCTACCATTTCAAAGATATATAAGACATTGTCGGCACGTTCGCTAGCCAATTGTGCATCCGCTATCAAACATCGTTGCTAAAAATGTCCATATAGGATTCATTAATACAAGATAAACCAACTATGTTGTGAATACATTCCCAATTGTCCTCTCTATTCACCGTTTATTTCCTGCCCTCTACACCAGGAGTCTGCAACTGAAGCTCGCGAGCCACATGCGACTCTTTGGATGTGAAGCTGCGGCTCTTTAGTTCCATACGCAAATACTTATTCATGTGAGTATATACTATTTATTGTTGACAATAAAACATCTTGTGGCTCTTTAAAAATGTGAAATTTTGTAAATTGTGATTTTCGACTATTCCGACTCAAAAGATTGTCGATCCCTGCTTTAAACCGACCAATAAAATCCCCATCTACATTTTCTTCTATAAAAAGACTTCCCTTATAAATTCCTGCTCCACAATCTCAGAGGCCAGAAATCCAATCACGTAAATTTATTGCTCAAACACAGCGCCAATTTACTTCGCCTCGATCATTTCTTTCCAATTTTGTTTCCTTCTCGAATAAACAACACGCCATCATGTTACCTGTCCACTGACATCTCCCACGTCAGTCTCACTATACATTACCTTGTTCACTTTTAAAACGAATGGTGTAACCATTTTAGTGCGCTTTAGTTATGTAACATGTATTTATTACCATAAAGATAGAGGCTGCCTGGCCGGTATACATAGTTCTTAAAATTAAAGATATTTCGGCCAGTAAATATTTTTATTATTTCGACGTTTTGACAAAAATATTTTGTCCTCATCAGGATCGAATAAGAATTAAAGTATTTGGCAAGGCGTTTATTCAGAACTAGCCGAATGACCCGGGCAACGCCCGTGTTTTACCCGTTCGAATGTTTTGATTCAAATACTATTTGTTACAATTATAAATTGTGGTCATGGCATCTGCCCGGTAAGCGGAAGGTCGTGGGTTCGATTTCCATCCCTTGACACTTTTTTTATTTTATCCATTCTGACCAAAATCTATCCGTGAACTTCACACAGACAGAATAAGGAAATTATATATTTATTCAGAATAATTTTAACGCCTTGCCAAATTGCTTTAGTTTTTGTTTGCTACTGACAATGACAAAATATTTTTGTCGAAACGTCGAGATAATAAAAAGATATCCTGGCCGAAGTAACTTTAATTTTAAGAACTAGGTATTCATTAAATAATAATAAACACTGTGTTATTTATTTAAAGTATGTCAATTGCTTGCTGTTTTCGAAAATCCTGAAAGATCTGATACTCAAATCTACCGTTCTCGGTGGGATTCAAATCCAAAGCCTTTAACTTTTCCTGTGACACAGAATATCTTAAACTTTCCACGATCTAAAAAAGCATAGGGTTCCTCACCCGTCAAATTGAACGTCAAAACTAGACACCATCTATTTTTGGTGTTTAATTTGACGGTAGAGGAGCCCTATGCTTTTTTAGATCAATTTTCCTCCCGAAAAATTTCATATATTCTGTTATGAAGAAGTATTATTTAAATATTTACATACAAAAATTTATAATTATCGCGGAGGAAGAAGCTTTGAAGGGTTTAATTAATGTTAAAAAAAACATTTTTATGCTTTTATAAATCATTTTTGATTATACTTGTGGATGATTTAAGAGTTTTCTGACCTAGATTTGAAAGTTGATTCATTTTTTCTGAATTCTATAGAATAGACTGCGAGAATTGTGTGTGTGTGGATTATTTATAACTCTTACTAAAATATAGCTGGTGTTATGACTGTGCATTTTGCCGTCAGGCAAAGGCTATGGGCTTCATATGCCGTAAAATAATGAAACGTGTCTCAAGATATATTCTGCTAGGACAGAAACTAGCAAAATTGACGTGGAGAAAGATAGCGCGCACTAAAGCTAATATAGGGCAACCATCAAGTGAATTAGCCTTGAGGGAGACCTGTAATGAACATTAAGAAGGATAAAAGACAACAACATTATGAGAAAATGCTGACAGTTTGGAGAAAAACTCCAGGGGAAGAGATCGAGGGGAAGGAGACGACAGGGATACACAGACGATCTAAAATAATGGACTGGACGATACGAGGAGATGAAGAGGATGGCGGAGGAAGTATGGAGAGACCATCACCCTCAGTAGAGGAAGGCATTGAAGGAGGAGGAGGAGAATATTATGAATCTAAAGTTGAAATTAAATTAGGAATGAGAAAAACCAATGATGGACATGATAATGGATGATTAGCCGTCTTGCTAAATAACCCAACTGAACTAGAATAGAGATATTAATATAGCCTATTCGAAAAGTGAGATATTTTGTCACTAGAGGAGAAGATCTTTTAATTTATCCAAGACTTTGAAAATAACAGCGCTGCCGTGGAATATTTATAAATCGATTGGGTCAAACGATCTGGAGAAAATATTAAGCAACAAAAGAAGGCGTCGATTTATCGTTTGGCGAATTACGCAGTAATTAATAGAGCGGCGTAATTGTAGCATGATTTATTGAGGTCGAATAAAACGATTACTCTTCGCGGAATCCGGCAGATTTGTCTTTTTTAATGGGCTTCAAAAATAACCCTTTTTCTCGGTAAGCCGCCTCCACATATCTTGCTATGCCAGGGTGTGTGCTGCAGCGTTTCTGGAACATGTCAAACTCAGCGTTGAATGGCCAATACTTGATTTATCTGGGGATCTCAAATGGCAGTTCTTTGATTGTAGCCAAGTCACAAGATGGGCCAATCCAGAAAAATCAAGGTTTTGAGTCATCAGCAAATTGTGGAGTTGATCCCCATCAGCCCATGGTGTGGGAATAAGTAACAATAGCCTGGAGTCATTTGAAAATCGAATCGTATGTCTAAGATCAAATTTCTGTATTGTTCAAATTTCTCTGGTACAGTAAAAAATATTTGTTAGAGTTCTCCCATATATAGCGCTATAGTGCGCCTCTTCGGCCAATTTTTTGTCTTGTTGTTGTTATATGGAAGTCTTGTATTTGTATGCCCGAAGGAGTATAAACGGAGGAACTTGAAATTCCACACAAAGACTTGGTGTTGTCACCAGATTTCTGACAGAGCCAGACAGTCTTTAGGAAAAAACTCTAGAAACTGTAAAGGCCGAGTCCGAAATGTGTTAAGTAGTTTGTAAATTTTTATATCTGCTTTTTTTATTAATATTATTAATATATTTTGATAATTATGAAATAATTTCCTGAAAAATGTGATTATTTATATTACTTCATAAATTAATACTTTTAAAAGGTATTTCGCTTGTTAATGATGTGCCAACGTAGATATTGCTGATCTTATTGCATTCACAGGTATATCAACTGTAGGGGCGAAATATCTTCTGTTAGGTGAATCAATGAACTTCATCTACCAAGATCAGCCGCTATTAAAAGGTTTTCCCAAAAGTTCGTAAACACTTGCCAAAAATTGAAAAACCAATATTATTCGCCGTTATGTATAATGATTTTGTATTATGTATAAAGTAATTGTATTATGTATTGAGATATATATTCGCCGTGATATATTCGCCAGGTAATAAGAAAAACAAGGTTTTAAGAAAAGAGCGAACTTTTAGGACAACCTTATATTCGCTGGAAGATCGGTTCTGTTCTTAAGGCATACAGGTAAGTCATCAATATCTGTCGATACTTAATTTCTGGGAACATTCTAGCATGTTGGTGATGGGACCCTTCATCTCTCTCTTTTTTTTAAAAAAAAGGACATATTTTCTACAATTGGTGGTGGTGGTACTTATTTCCATGGTTAAACCAATTCCTGAAGTCCACTCCTCTCCAATTTTGCGATGGTAGTTATAGGCTTGGAAAATAGGTCCTCTATTGTCAGTTCTGAGCATGATATGTTCCGGAGAAGCTTCTGCACTATTGCATTTCAAGCAGTTATTGAAGGTTTTTTTTTTGTCCATTTTGAAATTTTAAGTTTTTATATGGCCACTTATTAATCTTTCTAAAGCTGTTTGTTGATTTCTATTGAGTTTTTGAAGTTATTCTAATTGTTTCAATGGTTTGTACCAGTGATGGTTTGTATACAATTGGAGAACTGAATATGAAAAAGAGATTAGGGAAGGCTTGATACATGAGTAGTGAATCTTTCCAGCGATATTTCGCCTATTTAATCCACCAGATCTAAGATCTATTATTGTAGGATGATTCTGCTTATATAGTATCTGAGGTGGTGGTGGTGTCTTGTCCATGTTGCTCCATGGAAAGGGGGGTGCCATTGCCTCGTTAATCAGCCACATTTCAGAGTTCCCTGTAGTCCTTCACGGTTACCGTAGCGGCTCGGGGCTCACAACACCGTACTAATATAGTATCTGTCCTTGAAGGTTTATGCTTGATGATGATGTTTAACGAAACTATGGAAATATATAATTGAAGACATTTTACGAATATATTTTCTCTTCGAGAGTACAACTCTTCCACATATAGGCAACCAATATAAGAACCTGTTTATGCAAACATGGCTCACTCTATGTGACAAGTAGGAACACTTCATCGATAGTTCCACGTCCTTGATATGTGCGCTATGTGTATTATTCAAGGATGTTTGTGACAATGGGATAGGGAGGAATGTTCGGTAAATACTTCAATTACCTCCAAATTATCGGCGATTCAAATATTCATTCAAAATATATTTTCCTCGTATACGTTCCTAAATCTTAGGTTAATTTAATAATTAAAAACAATATAAAACCCCTTTATATTTATTATTTTATAATTTACAAATAGTTTTTTTAAGAAAAACATATATAACGTATAAAATTTTACACAAATAAATTTACTGGCAATGCGTTTATTTTAAATATCATCAAATATTATCTCTACAGACCTTACTGCAATGATGTGAGTTATTGAATGAGAGGGCTTGGCTCATCAGTAGTGAACCCTCTCAGAGGTTTCGCCAAATTAATCTCTAGACCGCTCTACTATTGTATTGGACTGGTCTGGTTCAAATCACATTAATAGGTACCGCTCAGCAAGAGCAACCTAGTTCATGATAATTGAACAATGAATTATATGTGAAGGTTATTCACATATTAAACAAATTTTAACACGGGATTCAATCCCGGTTCATGACTGTCGGGAATCGAGGGGGTTACCCACTCGTCCACCGACTTATTATTATTATTATTTTTTTTTTTTTTGTATTGGACTGGTTTTGTTATATACCCTGCATTTTCTATGGAGGGCAGCTTAGGGGTGTTTAGTGAACTATGGACATAAGCTTATAGGTCTGTAGAGGTATATACATATAATTTCAAGGTATTGCATCGAGCAAAGCTCTTCAGCAAAATATGCTTTCGTAACCAATCTATATTAGTAAATTAATTTACTAATATGCTTTCGTAACCAATCTATATTAGTAAATTAATTTACTAATATAGATTGGTTACGAAAGCATATTTTGCTGAAGAGCTTTGCTCGATGCAATACCTTGAAATTATATGTATATACCTCTACAGACCTATAAGCTTATGTCCATAGTTCACTAAACACCCCTAAGCTGCCCTCCATAGAAAATGCAGGTATATAACAAAACCAGTCCAATACAAAAAAAAAATAATAATAATAATAAGTCGGTGGACGAGTGGGTAACCCCCTCGATTCCCGACAGTCATGAACCGGGATTGAATCCCGTGTTAAAATTTGTTTAATATGTGAATAACCTTCACATATAATTCATTGTTCAATTATCATGAACTAGGTTGCTCTTGCTGAGCGGTACCTATTAATGTGATTTGAACCAGACCAGTCCAATACAATAGTAGAGCGGTCTAGAGATTAATTTGGCGAAACCGCTGAGAGGGTTCACTACTGATGAGCCAAGCCCTCTCATTCAATAACTCACATCATTGCAGTAAGGTCTGTAGAGATAATATTTGATGATATTTAAAAGAAACGCATTGCCAGTAAATTTATTTGTGTAAAATTTTAACGATAGATGGCAATAAAATTTAATTTACATATATAACGTATATTACTTTTGCTTCCCCCCCAAATAATTATAAAAATTCAAACCTTTGTAAAATAAATTATTTAAAAAATTTAAAAATGTATTTTAAATAAAAATTTTGTTATATAATAATTTTTATAAATTTTTGTTAAGAATAAAAGTATATACGTTATATAAAACAGTATTATTGTATTAATTTTGTCTTATAGAAATATAAAAAAATATACATTCTATTTACGTCTCTATGAGAAAGCAGACGACCATTACCATTAATCTTTTCTTCAGTACTCCATCCTAATGCATTTCAACGGATGCATTATCAACAACTATAGAGAAATAGGTAAAGATATGGTATTATAGAAAATGCAATATATCACCTATTAATAACTCACAAAATGGAGGAAGCTTTGATACTTTTAAATTCTTCCAACGCCATATTTTAATGAAAATAATGTTTACAAAATTTTCTTTTGACATTATAGCCTTTCAGGGACGCCATTATTTTCGGCATAAAAAAAATCGTTATTAGCTGTACAAAGAAAAATATGAAAGGATCCTGTCGAGGTAATTAGGTTATTTATTAATAATTTTACTTTACTTTACAAATTAGCTGCTTGATTAAAACTTTTTGCGTCGTTATTTAGTTTGGTAACTTTATTGATACACTATTTTTTAGCCATTCAATATAAGTTACCCGTTTAAAAGAAATATTAAGCAGAATAATTTAAACTTCAAACCTTTGTAAAATAAATTATTTTAAATTTTTAAAATGTATTTTAAAATAAAATTTTGTTATATAATAATTTTTATGAATTATTGTTCAGAATAAAAGTATATACATTATATAAAACAGTATTATTGTATTAATTTTGTCTTATATAGAAATATAAAAAATATACATTTATATTAATTTAAAATGTTAAAATTATTTTTAATTAATACAAGTAAATTTTATATGTTTCAGAAGCCTAGTTCAAACAGACATTTACTTAAAATTTAACAATATAAATGTTAAAATTTATTCTCTAGATTTTTTAACCCATGCAAAAATGTCAATCTCTTAACTTGTATAGAGAAATAATGCATGATGCAGTTTTATATATATATAATGTTGAAAATAAAAAAGGTATATCCTGATCAGGAGCACATGTGCTTTTCGTGTGTCAGAGCGCCATCTAGTGGAACAGAAATCAACTAAACATTGATTTAGCTTGCTCCCTGATATTTGGCCAACCCAATGGCTTTTCTTGATTTATGAAGAAATTGGGTAGGCCAAATATCAGTGAACAGTCTAATTCAATTTTTAGTTGATTTCTGTTCCACTAGATGGCGCTCTGCCTTCTGAAAGTCGAGCAAAATCCCACTTCTGACACCATACTGTGGGGGCTGAAAGATTTCATTCCAGCCTACCGGGATTGCAACACCCTGCCGGTCCTCTCCTACGCCGGCGGCCACCGAACATCTCCTGTACACCCTGCCGGTCCTCTCCTACGCCGGCGGCCACTAAACATCTCCTGTACACCCTACCGGTCTGTCCTACCCCGACGGCCACCGACCGAACATCTCCTGTACAGACCTGCCTAGGACAAGATCGGGGAGAATAATCAAGAAACCCGTGAGATTTAAGGAGCAATAGACTATATTTCTCCTTATTTTATTTTCTTGCCTATATGATGATGTATATATATATTGTAATTAACCACTTTGTGCACAAATCGTGACTTCGCCACTGGAAGGGGAGTAATGTGGGGGCTGAAAGATTTCATTCCAGCCTACCGGGATTGCAGCACCCCGCCGCCGAAGATAAATAAACAGGCGGCCGCCATAAATCACCAGCAGGACGACCGCGGCACCAGACAGCGGAGGAATCCAGAGAGAGGACCAGACGTACATTCCGGGCTGTTGTGCTTTTGGTCTTCCCATATAAATGTAGTTAACAAGAAACTTCAATAAAACACTAACTTTGAGAGACTTTCTGAGCCATCGCTGGACCAGTAAATCGACACACCACAAGCACATGTGCTCCTGATCAGGATATGTTTTTTATTTTTAATAACAACAACTGACCTTTTTATTTTTTTCTATTATTTTTTCACATATATATAATATATGAGAAACGATATATAAATATATCATTTGTGTGTAAACTCTCAGATATAGTCCCTATTTCAGGCTAAAGTGAACCGATATCCTGAAATTTAAACGTGATATTATCGCTATTCATTACGAAACATGAAGTATTAATTATCAGACGCTGAAATACATAAATCTCTCTTCTGTTACTATATTCAAATAAATGGCGCCTGAGAAAGTCACAGGTTTTATATAATTTGTAATCTGCATGTGTTTACTGGGAACATTCGATCTCCCTCCCTTTAAACCGTAGCGCGGTCGTATTACGTGCTACTTAGTGTTACGGCAGCCTAGGCTTTCTCTCATTGCAGATGTAAAACAAATCTTTCCAAAGGCAGTCAAAGGGCCATATCCCCGACTATCTAGACCAGGGGTAGGCAAACTTTTGAGTCGGAAGAGTCAAAAATTTCAAAGTTTTGAAAGATCCACAAATATTTTTCTTGCCAACAATAAATATTTCTGTGAAATATAGACACTTCGGCCAGTTAGAGTTTTTTTTAATTTTTCTCAACGTTTCGACAAAAATCTTTTGTCTTTGTCAGGAGAAGTAAATAAAAATAAAGCATTTGGCAAGGCGTTAAAAATTGTTCTGAGGTTGCAAGGGCGTTCTAACGTGATTTTTCGAATTTAGTACAACATCTAAAGCACGAGTCAAAAGCAAATATTAAACTCGTCAAAGATCTTGGAGAGAGAAATAAATAAATCTACTTATATATTTGCCTTATTCTGTCTGTTTTTTTGTCTGTTTGTCTGTTTGTCTGAAGCTCACGGATAGAATGCGCGCTCATTGGCTGCCAGGGAACACGTGTCCTCCCTGCCCCCCTCTAGACAACCCTGTTATTCAAAAACCATACATCCAATCGCCATGAAATTCTGGGATATTATTAGGTATATCCCCGGAAAGGTTTTCGAAAAGTAATTTCTTGAATATCTTGAATATCCTTAGAGTTATTTGCAGAATTGTAGATATAGCTCGCAGGCAGCGCCACCATTGCGACGACGGAGATAGGCTTAAGTTTGCTGCTCCACCCCTGTTGACCTTGGGCCATCGTGTGAGTCACAGCATGATGCAACAAAAACACTCTCTCTGGGGATTGCGGCGTCAACAACCTGTAAGTTTGCCTCTCTCATAAACCTGTCTATACAGACCACCCTGACTATAGCGACCACTCTAGACAACCCTGTTATCAGCTGCCTGTCTATACAGACCACCCTGTCTATAGCGGTCACCTTAGGCAACCCTGTTATCAGCAGTGTGATACATCCACCTGTCTATACAGACCACCCTGTCTATAGCGACCACTCTAGACAACCCTGTTATCAGCTGTGTGATACATCCACCTGTCTATACAGACCACCCTGTTAATAGCGACCACCCAAGTCAACGTTTATAAAATATTTTCGCACTCGGGTAAACCCCGGGCGTTGCCCGGGCCATTCGTCTAGTATATAATAATAAAATTATAATCAAATAAATAAATAAAGTAATAAGATGATAATAATCATAAATATTACATATTATTTTATAAATTTCTAACTAGCACATATTCTAACAATAAATATACTCGTTTAAATAATATTTACGTATGGAACTATATAAGGAGCCGCAGCTTCATATCCAAAGAGCCGCAGTTTGCAGACCCCTGATCTAGACTGTTGCCCAGATAATATCTTCTGTGAGCAAATATTTCAATAAATGGATGTGCTGACATATGTTCTTCCCTATGTATTACTGGATAGAACTACTGAAATTTTGCACAATGTTCAGGTATGTGTACTCGTATTCATGTGTATTTAGTTCCCCGCGCGCTGTGCATATATTTCCGTAGATGTTTGAAAATCCGTGGAGATATAGTCAAATATTAATTTTTCAAGATTGTGTTCCATTCAATCATTAAGAGAGGATAGGATTAAGACACAGAAGATACTCTGTTCTATAAAGTCTCGGCAAGAATTAAAGTGGAAGGAAGGAAGAACTGTCGGAGAATGTTAAACAGTGGCCGGAAGTGAGTTCGAAACTCCGCATCGACTTTTTTACTTGTCGCAGAAGTCAATTTACCAGATGTTGTGGCTCAGTCGATTGTCAGGCGCTCACAACTTTATTCCATGTATTCCCTGGTAAATACATCGTGTGAGCATATTGCAGTAAAACCTCTCATTAGACAAAACTTAAACATGGATTCATTAAAATCAAGAAATATTCGAATTGGAATTCGTTAGTTCAAAATTGTAAGATATATTTTTATTGTATATTATACAGTGTGAACTAAACACTTATTTAATAATGTGTAATTAACAAGGTGGGGCGTATCACTATAAATGATCGGATGTCAATTCTTGCCCTCAGTTTCCCCAGCAACAGCTTCGTTAGTTCCCATAACGAGTAACAGATGGAGTCATATTAACATATCGACAAACCCGACCTAACAATTTGCTGCAGAAACTTTAGTTAGTGTCGGGGATTGATTTAGCTGACTTCAGTGACTGCTGTGTAATGGACTATCGCAACTAGTGGAAGTGCATGTAGAGAGGATAGCAAGACTCTTCGCGTTATTAGCACGACGCTCTAACCAACTGAGCTAATGGGCCAACGTGGAATAGTGACATATTTAAAAAATGTGAAAAAGCCTTAGCAACTATCAGTTGCACGATAAGTAGATGCCCCTTTCTTTTTTCATATATGAAAGGGTTTGTTTAAATAAAGTAAAGATCGTGATATAAGAGAGAGAGAGAGAGTTACAATTTGGATTATAGATTAGAACATAAGGTGATAAGACCAAATTCAAATTAATAAATAGTGAGTGAGGTTTCTGTAACACAACGCTGCTTTATCGAAATATCACTATTTATAAATAGGAATTTGGCACTTGGTGTTTCTAAAGTAATTTCTAGCAGCTACATCTCTGGGTGATTTAACAAAAGGAGTTGTTTTCGTAAGGTTTAATGAATGTCGCTGGTTTTTACTCAATATGGAAACCCAATACAGTAGAACCTCTCTGTAAAGGACACCTAATTGAAGAGCGAAAGTGTCCGTTAGGAAGAGGTGTCCTCTTACCGGAGAGTTGCTAAATAGTAAAAATGGGAAATTTTGAAAATAAAACCTGTATTTTGTAGAGAGGTGTTCTCTAACGCGAGTGTCCTCTCATGGAGGTTCTGGGGTATTCGAAAATAAACAAAGTTAAATATAAGTTTAAACTCGGAATATTATCAGAGAGATAAATACTAGAGCCAATTTTTGAAGGAGATATCCCTAGTTTGTAGGGAACTGTGTGAGAAAGAGGATTCATCAAGATCAGGTTCCTGGCCATACCTCGGGATTACCTACTAAGTACATAGCCCGTAAACAAATAGGAATTTACACTATTCCATATTCTATGATACCTTCATAATCCCCTGATATAGCTCCAAAAAAGAAATCAATATAAATACCTTGATACAAACTATATAACTCCATGTAAACATCGATGTCGTTATATATTTCAATGTCCGGGAATTCCATAATGAGACAAATTCAAATTTAAATAGAATAAAATGACGTTTTTAATTCTATTTTTCAAAAGTAAGTCACCCTCTCTCTCTCACTTTGGTCTTGAGGTGGGTAACACCAGCCATCACCTAGACCTGCCCACTCTGTGGGAAATAACTCTCGCCATCCATCGGTGGCGGAGTCTTTCCCGCGGTGGGCATCACCAATGACGACTTGTATATATTTTACATAAATGTATATTTATCAATTATTTTATCTATTTATATCTTTTTTCCTATATTTATCATTACATAATCATATTCACTCATATTTATGTATTTAACCCTATATAATCTTATATGGACATTGTAATAAAGTAGTTTCAATCTCAATCTCTCTCTCTCCCTCTTTCTTTCTCTGTAAAAAACATGCCATTGAATATAATTGCCTCCAGTTGGTACAGGCTGTCATGATAATTATGGGGTGGTGGAGCGAATTTGCTACTGCCTCTACCGTAAATACACACCATATAAAAAAGCTTATATCATGTTGATTGTAGATATTGCCAGACATTTCTTTCTTTTATACACAGTCCTCTGTTCTCGTTAAGATTTAAGAGCTTCATTTGTCCTTAGAATGTTTTAAACTCTTAATTTTTTCTCTTCGCTTTTAATATTAATAAATAAACAATTTTGATGTAAATAATTGATGGAAATGTTTTTCTCTCTCTCTTTCTTCCTGTTGATGACTATTCTTTACAGCCTAAAATCATTGTAAATATGTATAGACAAATGTAGAGGTAAACATGTATGACAGCGCAAGTGTCCCTAGAAGGACATATCACTTTAAATTGAAATAAGTACTTAAAAAAGAAGCAGTTGAAAGATGTCAGAGCACCATTTGATTTCTAGCGCTCAGTGGAGGCGTTTGACCTGAGCGATATTCGAGGAACACAAACTGCGAGTTACAAACCCGGGTTCTGACATAGACGTTATTTGAAAGGTATTTTCCTTACTGCATTTGGAATTTATTTACACAATGGGCGCTAGTCCTTTTTTAAAGACCGGTCGAAATGTAGATAAGGTGGCAGAACAATTTAAAGGGAACAAACGAGATAAGACGGCGTGCGAAAAATGTCTTCCAGCCTTGCACGAATCAGGAGGTGGCGGTCAAATTTGCAAGTCTTCACTCAACTTTAGCTAGATCATAAAACCGCGGGCGTCAGCTATTCCCATTGTGAACGGAACGTGGTCCGAGTTAGCATAACATAATGTAACTAATGAAGACATTAAAACGCGAATGTTTCTTCTCACAAATAAATCAAACTTCTACTGTCCTTACTGTGATGAAAAAATATTGGGAGGGCTTGACTTATCAGTGATGAACCCTCCCAGCGGTTTCGCCAATTTAATTTACCTGACCGCTTCTTTAGAGCTCTAATACTGTATTGGATCATTCTGATTTTATATGCTACATTGAAGGGTAGAATCTTAGAAGCGGTCTGGTAGATTAAATTGGCGAAACCGTTGGGAGGGTTCACCACTGATAAGCCAAGCCCTCCCAATATTTTTCATCTCAGTAAGGACAGTAGAAGTTTGATGTATTTGTGAAAAGAAACATTCGCGTTTTAATGTCTTCATTCGTTATATATAGATGGCGCGTTATTGGTTTGTATTAAAACATAATGTACAAACTACCAGAAGATGCTTTGAAAACCTTTTGTTGATCAGAATCCAGGATCACGCTGTCACTCGACACGAGGAAGTCCCCGCAGGATCCCCAAGTTGTGCCTGAAGTCTTGAAGGGGCATCAGTACCAAACATTGTTCCTATGGCTGAGGTCGCTGAAAGAGTCATCTCCAGCATAACGGCACTGGATAGAGTAAGGGCAGGCCAAACAACGGCTTGATCTATAGGAATAATGAACGAATTTAGCGGTTCAAAGGTAGTGTGAATGGTGCGCGGAAAAGGAAAGAAATATCGTTCTTCAAACATCTCTCGTCCTCTTATCGGTTTGATAAACAACAAAGGGACTAGGCGATCTCATCTTGGAAGAATGGATTTTCCTCGGCAGTCACCTCGATACCAACTATTTCACAATGATCCACTGAATCCTGACTCTATCATCTTTGCTATATATATAAACAACAGAACTTTGTTAATAAGTGCGTGTGCGTGTATGAGTAAGCATACGTGCGTGTGTGTTTGCCAGTTTTAGAGATCAAAACCGATTTCATGACCGAAAGGCTGCCCAAGAGAAACCCTAGAGTAGGATTTGTCTGGAAATCATTAGGCATCTCATCAAATGCCTTAACCAAAACATGTGTCCCTGTTTTGAACATTGAACAGTGAACGCCATCCGTATAGTGCGCTATATGGAAGAAAGATGAGAGGCAAAAGAGAAAGGAAGGTAGGAGACATTTCTTGTGTTTTAAAAAAGGATGTTACTTCATTAACATCGATATTTCTATTATCAAATAGCTACATTCACCTTTACAATGTGACGGACGGTTATTGGTCTTCTAATTATTGATTTTTTAAAAATTTAAGATTAGCTTGGGGTTTATAAATTATGGTTGTGAATTGTACCCTTTGAAAAGAGGGATATTTCTTTGTTCTAGACCAGGAGTCGGCAAACTTTTGAGTCGGAAGAGTCAAAAATTACTATTTACAAAATTTCAAAGTTTTTAAAAGAGCCACAACATTTTTTTTTTTACAACAATAAATAGTACACACATAAATAATATTTACGTATGGAACTATATAAAGAGCTTCACATCCAAAGAGCCGCATGTGGTTCGCGAGCCGTAGTTTACTAACCCCTGGTCTAGACACAAGATCCCACAGAATAAATAGAATTCTATAACATGACCATGCAGACCATGACTAGCGGAATGGTGCCAAGACAGATTCACCGAGTGACGTCTCTAATGATACCAGCACTATCGTTTCACAAACATATTTACATATTGTATCAACATGAGACCATATCGTAGTCGTTCTGATCCACTGGAAAGGCCTAGATCCGATATTCAGCTTCCGCCATTGTATCAGACAAGCCAGTTCAACTCCATTTCACATCCTGGTGATGATATATACAATGGGAAATGTTAGAATCCTTTTTTAACTTGTTGATGAGTAACTGAGGGGATATCTTTTCTGTGTACGCAACCATGGAAACATCGGGAAATATATCCCGGCTTCCCCTCAATATAACAATTTGTTATTTGAGCCCAGAGAGATCCTCCAATCCCGGTACATATTTTCAATCCGGAATTACATTTTACATACTGCTAGGATATCCCGATATTGAAAATACATTTTGGTTATTCTACTCCAATAGGAATATTTATTTCGATATTTTCCAAACTTGAAAAAAATATATATAAAGAGTGAGGGTGATGAAGCACATAGCTTAATGAAATAATTCCAATATCGTGAATTTTGGCTTACTTTTAGAACTAAAGTATATCGCTGATGTTTGACATTAAATATCAATTACTGAGCACATGTCAAGGAAATTACTACTCTCTGATCTTAGACTCCCCTTCCCCTCTCTATACTGCAACTCTATCAACCACAAGTATGAGACGTTATTAAGAGAGATTTCAACAAAACTCCCCACAACACCATCCAGTCTGTAAAGAAAGCGGTTTACGCGGTGATGGCCCAAATGGACAAGATCATCGTCGCCAAAGCCTGTGCTCTATTCCGCACTCACCTCGAGACCGTTGTAGATAATAATGGAAACTATATACATTGAATATATCATTACTGCTGGGCCGATTTTTCATTTCAATTTTTACTTGGAATAAAATGCAGGTGGTTACTCTCAATTTATCTGATACACACCCTGTATAAGTAACCAGGGGAATAGAAGACTCTTCCCGATTCTACTGGCGTAGTAGGAATTCTCAGCTAGTTTTGATATACTCTCAATATGTATGATCCTCGTTGCCTGATTGGACAGCAATATTGAGCTGGTGGTTAACCATAGTTAAGTAGGATGCGGAGTCTGGTGTAGATATTGTAATGGAAGCTGAAGCTACAATAGCTTCTTGTAATCGAACGCAGAAAGGACAAGAAGTCAGAAAGAAAGGATAACATAGAATATAGAGAGAACGCTGATAAAGAGTATGAAGAAAAGATGGTGGACGAAAGAGGATATCCGAAAATGAATTTAGAATAAGTTAGTAATTGTTCAAGAAAATTCCGTGCACTTTTATTCGCAAAAAATGAATTTTAAAAGGAAGAGGTACCTCTTTTGTACATGAATGCTCCTGCAGGTTGTATTATAGCCTGAATATCGGCTACACCAGATTGAACACCTTTTGTGCAATTTCTAACATAACTTCTCTCGTGGGATATTCTGAAATCATCCCTGTACTGATGAGGGCTAAAGTCCAAAACTATAATTAGCTTTTTGTCTGAATTTGCCGAAACTGGTGTTATGGCGCATTCTTCCTCACCATCATAACCATATGTACTGGGGTGATTAACAGAAATGTGTGGTCTTATGCATTTTTAAAGGGAAAGATGTCTCTTCTGGTATATTCAACTTTATTCAACTGTAAATACAAAGCGCGATGTCCCGCCAAGGACACTGGCGCCCAAAGGAAAGCAATACAAGAGAGAGAGAGAGAGGGAGAATCTATTTACATATCAAAAAAAAAAAAAAAAAAAACATATGCTCAAGGCATTTACATATTTTTGAAATTGATTTCAAACAAGCATACTATATACATAGGTAATTTAATTTAAACACACCTCAAGATAAAGGAAAAAGGAAAAAAAAAAAAGAATCATATATACAGCCCATAGTTAATTATACCTAACACTTGAGATTAATTAAAAACTTTGATATAAATTTACAAAATCTATTGAAAACAATGTATGAATCCCTGCTGGATATCAGTTCTCTTGGATCGGTACAGAGGATACAGTTATTGAGTCTGAAGTCTTGAAATGCTGGGCACTTAAGTAAAAGGTGAGTGGAATCTTGAATGCGGCATCCACAAAAACAGCCCGGATCCTCCGATGCGCGTATTCTTTCCAGAAAACTTCCGAAATTACCATGGTTGGTTACAAATTGTGTGTTGTGGAAATTAGGGCGAAAATAATTAGGAATACCCCGGTTGAAAAAACTTGTAAATGTCTCGTTTGTATTATTCAGTAAGAGCAACATTCTTTCGTCTATATAGGATTTAATTATAAAGGGAATATCGATGTTGTATTTTTGCTTGTCCTCGAACGATAAGTTATTTAAGTCATATTTCATATTTTTTGCTTCAATGTAATCTGCAATCAATGGAGTCTTAGCCAAACTGTGAACACAGTTGTACGAAGTTGTCTTGTAAGCTTGAATGCTCCATAATAATATCTGATATTGCATTGAGTTTAATTTTTGTATCGATTTTTTATTTAAAAATTTAAACCATATTTCTGATCCATATGTTAAAGTTGATCTGAATAAAGATTTGTACAATGTAATTCTTTTATGGGAGCTCATACCCCATGATTTGCTGCACAGAGAGAATAGAAAATTTTTTATTCTTAGAGTTCTGCTCACTATTTCCTCTATATGAAAAGCAAAATTTAATTTGTTTTTTTTTCTATGATTTGCAATTGTTATTCCTAAAATTTTTATTTTTTGTACTGGTGAAATTAATCCACTCTTAAATTTAACTGGGATCTTCTCTTTATTATGCAAATATAAAATGTTTGTTTTTTCGGAACTGATTTCTAACTTGTTCTTAATACACCACAATTCGATAGTATTTAATGCTTCCTCTATAACTATTTTTAGTGATGCTAGATCTTTATTCCAGCATATGATCGAAATATCATCCGCATAACAAATCAACTCACAATTGGGCACCTGCAAATTCATCAGCAAATCATTCAACAAAATTGTCCATAGAAGTGGAGAAAGCGGACCGCCCTGAGGACACCCCTTGGTAATTGGCTTTGAAGTTGTTAGATTGTCGTAACTGAAAGAAATGAACCTGGAATTTAAATATGATTGTAGAATTTTGATCAGTTTTTCCGGTAAATTATCTGAGTCTATTCTTTTGATGATCGCTGGCCACCAGGCATTATCAAAAGCCCCCGAGATATCTATTGTAATTAGTGCAGACAGTTCTTTTTGCTTATGCTCCATTAATACATCGATTATAGTATTCAAAGCAGTGATGGTTGACTTAGACTTGATAAATCCGTGCTGCCTCGAGCTTAACAGATTGTTTTGAATATAAAATTCATAGATTTTATTTTTGAGAATTTTTTCTAGAATCTTTGAAAAATTTGATAATAAAGATATCGGACGGTAGCTTTTAGCTGATTCATAATTGTTTTTGCCGGGTTTGGCTATTATTTTGAGTGCTGCTGTTTTCCATTTTTTAGGGAAGTATCCTATTTGAATACATTTATTAAATATTGAGTGTAAAATCGGAAGTATTAGTTGAAAAGCATTCTTTATCATATTATTACTAATATTGTCTGGACCAGGAGCTTTATTTACATTAATTTTGTCGATTATCTCTTCTATTTCTTTCTTATGAATTTTGCATGAGTTGGAGTTTGTAAAATTCGGTGTCTAGTTCCTTATTGATGTATGGTGAGCAGTATCCGATATAGTTGTATCATCAGGAATTAGTTCATTAATCAGATATTTTATTAGAGTTTCTTTAGAATCTACTGGTGCCTGTTCAATTATTGGTAATCCCTTTTGTTGATTAGAGGAGCACAGTTTTTTTAAGGTTCTATAGGCGTTTCCAAACGGATTATTAGATCCATTTTCTTCTATAAAATCTCGCCAACTATTCCTCTTAGCTTTTCTAATACTATTTTTATATTTATTTCTGACAGACTTATATTCATTAACACTAATTGCTTTATGATGAAAGTATCGATTTCTCACATAATGAAAATACTTTTTCTTTTGTTCTAATTCTTTGTTCCACCACTTGATCCCGGTATCGAAAGTGAAGTTGGAAGATTTCACCTCCAGTGATTGATATGCAGCTTCCAGAATTATATCCGATAGCCTGTCAACTACCATGTCAATATCAGTTTCCTTTTCGACCTTTTTTACATCGTTTTCCAATCTTCTTACTTCCTGTTTAGAAATTGTATTTGAAAACAGTGACCAGTCTGCTTTCTTTTCGCTAAATTTCCATGTAGATTTTTGTTGATTGTTTGTAATATCTAAGTTAACATTGATATCAAATGAAACTGTCACATGGTCGGAAATATTGGTCAATTCAGAAGTTTGCCAATTGTTTACCAGTTTCAATGAATGTATATTTGAAATAGTGAGATCTATTATGCTTTTATTACGACAGGTAGGAGTTTTGTTATTGTGAATAAAAAGATTATATTCATTGATAATAGGTTGCATTTTATATCCGTTAGAGTTTGTAATTCTATCGAACCAAACCGGGTGACGGGAATTAAAATCTCCACAGAGGATTAGGGGAGTACTCTCGAAGGTAGCTATCAAATTCTTTAAAAAGTTCAAATGTTCGTCATCGCATTTGTTTGGAGGAATATAAAAGTTTGCTATTATCGTCCTAGATTTAGGTGTATTTATAGAGATTGATGTACAAAACTGATTTGTGAAACCCTCCAACTTCCTATATTTTATATTTTTATTATATATAACCGTTGCAGTATAAGTGTTTTCTGTTGAGGAACAATGTACTATGTGAGAGTCCATATCGAACACGACCTTTCTATTTAAAACATAAGGCTCTTGAAGAAGGAGAATATCTGGAGGATTGTCTCTAATTGAGCTTCTGAGTTCGGTAGTTGCAATTATACTTTTCCTAATGTTCTGTTGTATACATTTAATTTTTCCTCTGGTTAAAATTTTTGCTTCTTTCATAATGGAGATTTATGCGAAGCGCTTATGAGCCTGTTGTGTAATCTGTTCGCTGAATCATCAGGCTGATTTGTTTATTGTAAATTGGACAATCCTTAGAATTTGGTTTGTGATCAAGATTGTTATTTTTAAAATATGGGTGTTTGACGCAGTTGCAACACTTTATTATATTAGAACATTGATGTTGACCCTCTGTACCGCAGTTCACGCATTTTTTCAAGTTTGGGCAGTCGTTTTTCTTGTGGTTAGGGTTGAATAAAAAACAGTTCTGACATTGGTTAACCAGGACTTTGTCTCGAACTTCACATCTTTGTACATCAGTATAAATTTTGTTGGCTTTCATTATAGCTTGGTAGGGCCGAGGCGAAACCCTCAGCACCACATCATGATCAGGTTTATTGGACTTAATTGGGAAAAGTACCTTTAGTTCGTTTTTAAAGTTGTTAAGTTCTGGGTTCATTTCACAAATTGTGTTTGTTAGATCAGATATGTCTGTTGATTTATTTACATTTTTTATAACAATAGTTGGATCTCTTTGATTAGGCTTATAGATTTTACATGTTTGGTTCAATTCATCGATTTTCCTGAAACTCTCAATCAGTTGATCTATGTCTTGTTCGTTGGGTGATTTTAATATTGTACCCCTTCGTGTATTTATCAATTTTGAAATTTTGGCAGTATTTCCTTTTTGGCGAAATTGCTTTATTGTTTCATTCACCTTTTGGTGTACATGAGCTGTATTTTGATCATCATTAGCAAATATAATCAGTGTTTTCTCATCATTAGTGTATCTATTTTTTTGTAATATTTTATCATTTCTATTTTTGACTATTTCTGCGTATGAGTGCGATTCCTTGATTTTATTTTGTTTAACTAATTGTGCTATATCATTTTTAATATCTGTGAAATTACCTTGCAATTGTTCCTCAAATCTATTTATGTTTTCGTCTAACTTTATAAGCTCAGTTACGCTATCTTTGACCTGTTTTATTGTACTTTTGAGAAAGCCTAGATCTTGTTTACTTATTGTTTTTTGGTTATTATCAAATTTATCGGAGAAATATTTCCATATTTCATCCAATCGAGCAATTACCAGTGTATTCATTCTTAGAAAATTTGCATGTTAATTAACTTTACTCAATCTTTAAACAAATTAGCGCAGAACTTTAAAAATTAAATCTATCTTTATAAATGTCAATATTAAGTTTCACCTATCAATTTCAAATTATTAACCAAGAAGAAGTTATAATATAGTTATAAAAGAATACAATAAGTAAAATGAATATTTAAAACAATATTTACCGGAACTAGCGGAGCCTAGCGACACACGTCCGGTCAGTTTCGCCTCCTGGCGGCAAAAGAAAAAAGTATGGGTTATAGTATAGTATGGGTTGGTTCAAATCTACTGATGAGTCGTATCTCCGAAACCATTTTTGGGCTTTTTTTTTTTTAAGTTCGTTGTATTTTGAGGCAGAGTCGCTCTCTTTTATATATCAATGCAATCTTCCCGCACTAATTTTTAAAACAACATTTTAATTTTAAAAATGAGTGGATTTATTTCTAAATGTAATTATAATCGCGGTTGTAAGATAGAATATTTACAATGGAACTTTCCATTATGGCGGCCCATGTGTAAAATCTTTGTAAAATCCGAAATGACTGGACATAACATAAACTAACTTTAAATGAAGGATCACATTCTGAAGAGAAGCTGAAAGAAATAATGGTTCAGGCCTGCTCTAGTTTGCGCATGTATCTCTTGTTCTGGTTGTATAAGGATGTCCCGAAAGTTCGTGTTTTTCTTAAAACTTTGTTTTACTTATTATTGGCGAATAATATTATCACGATGAATATATATAATAATACAAAATACAATTATTTTATACATAATACGAAGATATTATACATAACGGCGAATAATATTGATATTTTAATTTATGCAAGTGTTTAAGAATTTTTGAGACAATATTGTAAAAACAAGAGCGTATGTAAATGCTACCCAACCAGGGCCTACAAATGTAAATGCGCTAGAGATGGGCTAGCAGAAATCAAAACGCCGCAGTCACTATCGGCGACTAGTCACCCTGGCAGATAAGATAAAGAAGCTACCACCCCGACCGGTCATTCTATCGACTGCGATGTTGCTGGCGTGGCTGCTGTGTCTCACCACCGCCGCCGGCCTGACGTGCGGCCAATACACCCCGGACTGGGCCTCCCTCGACTCCCGCCCGCTCCCTGACTGGTACGACCGCGCCAAGGTCGGCATCTTCATCCACTGGGGCGTCTTCTCCGTGCCCTCCTACGGCAGCGAGTGGTTCTGGATCAATTGGGAGACAAAGAAAGCGAATTACGTGGACTTTATGAAAAAGAACTATGCCCCAGGCTACACCTACGCGGATTTCGCTCCAGACTTCACTGCGGAGTTCTACGATCCCGACCAATGGGCGGATATTTTCAATGCATCCGGAGCACGCTATGTCGTGCTGACTACCAAACATCACGAGGGCTACACACTATGGCCGTCCGACGTCTCTTTCAGTTGGAACGCCATGGACGTCGGTCCTCACAGGGACCTGGTGGGCGACCTCGCTAAGGCGGTCCGCAAGGTCGATGGACTTCACTTCGGCGTCTACCACTCGCTGATGGACTGGTTCCACCCGCTCTACTTGAAGGACAAGGCGGGCAATTTCTCGACCAGAGACTTCCCCAAGGCAAAAGCCATTCCTGAATTGATCGAGCTAGTCACCCGCTATGAACCCGAGTTGATCTGGTCAGATGGCGAATGGGAAGCGCCAGATACTTATTGGGGCTCGAAGGACTTCCTTGCCTGGCTTTACAACGAGAGTCCGGTGAAAGAAACGGTCCTAGTGAACGACCGCTGGGGACAAGATTGTCTGTGCAAACATGGCGGCTACTGGACTTGCAAAGATAAGTACAACCCGCACGTTCTTATGCCGCGTAAATGGGAAGATGCCATGACTCTCGACAACGATTCCTGGGGCTATCGCAGAAACATGAAGTTGAGCGATGTCGTTTCGTCGAAGGACTTGATCAAGACGCTGCTCGAAACCATGGCATACGGCGGCAATCTCCTGGTGAACGTTGGCCCGACAAAGGAAGGCACGATCCCCGGCATCTTTGAGCAACGGCTGCGGGACATGGGCAAGTGGCTGAAGGTGAACGGAGACGCCATCTACGAATCGGAACCCTGGCAGATCGCGCAGAACGACACGGCTACAGAAAACGTCTGGTACACAAGGAAAGACTTGACGCTTTACGCTATGGCCCTGGACTACCCGATGGATGGAACGCTGACGCTGGGCTGCGTTTCCGAGCCGGAGAGCGTGAAGCTGCTGGGCTACGATGGTCCCATCAGCTACGTGCCCTCGCCCCGCGGCACCGCCATCTCCCTGCCGCCCCTGCAGCAAGCGCCCTCCACCAGCAGCCTGGGCATCGTGCTGGCACTCGAGCTCTCGGCGGACAACCTGGAGTTCACCTCATGTATCAGTTAAGTCTCCCCTGTTGTTCCCATATCTTCTGTAATGTATCTTCAGAGAATAAAAATTCCTGAATGCTGTAAGATCTTTTTTTTCTTCACTTCGGTGAAAATTCGATAAAATATAGTTATGCCACGGTTGTTTGAATGGAGGTTTGCCATAATGGATTTCAGTTGAAAGAAGTACTTTACATTAGAATTACATTACAAGTGAAGTACTTGTAACAGTAAATCGAAGTTCTACTCTACAGCCGTAACCCGGGGTATCCCGGGTTCCAGAAAAAGCCAACTGATCGCTAAATACCTGGAACACGCCGGTCAAATTCCATTCCTCCTAACCATGTCGTCAAGGCGTTGCGGAGAAATTTGTGAGCGAACCTGGAGACTGCTACAAAAAGGAAACTTTACAGATAATTAAAACTGTCCCATCATAGTTCCATTAGGCTGAACACATTTGGTATATTATGATGCATTAGTGCGCCATCTGTTATGAAAATTCGAAACTTTATAGACGCGTATGATTCTTTTTTAAATTAAACCATTTCTACTGCCCTTACTGCAATGGAAATGGAGGATTCATCACTGATGAGCCAGGCCCTCCCATTAATTTTTCCATTGCAGTAAGGGCAGTAGAAATTGTTTAATTTTAAAAAGAATCATACGCGTCTATAATAATTTCGAATTTACATTTGGTATATGTAACTTTGTGAGTAGATATACAAGTACTGTAAGCTATCGTTAATTCATCCACATGTTCGACATATCAGTCTGATCCAATTTTTAGAGGAATCTTGAATTTTAATAACTTGCAATAGGAATTATCAAAACAGTTATAGGAACAAATAACGTATTTTTGATAAATTATGTGTGTAACATATTGTTATATTCCTCTTTTTTACTAAATTAAAGAATAAGATATAAAAGGATTAATTCAACTTTATTCTTCTAAATATAAAAAGTAACAACTCTAGTAGATGCGAGCGTGTCTCGAGAAGTTACTCAGCTCCGCGCGACAGGCAAACATTTATCGCTATCTCTCCTTTCTTTTCTACTTTTATATGGATTTGTTCCTTGCCGTTCGGCCGAAAACGCCCTAGCTGCAATAAACCAATTAATAGACAGGGACATGGAAGAGGGGGAGAAAACACTAGTTATCAGCCTAGACATTAGAAGAGCCTTTGACACCGTACATAGGTATTCTATCATTGAAGCCCTACGAGAGGTTAGCTGCCCTGAGGAATTACTACAACTAATTACCAGCTATTTAATATAAAATACCAGCTATTTAATAGAAAAATGGCCTATAGCGTATGGGGACACACTGCTCACATTCTGTCACTCCGTGGAGTCCCACAAGGAGCGGCTTTAAGTCCCTTCCTCTTCAATATGATTGCAAGAAAGCATTTACTTTGCAAAAAACCTAGAAAGAGCGAATTAGTGGGCTTCGCAGATGATTTCACACTAATGGTGCAGATGGCCCCAAAGCTTCCTAAATGTCAAATAAACAACTTTCTTGAAAATTTCTCACAATGGTGCAGAAGGCATGGAATGTTGGTAAATCCCCACAAGACTCAAGCATGCATGTTTTACAGAAACAAACCAAGATGGCCAAACAAGGACAGCATCCGATTTCTTGACCAGCCCATTGCAATCAACAAAACAATTAAAATCCTTGGTATTACCTTTGATTCTAAGAGACAATTTATTAAACATCTCAATAACAGTTTACTCAAATACCGATGGATACTCCCAAGGCTCACTAGCACCATAAAAGGGCAATTTGGTTCAACCTTCAGTTCCGGACACAAAATTTACAAGAGAGTCGTTCTCCCAGCGCTACTGTATGGCTCTGGTGTCTGGGAAAACGTGCATATGACACAAATGGGGCTCGCAAGCTACGTAGTCTACACTACAAATATGCGAAAGCAATAATAAGAGGTGGTCCATGCACACCGACAATACCAGCTATTTCATTGACGGGTTGTCCCCCACTCGATATCTCTATAAAGGCCCACATAGAATATTTAAAAACTTTGAAAACGGGCCACTACGAATCACGCCCAAGTCCTTCCTTTTTACCCTATCCTCCATTACGGAAGATAATCTATTTTACCAAATCACTACAACTAAATGTCACTACCATTTACACAGACGGATCCCAATCATCAGAAGGAGTTGGGGCTGGAGTCATCCTACCACCTCCTCTACAAACCATACAACTTAAACTCCACCAGGAGTGCTCAGCGTTCCAAGCTGAACTGCTTGCCATTCTTTACGCAACAAAAATCACCATGAATTTCCCGAAAGAACACTTTATCATTGCCTCAGACTGCCAATCAGCTCTATCAGCCATATGTAGGTCTTGGCCCCCAAGAACACAACTAATTGCGGAAATAATATACAACCTGCATTTTTCACCAAATGTGCAACTCTGTTGGATCAAAGGCCACAGCGGTATTCCAGGATCAGGCGGCAAAGGCTGCAGCACATTCTAATCTGCCACTATCCTTTACCACCCTCCCAAAGAGCGTCGCGCGCGGTAAAAAAGAACAGATAGCCCTCAAAATGTGGACAGACCTCTATATCCAAGATTACTCCACCAGAAATCTACGAAGATTTGCTGCTACCCCGAAACTACTCCTCCAAATGCTTCGAAACATCAAGCATGGATCTACCTCCACAACAATCTTGACCAGCCATGGTTACATTCAGGCAGACCTTGCAACGGTATCGAAAGAATACCCAACTTGCCCCCACTGCCAAGATGAAGACCAAACCGTAGACCACCTCCTCTTCACTTGCCCAACCTTCCAATACCAAAGATTCCAGACAGCCACTCTCCTAGGTATCACCAACATATGTCCAGCATCCCTAGAAAATCTCCCAAGAAAGAAATCTGCCTGGCGACACCTCATTAATTGGACTTCCACTGGCATTGTATATAAATCCAAGAAGACTTAGGTCAGAAGGACATCCCGGGTAGTTGGCGACTTCTGTACGCTCCAGGAACCTGGGTTACTTAAATAAATAATAATACTTTTATATTACAAGGCCGGGTAGTTGGCGACTTCTGTACGCTCCAGGAACCTGGGTTACTTAAATAAATAAATAAATAATATTACAAGGTATTAAATATAAAAGAGGCATATCCTGACAAGGCTCACATGAGTATCTTTAGATGGTAGAGCGCCATCTGGTGGAACAAAAATAAACTAAACGTTTATTTAACTTGTTCCGTGATATTTGGCCAACCCATTTTCTTGATAAATCAAAAAAAGTCAACCACGAACGCGTTTGGCCCTCGTCAGCGTGGTGCAGACTGTACCTCAACGACCAAAATTTGTTCCCAGAGGCTTCCTGAGAAATCAAGTAATGGGTATTTAAGGTCAAATTTGCGTAAATACGCTTTTTCACATTACAAGGTTTATTACAAACATATTATCATATATTTTTATAAACATAATTCAATAATCACATGTTCCAGTTCCAAAATAACTATATTAGGTGCCGCTCAAGAAGAACAACCTAGTTTATGTTATTTACAATGAATAGGTTCTTTACCAAAAAAAAAAGTGTCCAATGTGGTATTAGATCCCGGTTCATGGCTGTCAGACGGTTTATACCGCCGGCCACTGACAATTCTTATCTGTCAATCTCGTGTAAACTGCATTACCATATACAGTAGAACCTCCATGAGAGGACACTGGCGCTAGAGGACACCTCTCTACAAAGGACAGTTTCCATTTGTAAAATTGCCATTTTAGCTATTTAGCAACACTCCGGTAAGAAGACACCTCTCTCTAAAGGACGCTTTGGCTCTTAAATTAGGTGTACATTGAGGGAGGTTTTACTGTATGTATTTTTATTTAATTCCCTCTAGCCATATGGGTCAAAATTGCATAGTCATCAATTTTCGATGACAATGCATAAATCATAAAAAAAGTGCATTATACACACATACAACATGAATTAACTCATTTCATTTAATTTAAATTTCCAAATGAGAAATAGGCTTTGTTTGTATAATTAGTGTAAAATAGAAACCAAATAAAACTATTTAACTACAAAACTACAAAGAAATAACAGATTCATATATTTTCTAAAAACAAAAAATATTAAAGTAAAAATTGATAAGTTTTTAAAACAAGTTTTTTTTTTTGTCGATATGATTCAAATTTTATTTTTGGATTTTTTAGGGCTAAAAATATTTGTGTGGCCTGCCCATTATTTATTTCCTAATAGGATATGGCTTTTTTATGGCCGATGCTGTAAAAATATCAAAAGACGATCCTACCTGCCCACACTGTCACCAGGCAGACTAAACTGTCGACCTAACAGATGTCCCGCCTACCTCCTTCATAGGTTCCAAACAGCCATCCTCCTAGGAATAAGTATATTTACCCCTGAAGACCTACAGAACATATTCAAGTACACACACCCACACAGCTTTATTAAGACCACTGGTCTTATACAGATTCACCACAGGAAGAAAGGAAGCATTAATGGAGCTCCTGTATTTCAGGCAGTGCAGAACCCAACCATAGCCTACAGGTCCGACGCATGTCCATTGGCCACAGATTCCTTCATGCATACGTCAAGGTCGGCGTATCACTGAAAGGGTAGTGTCGAATCAGCTGCGTTTTAGTCTTCGCTTTCCTCATCCAAATGGACCACGATATTCGGCGATTCTATTAATCTCCCCCGAACGGTGAGTGCGGCTTTGTAGAATTTATATAAACCAAAGAGAAGACCTTGATCAAACATCATTGTATTCATCCAGTTATATATTTGTCGACTATCGGGTTGAGACAAGGATAAATCACCCAAGAGTTATCCTGTTTCTCCAAGCAAAAGCAACCAAATATTATATGCATGATTTCATCTTGTATTCTGCTATTACATAGATCACAAGTTAAAGGACAGTCAGTCTTCCAGCGCTTTGATCGATTTTCTGGGAAGAACACCCATTAAGCTATCAGCCTGGCGACATCTGATAAACACCATTAGATGTGATGGACCAATCCGGATAGTAGGCGACTCTATAGTACGTGGCTGTAGACATAATATTTGCGTATGGAACTAAAGAGCCGCAGCTTCACATCCAAAGAGCCGCAGTTTGCCGACCCCTGGACTAGCCGAGTGATCCGGGCAACGCTCGGGTTTTACCCGAGAGCATTTTCTCCCGAGTACGTATGTATAAAAAGAAGTTTTTATTCAAATATTATCCTTGCATCTAGAGAGAGGGGGATATTAAATATATAATGCAACAGGTGCCTGAGAATATGAGTTTCCTTTTATTATTGCATTCTCAAGCTTTCGGCCATTTCAGCCCTTTTATATGAGTACAAAATGAACAATATTATTGTTTATTTTGTACGAATATAGAATTGCGGAAATGCCCGAAAACTTTAGAATGCAATAATAAAAGAAAACCCATCTCCAGAAAAACCTGTTGCATTATTCAATTATAATCCAGGAGAATCATACCTATTGTAAAGATAAGGCGGTATATATTTTTTCACGCATATATATATATATATTAGCACAGGCGTCGGCAACCTTTTAAGTCGGAAGAGTCAAAAATTACAATTTACAAAATTTCAAATTTTTTAAAGAGCCACAAAATGTTTTTATTGCCAACAATAAATAGTATATACTCGCATAAATAATTTTTGCGTATTGAACTAAAGAGCCGCACCTTCACATTCAAAGAGCCGCATGTGGTTCGCGAGCCGCAGTTTGCCCACCCCTGGACAAGCCGAGTGATCCCGGTAACGCCCGGGTTTTACCCGAGAGCATTTTCTCCGGAATACGTATGTATAAAAGGGAAGTTTTTTATTCAAATACTATTTGTTAAAATTATAAATTATGACCCGGCTTCATCCATTAGTGTATTTTGTATGTACATGAGTATTTTGTTGCTATGGGAATCTTATAGCCAAGGTATTTAAAGAATGATCTAAAAACATCCTTGTTATTAAAGAAAGAGAACGCCCGTGTTTGTAAATGATGGGAATCAAATTGGCGCAATACATTTATCACCAAGAAAGATAAATGGATTCCTCGCCAACTGATTGGCGGATATATTACGAAAGTAAATTACAACAACCTACATATCAATTGGAAAATGGAAAACATTGTTCCCACAATGGGATGGAGGAAATTTTCTAAATGTAAACATTTTATTATTCGTTGTTTGCGAGATCTGTGTCGAGCAATAAGATTTTATGTGATCGATTCATCACCTTGTGGTGGTGGTGTCTTGTCCACCATGGAATGGGGGGTGCCATTGCCCTGTTAGTCAACCACATTTCAGAGTTCCCTGTTCACAGTTACTGTGGCGGCTCGGGGCTCACAACACTGTACTTCGGTGTCATCATGTGTGAATGCCTCATATGTGAGAACGATCGAACTAATTGAAGGAGAAATGTGAACTTTCTAAACGGAATGTTTTTGTTAAAGAAATGATTGGAAATTGTGTTATTTAAATGGGCGCATCTCTCCCGGCCTTCCTTTCCTCAATTTACAGTTCCTATATATGTCCATTTGTCTTGCACATTTCCGAGGTATCTATTCACATATATAATTAGAGATATATAAGGGCTTGTTGATGACAGTAGAGGCAGTATTGTGGAAGATATTGGCTGGTGGCGACAAGAAGACCTACCACCTTGGTAAAAAGAACAAGGAGATGAGCGCCACTGAATATGTAGCTATATGATATTGTAGCAGAATATTTATTATTCAATGAAAATATTTTAAATTTCGATATTGGTATTTTGATACATTTTAAATTTTCTCATTGCCTCCCTGCTCTTTAATAAATATCCGTGTCATTCTGAGGTTTGTCTTTCTTAATTATTCTACGTTAAAATACTTAGACGATTTTTAATATTCGCGGAGTGGTCCTGTGGATCTCTAGTGCTGAGAGAAAGTTCTGTGAGAAGGTAGGGTCCCCAACACCATAGGTAATTCTCTTTGGTTGAGAGAGACACTATGGACCTCTCCCAGGAGGATGTTAATTATGAAACATCTACCTGGACAATAGAAGCGATGCCTACGTAAACACCCAAGGTATCTACGAGGTGTGCGAGGTACTCACTGGTGAGGTCGGGCATGGCGTCTCGGCGTCCGTACCGGCCGTTGGGGTGGAACTGGTGGGCCGTGGCTGCCACTGCCAGCAGCAGGCAGATACACAGGACTTGTCTGCCCGAGATCATCTGGACACTCTGCAACCGGACACTGGTTAATGGACAGTGGTCAGTGGACAGTAGGACACGTGTAGCGGACACTGGTCAGTGGACAGTAGGACATGTATTGCCGGACAGTGGTCAGTGGACAGTAGGACACGTGTAGCGGACACTGGTCAGTGGACAGTAGGGCATGTATAGCCTGACAGTGGTCAGTGGTCATTAGAACATGTACAGCCTGACAGTGGTCGGTGGACAGTAGGACATGTATAGCGGACAGTGGTCAGTGGTCATTAGAACATGTACAGCCTAACACTGGTCAGTGGACAGTAGGACATGTATAGCGGACACTGGTCAGTGGACAGTAGGACATGTGTAGCGGACACTGGTCAGTGGACAGTAGAACACGTGTAACCTGACACTGGTCAGTGGACAGTAGGGCACGTGTAACCTGACACTGGTCAGTGGACAGTGGGACATGTATAGCGGACACTGGTCAGTGGACAGTAGGACATGTGTAGCGGACACTGGTCAGTGGACAGTAGGACATGTATAGCGGACACTGGTCAGTGGACAGTAGGACATGTGTAGCGGACACTGGTCAGTGGACAGTAGGACATGTATAGCGGACACTGGTCAGTGGACAGTAGGACATGTGTAGCGGACACTGGTCAGTGGACAGTAGGGCACGTGTAACCTGACACTGGTCAGTGGACAGTAGAACACGTGTAACCTGACACTGGTCAGTGGACAGTAGGACATGTGTAGCGGACACTGGGCAGTGGACAGTAGAACACGTGTAACCTGACACTGGTCAGTGGACAGTAGAACACGTGTAACCTGACACTGGTCAGTGGACAGTAGAACACGTGTAACCTGACACTGGTCAGTGGACAGTAGGGCATGTGTAGCGGACACTGGTCAGTGGACAGTAGGACATGTGTAGCGGACACTGGTCAGTGGACAGTAGGACATGTGTAGCGGACACTGGTCAGTGGACAGTAGGACACGTGTAACCTGACACTGGTCAGTGGACAGTAGGACATGTATAGCGGACACTGGTCAGTGGACATGTATAGCGGACACTGGTCAGTGGACAGTAGGACATGTGTAGCGGACACTGGTCAGTGGACAGTAGGACACGTGTAACCTAACACTGGTCAGTGGACAGTAGAACACGTGTAACCTGACACTGGTCAGTGGACAGTAGGACATGTGTAGCGGACACTGGTCAGTGGACAGTAGGACATGTGTAGCGGACACTGGTCAGTGGACAGTAGGACATGTGTAGCGGACACTTTGAGTGGACAGTAGAACACGTGTAACCTGACACTGGTCAGTGGACAGTAGGACATGTGTAGCGGACACTGGTCAGTGGACAGTAGGACACGTGTAACCTAACACTGGTCAGTGGACAGTAGAACACGTGTAACCTGACACTGGTCAGTGGACAGTAGGGCATGTGTAGCGGACACTGGTCAGTGGACAGTAGGACATGTGTAGCGGACACTTTGAGTGGACAGTAGAACACGTGTAACCTGAAATTGGTCCGTGGGCAGTAGGACATGTGTAGCGGACACTGGTCAGTGGACAGTAGGACATGTGTAGCGGACACTGGGAAGTGGACAGTAGAACACGTGTAGTGAACAGTGGTCAGTGAATAAAAAAGGATCTACCTTCGTGATACGCGGACTAAATTACTGACGGAACCAGTTCACGTCCATTTCACTGTTCTGTCTGGAGCATGTACGCAGCATTGAGATATCCATCTCGTGCATCATCGCTACGTCCAAAGAGAAGGAATGTGCCAATTATTTCCGGGCGTGCCGACCTCGCCCTTCCACGCTGTCAGAACTCTCTCAAGAGACTTCAATGGACCAACTTCTGGCATGTAAGGTTTGTCCTCAGGTTCAATAAACATGGAAGTCTCAATATAGGCTATCAGAGTAGCGTACTATTTGTGCTCTATCATTAACAACAAGTTTTCTTTTGAACACGAGTGAGACAAAGATGGAAAGATAGAGTATCTGCTCAATACATTCACTGAGCTCTTAGATTGAGATCATAGAAATCTAATCGACGCCATCATAGGATATCATAAAATCGAATCACTGTAGTCTTCTTTCTTATCTCCACTTAATCATATCAGGGTAGCAAGCTTGTAGAGCTTGTTGATGGTGTCTGCTGGGGATGAGTAGAGCTCATCAATGGATGAGTCAATACAGTCAATGATGTGTTAACACTGTCGTTATTTACCTCATGCGTTGTTGAACTTGCTTAGTATATTTACTTTATATAATGTGCGAAAATCTTCAGATACAAGGTGCGTTCATTAATCTCCAGGACTGGTTAAAAAATAAAATAAATAAAAAAGCTAAAGAAAATTGTTTTTCATACAGAGTTAAATATTGGACATTCGACCACACCTGACTGAAAGCACGAGTCTCGTGGCGCACGCGCCGATTTAAAAATAGAACAAAACAACTTCTTTGTAAGGTTCGCATTTCTAATTTTAAAATGGCCATTTCCGAAGAGCAGAGAAACTGCATTATGTTTTGTTTTAAATTGAAAAAAGGTGCTACTGAGACGTACGAATTTATCAAAGAAGCTTTTGGCAATGCAGCTTTATCCCGTTCAAGAACTTTTGGATGGTTTTCACACTTCCTAAAAGGTAGGGAAAAGGTAAACGATGATCAGCATACTGGGAGTCCAAGATCATTACGTTGCGAGGAAAACAAGCTCAAGATAAAGGAATTAATTAAATCTAACAGAAGAATTTCTATTAAAGACTTATCTTCAGAGACTAGACTATCTGTAGGACTGTGTCATCAAATAGTAACAAAAGATTTAGACATGATCTGGACGTCTTCAAAATTTGTTCCCCGGATTCTAACAGAGGAACAAAAGGAGGTTAGAATGGATGTCTGCAAAAACACGGTTGAAATGATTCGGACCGACCAGAATGGATGCAAAAAATCATTACCGGGGATGAGACTTGGGTGTATCAGTATGACCCGGAAACCAAACGTCAATCCAGGCAATGGATTGAAAGAGGGGAACCGAAACCCAAAAAGGCAAGATTTACAAAATCCAAAGTCAAGACATTGCTTGTTACATTTTTTGATATTAATCGTTTGGTTCACTATGAATTTATTCCTTTCGGACGTACAATTAATCAAGAGGTTTATTTGGGGGTAATGAGGCGCTTAAGGGAGGCAGTGCGCCTTAAAAAACCCGAAAGATGGCAAAACAATGACTGGATACTTCACGTCGATAATGCGCGGCCGCACACAGCCCATGTTGTTTTGCAGTTCTTGGCCAAGCATTCAACCATACAGATCCCTCATCCACCCTATTCCCTCGACTTAGCCCCCAATGACTTTTTCCTCTATTCTAAATTGAAAATGAAGTTAAAAGGAAGGAAATTTGACAACGTTGATATGATAAAAGCTGAATCGAAGGCAACCATGAGGAACCTCTCAAAAAGTGATTTTATCTCCTGCTTCGACAATTGGAAAAAAATATGGAACAGGTGTATTGAGGCAGGAGGGGCTAATTTTGAAAAATATTAAATTGTTTTTTTTTTTATTTGTTTTTTTTTTTCAAAGATACAGAGCAGTCCTGGAAATTAATGAACGCACCTTGTATTTTCTGAGAACAATCTGGAGCGGCACAGTGTGGGGATATGCGGTCTACATTCGTCTCCTCAGCTGATAAGTGGATACTCGGTGTGGAACCTCCACCCAGGTTATCGTCAAACCTTGAAAGACGACTGTAGATCCACCTGCTAGAGAGATATGGCCTCCTGAGATAATCCATATTGTCACGTAGACATATATTAAACAGGATCAGTCAATATTGGATTCAAATATAGCTTTATTCTTAGTAAAAAAAGTTTACAAGAACAAAACAAGCCCGCACAGTCGCGTGGTTTGGATATATTGTATATTTAAAAATATTTAACAAAACAATATTAATATATTAAATAAGTTAAATTATTATTGAAAATAATCACATGAGAGAGAGAAGATAATAAAAATGCCACAGTATTTTTATAGAAAAATGTCGGCCTTAGTATTTTTTAAATGAATGTTTGATCCCAATAAACTTTGTGGATGATAAAGCTCTTTCTTGTATTACCCTGTTTGCTAAGCGTTCATATGTCATAATAAAGCTAGATAAAATAGAACACAATTATTTTTGGTAGATAATATTCAATTAATGTTTTAACACTATTCTCTATAGAAGTTGGATGACAATACCCACTTCGTTTCTAATGTCTCAAAATAACAGTCTGTTAATTCTGTTTGTCACAAATAACATTTGAATCTCAACAACATTCAAATAGCAAGCTCTAGAATGTTTGACAGAGTCCTCAATACAAGACATGCTTGAAAAAACTAAAAATATAAACTCCGAGTTCAATAAAATAATCCCTTACATCAATATTGAATAAAATTAATCAGGACTCCAGGGAAAAGTGTCTTTTCAAAACATTTTTATTCTCTAGCTTTCGGGCACGGACGTCCTTCTACAGGAGAAAACATGGTATAATGATATGCCAATAGACCACTAGTTAAATATAATCGGATACTATTTTACATAACTCATGTAAAGTAGTCCGTGTAGTCCATGCCCGAAAGCTCGAGAATAAAAATGTTTTGAAAAGATACTTTTCCCTGGAGGCCTGATTAATTTTATTCAATAAACTCCGAGTGTAAAATAACCAAATAAAAAATAGAGATCTTGATTTTGAAGAGGTCCAATCTCTAGGGTCAAAATTTCCCTGAAGTTCGGAGTGAGTTTAAAGAAGTCCTATAGAATGAGTGAGGCAGTCCCCGGAAGTCCACATGGACCATTAGAACGAGGGATTACACCAATTATCTGAAGTGACCCAATTAACCGTAATAAATCTGGGCGTAGGACAGATTTAGTTCCCAATATTCCTCTGAAAACTCTTCCTCGAGATCAACACAAGTTTCTTCTTTATTTGATTAATCTCCCCAACATGAACTCTCATACTGTGACTACACCCCATGGCTATACACACAAGTTGCAGTTAACTAGTTTTAAAGAAGTTTTATAGAACTCTGTCTGCAACCATCTGTGGAATAAAAGTACGAGTTCCTTCCTTAGCGGTACTTTATATCTTCACACGTCTTACTGCAATGATTCCCTTCTTGAGAAAGAGTTTTCAATTGAAGAAGTGGAGTTAAAATACAATATCAATACACAGGCCACAAAAAAATTGAATTCCACATAAGCACTTTGGCAAATTTTCAGAAAATTTTCATACTTCATAAGAATATTATGGCATGTAAGTGATCAATTTTCTTAAACCCTAGCTGGAATATAAATGCATTAAAAAATTGTTATTGATTAAAGGGTTTATACCAGGGATCGGCAAACTGCAGCTCGCGAGCCACATGCGGCTCTTTGGATGTGAAGCTGCGGCTCTTTATATAGTTCCATACGTAAATATTATTTATGCGAGTACTTGGCAAGAAAAAATGTTGTGGCTCTTTAAAAACTTTTAAAATTCGTAAAGTGTAATTTTGACTCTTTCGACTCAAAAGTTTGCCTACCCCTGGTATGTACAGTAGAACTACCTCCCTGTAAAGGACACCTAATTGCCGAGCCAAAGTGTCCTTTAGGGAGAGGTGTCCTCTTACCGGAGAGTTACTAAATAGTAAAAATGTTAATTTTAAAAATGAAAACTGTCCTCTGTAGAGAGGTGTCCTCTAGCGGGAGTGTACTATCATGGAGGTTCTACTGTATATATGTTTAAATACCTTCTAGTGTATTATTAATTAAGGTTATCTTGTTTTTATTCTTAATATCTCATCTTTTATATGTAGAATGTGTCAATGCAGGAAAAAGGGCGTCATATAGGCTTTTTATTTTTTTTGTTTTACAAGAGGCAGAATCTAAGCTCAGAGAAAGATTGTGAAATTTTGACTAGATTAATTGCTATGAAACTATGATGGAATAAAAGTACTGATGTAAGGATTTGATCTCGGTTGTCAGAAGAAGATGAAAGTTGAAAAAACCTGGCTCTGATATGATTAGAGATATGAAAGAGAAGAAGATAAAGTTAGAGCGATGGCGGTATTGAAGAGAGATGTTGTCAAGAATCAGGGGATGTGTGATAAAAAAGGAATTGGTCTGGATTGCTCTGTGGAAATTTATTACTTTTCTCTTTAGAAAACCAGCAGAAAAAAATATTATCCATCTTTAAAATTATATTTTTGCAAGATTCTATCATTTTTGAATAAAGTTAAATGGTTCTTACTAATTTATTCTGAATCCTTCAGGTCTTTCTCAACCTAAATTATGAGATAAAATACCATTTTAAATTAAATTTGTATGTATAGAGTGTCGGAAGTATTTTTCAGAGAAATGATAAGACCTGAAAGTTCTTACATAAAATTAACATTAGTGTTGCGGTTTTTGTTGTGTGAACACTTTTATCTTAAATATATCAATTATTAATGAGTAAAATTCATGACTACCTTTTATATCATAATAAATAACATTTATATA
>CP092868.1:93341715-93396493 GCA_030710605.1 Cordylochernes scorpioides
TTCAGAGATCCCTGTAAGTCCTTCACGGTTACCGTAGCGGCTCGGGGCTCACGACACCGTACTAATATAGTATCTGTCCTTGAAGGTTTATGCTTGATGATGATGTTTAACGAAACTATGGAAATATGTAATTGAAGACATTTTACGAATATATTTTCTTTTCGAGAGTACAACTCTTCCACATATAGGCAACCAATATAAGAACCTGTTTATGCAAACATGGCTCACTCTATGTGACAAGTAGGAACACTTCATCGATAGTTCCACGTCCTTGATATGTGCGCTATGTGTATTATTCAAGGATGTTTGTGACAATGGGATAGGGAGGAATGTTCGGTAAATACTTCAATTACCTCCAAATTATCGGCGATTCAAATATTCATTCAAAATATATTTTCCTCTTATACGTTCCTAAATCTTAGGTTAATTTAATAATTAAAAACAATATAAAACCCCTTCATATTTATGATTTTTATAATTTACAAATAGTTTTTTAAGAAAAACATATATAACGTATATTACTTTTGCTTCCCCCCAAATAATTAAAAATTCAAACCTTTGTAAAATAAATCATTTAAAAAATTTAAAAATGTATTTTTAAATAAAAATTTTGTTATATAATAATTTTTATAAATTTTTGTTAAGAATAAAAGTATATACTTTATATAAAACAGTATTATTTTATTAATTTTGTCTTATAGAAATATAAAAAATATACATTCTATTTACGTCTCTATGAGAAAGCAGACGACCATTACCATTAATCTTTTCTTCAGTACTCCATCCTAATGCATTTCAACGGATGCATTATCAACAACTATAGAGAAATAGGTAAAGATATGGTATTATAGAAAATACAATATATCACCTATTAATAACTCACAAAATGGAGGAAGCTTTGATACTTTTAAATTCTTCCAACGCCATATTTTAATGAAAATAATGTTTACAAAATTTTCTTTTGACATTATAGCCTTTCAGGGACGCCATTATTTTCGGCATAAAAAAATCGTTATTAGCTGTACAAAGAAAAATATGAAAGGATCCTGTCGAGGTAATTAGGTTATTTATTAATAATTTTACTTTACTTTACAAATTAGCTGCTTGATTAAAACTTTTTGCGTCGTTATTTAGTTTGGTAACTTTATTGATACACTATTTTTTAGCCATTCAATATAAGTTACCCGTTTAAAAGAAATATTAAGCAGAATAATTTAAACTTCAAACCTTTGTAAAATAAATTATTTTAAATTTTTATAAATGTATTTTAAAATAAAATTGTATTATATAATAATTTTTATGAATTATTGTTCAGAATAAAAGTATATACTTTATATAAAACAGTATTATTGTATTTGTAGTATTCTGTGTTTTTAAAATATAATATAGATCATCATCATAAACAATAATATACGATGTATAATGTAAACAACGTGTTGATGTAAAAATATAAATATAAAGTGTAATAAATAATTTGTCATAATAATTTCATCTGGTGAGTAATGTTTAATTAAATAATAACTATACAACAATAACTATACAACATAAATTGGCGACGAGAATTTGAAAATATAACTGTAGCCCTAAAAAAAAAACAAGTATGGCAGCCAACCTGACGCCACCTTTACCCATGAATATGAATGCAAGCAATTTATTTGCGGAATATAAGCAATGGATGGAATCCTATGCCATTTTTGAAATAGCATCTGGAATTTCAAAAAAATCGGATGAAATTAAGAGAGCAACTCTATTGCATTGTTTAGGGCCAAATGTACAGCGTATATTTTTCAACTTGCCAGATGAAAAGGAAAATTATGAACAAACTAAAATGGCTTTAGATAAATATTTCACACCTCATAAAAATGTGGTCACTGAGAGATTTAAATTTAGACAAAGAGTCCAGAAAGATGATGAATCGATCGACAACTACCTAATTTCTTTAAGAGAGCTTTCTAAATCTTGTGAATTTGGGAATTTAGAAGCTGATATGATAAGAGACCAAATAATTGAAAAATGTAACAACAAAAAACTTAAAGAAAAATTGTTGCAACAAGAAAATTTGACAGTGTCAAAAACCATTGATATTGCTAGAATGTTAGAAATTTCTAGAAAAGAAATTAGACTTCTTGAACCTCAAAATGATCAAACACTAAATAGAGTTCAAAATAAACCTAAAGAGCACTATAATGCTAATAATTTCAACAAAGGTAGATTCACTAATCAAGGTACCCCATCATTTTCAGGTGCCTCAAAGCCTAAATGTTATCGCTGTGGATTAGATACACATTCAGCACAAGAATGTGGTGCTAAAAAAATGACTTGTTCATATTGCAATAAATTAGGACATCTTTTAGAGCTTGCAGGAACCGCCCAAATCAAAATAATAATAGAAACCACAAAAGTTTCAATCAAACTAAAGTTAAGACCATACAAGAAGAAAATAAGACTGAAGTAGGTGAGAGTTCAGATGAATATACCTACTATACAGGTGCTGAAAATAAAGAAAAAGTGCAAATAGATGGTAGTGAAATAAATATGATAATTGATACAGGGAGTGATAGAACTTTCATAAGCTATAATAAGATGCTTGAATTATATGGCCATAAAATTATGCCAAAATTACATGACACCACCCGAACCTTTTTTGCCTATGGTCAAGATAGACCTCTTCCATGTTATGGTTATTTCAATGCTGTGATTTCTTGGAAAGAAAATTCAATTTCAGAAGAAATTTATGTGATTGATAAAAAAGTTGAATCTTTGTTGGGAGGCAAGGCTAGTTTTGAACTAGGTATAATTAAAAGGGTAAATCATGTAAATGAATCAATGTCTACTAATATAGAAACTCTTGTTCAAGAACATGAACATCTTTTCCATGGACTTGGAACTATAAAAGGCTATAGTCATAAAGTGACATTGAAATACAACTATAGGCCCATTGCTCAGAGATGCCGTCGTATACCTTATGCAATGGTAGAAGCAGTAAATCAAGAGCTTGATAAGATGCTAGAGAATGGAATCATTGAAGAAGTGCATCAAGGTTCTGAATGGGTTTCTAACATAATAGTTGTTCCAAAAAGGGATAGTGAGGAAATTAGACTATGCATAGACCTTCGGGAAGTGAATAAAGCAATATTAAGAAAAAGACATCCAATTCCTACAATTGACAATATGTTACATGCCCTTAAAGGTGCTAAAGTATTTGCAAAGCTGGTTGCAAAAAAAGGGTTTTGGCAGGTTGACTTAGACCCTCAATCAAGACCCCTTACAACTTTCATCACGCACCGTGGTTGTTACAGATTTTGTAAAGTTCCTTTTGGTCTATCAAGTGCTCCAGAGGCATATCAGAAAGGAATGGATTCAATTTTGCTTGATTTGAAAGGTGTAATTTGTTATTTGGACGATGTCGTAGTTTACGCCAAAGATAGACAAGAACTAGAAGAAAGGCTTAGAAAAGTCTTACAAAGATTTGATAAAGTAGGCATTAGGCTCAACAGGAATAAGTGCAAATTTGCCATGTAAGAATTGGATATTTTAGGTCACATTGTTAGTAGTGAATGTATTAAACCTGATAATAGGAAAATAGAAGCAGTCTTAAATTTTCCAATACCAAAAAATATTGAGATGTTAAGGTCATTCTTAGGATCTTGTGGGTTTTTAAGAAAATTCATACCTAATTTTTCTAAATTGGCAGAACCTCTAAATAATTTGACTAGAAAAAATGTTAGGTGGAATTGGGATTTGAAAACAAATAAAGCATTTCAGGATCTTAAAGAGTCACTAACAAAAGAGCCATGCTTGGCATATTACAACTTGAACTCACCAACTGAATTAATCACAGATGCAAGCCCTATTGGTCTTGGAGCAGTATTAATACAAACACAACAAAATGGCATTAAAAGGCCCATTGCATATGCCAGCAGATCCTTAACTGATACTGAAAAAAGATATTCACAAATAGAAAAAGAGACATTGGGATGTGTATGGGCAATTGAACATTTTAACACCTATATTTGGGGAAGGAAATTTGTGTTAAAAACAGATCACAAACCTCTAATCTATATGCTGAATCCTAAAAATGGAGCTGTTTTGCCTCCAAGAATTCAAAGATTGAGTTGGAGATTACAACCATATGACTTTGAAATTGAATTCATTCAAGGAAAGCAAAATATTGCAGATATATTTTCAAGACAACCTCTTTCTAACACAAGTGATGAAAAATGGCTGGAGGACTATGTTCATAAAGTCTTATCCATCACTTCTGAAGAGCTTCAAGCACTGTCTTTGAAAGAGATAAAAGTTTGTACAGAGCAAGATCCTTTGTTTCAAAAACTGAAAGATATGGTTCAAAAGGGAGTTTGGCCATATCCTTTGAATGAAGAATTCAAATGTTTTTATAAGTTTAAAGATGAACTCTCAATTTTTGATAATCTTATCTTAAAAGGAAGTAGAATTTTGCTACCTTCAAAACTAATAAAGAGAGTCTTGAGAATTGCACATGAAACACATCAAGGAATGACAAGAACCAAACAACTGTTAAGAGAAATATATTTTTGGATAAACATGGACTCTGTCCAATTTGTGTAAGGAATCAACCATTGATAAATGATCAACCATTGCAAATAGTTCCGTTACCATCAAAACCTTGGATGAAACTTGGAATTGACATAGTTGGTCCAATTGGCCATCATTATGTTTTAACAGTGATCGACTACTATTCTTCATATCCTGAAGCAATGATAATAGAAGACATTTCCAGCAAGACAATTATTGAAAAATTGATGGAGATTTTTGCAAGACATGGTTATCCACATGAAGTTGTAACAGATAATGGCTTACAGTTTGTAAGTACATCAATGGAAAGATTTTAAAAGAATGTGGAATCAGGCACATCAAAGCCTCACCCTATTACCCAAAAAGTAATGGGAAGATAGAAAGATTCCATAGATTTCTAAAGAAACAATTCAATTCAAGTTCTGAAGAAGGGAAAGATTGGAAAGAAGATTTATCCAGAATTTTAATGTCTTACCGAACTACTCCAAACAGATCTACAGGAACGACTCCAGCATTCCTATTATTTTCAAGAGAAATCAAAACTAAATTAAGCTCACTTGTTAATGATGCAGAAGAAGATTAATCCAAGATCAAAGAATTCAATATGGTCTACAAAGAAAAAATGAAAACATATAATGATATAATTCGGAAAGCTAGTCCTCATAATTTTGAAATTGGAAATTTAGTTTATGTGGCAAATCCAAATAATGGAAAACTTGATTCAAATTTCAGATCAGAACATTATGTCATTCTTGAAAACACTTCAATAAATTCTTTTAAATTAGTCAACACTAAAAATGGGAAAATAATTCATAGAAATGCTAAACATTTGAAACATGTTCCTACTCAAGAGACCAATCAAGGCATTTCTGACTTGATTCCAGAAGAGAGCCAGGAAAATCTTAGTTCAGATTCGACAAGAATTGAACACCTCAACTCTTCTGATGTACAAATACCAGATGATAATTCCTCAAACCAAGACAAGGACACTTCTTTAAACCGACCAAGTTCAAGTAGAACAGGGTCTACATTTAACCCAGTTGTTTCAGATAGACTTGATGCCGAGGCTCTTCACCAGTTGCCACCAGAGGTTTCTCCACCCTTGCCGACTACCAAGGAACCCGTGATCACCAGGAGTGGAAGAGTCGTCAAGCCATCATCAAGATATAAAGACATGATTCCTTTCATCTAAAGGAAGGAGGGAATGTAGTATTCTGTGTTTTTAAAATATAATATAGATCATCATCATAAACAATAATATACGATGTATAATGTAAACAACGTGTTGATGTAAAAATATAAATATAAAGTGTAATAAATAATTTGTAATAATAATTTTATCTGGTGAGTAATGTTTAATTAAATAATAACTATACAACAATAACTATACAACAGTATTAATTTTGTCTTATATAGAAATATAAAAATATACATTTATATTAATTTAAAATGTTAAAATTATTTTTTATTAATACAAGTAAATTTTATATGTTTCAGAAGCCTAGTTCAAACAGACATTTACTTAAAATTTAACAATATAAATGTTAAAATTTATTCTCTAGATTTTTTAACCCATGCAAAAATGTCAATCTCTTAACTTGTATAGAGAAATAATGCATGATGCAGTTTTATATATATATAATGTTGAAAATAAAAAAGGTATATCCTGATCAGGAGCACATGTGCTTTTCGTGTGTCAGAGCGCCATCTAGTGGAACAGAAATCAACTAAACATTGATTTAGCTTGCTCCCTGATATTTGGCCAACCCAATGGCTTTTCTTGATTTATAAAGAAATTGGGTAGGCCAAATATCAGTGAACAGTCTAGTTCAATTTTTAGTTGATTTCTGTTCCACTAGATGGCGCTCTGCCTTCTGAAAGTCGAGCAAAATCCCACTTCTGACACCATACTGTGGGGGCTGAAAGATTTCATTCCAGCCTACCGGGATTGCAACACCCTGCCGGTCCTCTCCTACGCCGGCGGCCACCGAACATCTCCTGTACACCCTGCCGGTCCTCTCCTACGCCGGCGGCCACTAAACATCTCCTGTACACCCTACCGGTCTGTCCTACCCCGACGGCCACCGACCGAACATCTCCTGTACAGACCTGCCTAGGACAAGATCGGGGAGAATAATCAAGAAACCCGTGAGATTTAAGGAGCAATATACTATATTTCTCCTTATTTTATTTTCTTGCCTATATGATGATGTATATATATATTGTAATTAACCACTTTGTGCACAAATCGTGACTTCGCCACTGGAAGGGGAGTACTGTGGGGGCTGAAAGATTTCATTCCAGCCTACCGGGATTGCAGCACCCCGCCGCCGAAGATAAATAAACAGGCGGCCGCCATAAATCACCAGCAGGACGACCGCGGCACCAGACAGCGGAGGAATCCAGAGAGAGGACCAGACGTACATTCCGGGCTGTTGTGCTTTTGGTCTTCCCATATAAATGTAGTTAACAAGAAACTTCAATAAAACACTAACTTTGAGAGACTTTCTGAGGCATCGCTGGACCAGTAAATCGACACACCACAAGCACATGTGCTCCTGATCAGGATATGTTTTTTATTTTTAATAACAACAACTGACCTTTTTATTATTTTTTTAAAAATATTTTTTCATATATATATAATATATGAGAAACGATATATAAATATATCATTTGTGTGTAAACTCTCAGATATAGTCCCTATTTCAGGCTAAAGTGAACCGATATCCTGAAATTTAAACGTGATATTATCGCTATTCATTACGAAACATGAAGTATTAATTATCAGACGCTGAAATACATAAATATGTCTTCTGTTACTATATTCAAATAGATGGCGCCTGAGAAAGTCACAGGTTTTATATCATTTGTAATCTGCATGTGTTTACTGGGAACATTCGATCTCCCTCCCTTTAAACCGTAGCGCGGTCGTATTACGTGTTACTTAGTGTTACGGCAGCCTAGGCTTTCTCTCATTGCAGATGTAAAACAAATCTTTCCAAAGGCAGTCAAAGGGTCATATTCCCGACCATCTAGACCAGGGGTAGGCAAACTTTTGAGTCGGAAGAGTCAAAATTTTCAAAGTTTTGAAAGATCCACAAATATTTTTCTTGCCAACAATAAATATTTCTGTGAAAAATAGACACTTCGGCCAGTTAGAGTTTTTTTTTTCTCAGCGTTTCGACAAAAATCTTTTTTCTTCGTCAGGAGAAGTAAATAAAAATAAAGCATTTGGCAAGGCGTTAAAAATTGTTCTGAGGTTGCAAGGGCGTTCTCACGTGATTTTTCGAATTTAGTACAACATCTAAAGCACGAGTCAAAAGTAAATATTAAACTCGTCAAAGATCTTGGAGAGAGAAATAAATAATATATATAATAATAAAATTATAATCAAATAAATAAATAAAGTAATAAGATGATAATAATCACAAATATTACATATTATTTTATAAATTTCTAACTATCACATATATTCTAACAATAAATATACTCGTTTAAATAATATTTACGTATGGAACTATATAAGGAGCCGCAGCTTCACATCCAAAGAGCCGCTGTTTGCCGACCCCTGATCTAGACTGTTGCCCAGATAATATCTTCTGTGAGCAAATATTTCAATAAATGGATGTGCTGACACATGTTCTTCCCTATGTATTACTGGATAGAACTACTGAAATTTTGCACAATGTTCAGGTATGTGTACTCGTATTCATGTGTATTTAGTTCCCCACGCGCTGTGCATATATTTCCGTAGAAGTTTGAAAATCCGTGAAGATATAGTCAAATATTAATTTTTCAAGATTGTGTTCCATTCAATCATTAAGAGAGGATATAATTAAGACACAGAAGATACTCTATGCTATAAAGTATCGGCAAGAATTAAAGTGGAAGGAAGGAAGAACTGTCGGAGAATGTTAAACAGTGGCCGGAAGTGAGTTCGAAACTCCGCATCGACTTTTTTACTTGTCGCAGAAGTCAATTTACCAGATGTTGTGGCTCAGTCGATTGTCTGACACTCACAACTTTATTCCATGTATTCCCTGGCAAATACATCGTGTAAGCATATTGCAGTAAAACCTCTCATTAGACAACACTTAAACATGGATTCATTAAAATCAAGAAATATTCGAATTGGAATTCGTTAGTTCAAAATTGTAAGATATATTTTTATTGTATATTATACAGTGTGAACTAAACACTTATTTAATAATGTGTAATTAACAAGGTGGGGCGTATCACTATAAATGATCGGATGTCAATTCTTGCCCTCAGTTTCACCAGCAACAGCTTCGTCAGTTTCCATAACGAGGAACAGATGGAGTCATATTAACATATCGACAAATCCGATCAAACAATTTGCTGCAGGAACTTTAGTTAGTGGCGGGGATTGATTTAGCTGACTTCAGTGACTGCTGTGTAATGGACTATCGCAACTAGTGGAAGTGGAGAGGATAGCAAGACTCTTCGCGTTATTAGCACGACGCTCTAACCAACTGAGCTAATGGGCCAACGTGGAATAGTGACATATTTAAAAAATGTGAAAAAGCCTTAGCAACTATCAGTTGCACGATAAGTAGATGCCCCTTTCTTTTTCATATATAAAAAGGTTTGTCTAAATAAAGTAAAGATCGCGATATAAGAGAGAGAGTTACAATTTGGATTATAGATTATGTTCTAATAAGGTGATAAGACCAAATTCAAATTAATAAATAGTGAGTGAGGTTTCTGTAACACAACGCTGCTTTATCGAAATATCACTATTTATAAATAGGAATTTGGCACTTGGTGTTTCTAAAGTAATTTCTAGCAGCTACATCTCTGGGTGATTTAACAAAAGGAGTTGTTTTCGTAAGGTTTAATGAATGTCGCTGGTTTTTACTCAATATGGAAACCCAATACAGTAGAACCTCTCTGTAAAGGACACCTAATTGAAGAGCGAAAGTGTCCGTTAGGAAGAGGTGTCCTCTTACCGGAGAGTTGCTAAATAGTAAAAATGGGAAATTTTGAAAATAAAACCTGTATTTTGTAGAGAGGTGTTCTCTAACGCGAGTGTCCTCTCATGGAGGTTCTGTGGTATTCGCAAATAAACAAAGTTAAATATAAGTTTAAACTCGGAATATTATCAGAGAGATGAATACTATAGCCAATTTTTGAAGGAGATATCCCTAGTTTGTAGGGAACTGTGTGAGAAAGAGGATTCATCAAGATCAGGTTCCTGGCCATACCTCGGGATTACCTACTAAGAGAGTACATAGCCCGTAAACAAATAGGAATTTACACTATTCCATACTCTATGATAACTTCATAATCCCCTGATATAGCTCCAAAAAAGAAATCAATATAAATACCTTGATACAAACTATATAACTCCATGTAAACATCGATGTCGTTATATATTTCAATGTCCGGGAATTCCATAATGAGATAAATTCAAATTTAAATAGAATAAAATGACGTTTTTAATTCTATTTTTCAAAAGTAAGTCACCCTCTCTCTTTGGTCTTGAGGTGGGTAACACCAGCCATCACCTAGACCTGCCCACTCTGTGGGAAATAACTCTCGCCATCCATCGGTGGCGGAGTCTTTCCCGCGGTGGGCATCACCAATGACGACTTGTATATATTCACATAAATGTATATTTATCAATTATTTTATCTATTTATATCTATTTTTCCTATATTTATCATTACATATTCATATTCGCTCATATTTATGTATTTAACCTTATTTAATCTTATATGGACATTGTAATAAAGTAGTTTCAATCTCTCGCTCTCTCCCTCTTTCTTTCTCTGTAAAAAACATGCCATCTACTTATATATTTGCCTTATTCTGTCTGTTTGTTTGTCTGAAGCTCACAGATAGAATGCGCGCCCATTGGCTGCCAGCAAACACGTGACCTCCCTGCCCGCCCCCCTCTAGACAACCCTGTTATCAGCTGTGTGATACATACACCTGTCTATACAGACCACCCTGTCATAGCGGTCACCCTAGGCAACCCTGTTATCAGCTGTGTGATACATCCACCTGTCTATACAGACCACCCTGTCTATAGCGACCACTCTAGACAACCCTGTTATCAGCTGTGTGATACATCCACCTGTCTATACAGACCACCCTGTCTATAGCGGTCACTTTAGGCAACCCTGTTATCAGCAGTGTGATACATACACCTGTCTATACAGACCACCCTGTCTATAGCGACCACTCTAGACAACCCTGTTATCAGCTGTGTGATACATCCACCTGTCTATACAGACCACCCTGTCTATAGCGACCACTCTAGACAACCCTGTTATCAGCTGTGTGATACATCCACCTGTCTATACAGACCACCTGTATATAGCGGCCATTCTAGAAAACCCTGTTATCAGCTGTGTGATACATACACCTGTCTATACAGACCACCCTGTCTATAGCGGTCACTTTAGGCAACCCTGTTATCATCAGTGTGTTACATTCACCTGTCTATACAGACCACCCTGTCTATAGCGACCACTCTAGACAACCCTGTTATCAGCTGTGTGATACATCCACCTGTCTATACAGACCACCCTGTCTATAGCGACCACTCTAAACAACCCTGTTATCAGCTGTGTGATACATACACCTGTCTATACAGACCACCCTGTCTATAGCGACCACCCTAGACAACCCTGTTATCAGCTGTGTGATACATCCACCTGTCTATACAGACCACCCTGTCTATAGCGGTCACTTTAGGCAACCCTGTTATCAGCAATGTGATACATACACCTGTCTATACAGACCACCCTGTCTATAGCGACCACTCTACAGCTGTGTGATACATCCACCTGTCTATACAGACCACCCTGTCTATAGCGACCACTCTACAGCTGTGTGATACATCCACCTGTCTATACAGACCACCCTGTCTATAGCGGCCACTCTAGGCAACCCTAGGAAGCAAGATGTATACAAGGTGTAGACAAGATGAAGATCTAGATGAAGATTAAAACGTTTTTAAAATATATTCGCACTCGGGTAAAACCCGGGCGTTGCCCGGGCCATTCGTCTAGTTGAATATAATTGCCTCCAGTTGGTATAGGCTGTCATGATAATTATGGGGTGGTGGAGCGAATTTGCTAATGCCTCTACTGTAAATACACACCATATAAAGAAGCTTATATCATGTTAATTGTAGATATTGCCAGATATTTCTTTCTTTTATAAACAGTTCTCTGTTCTCGTTAAGATTTAAGAGCTTCATTTGTCCTTAGAATGTTTTAAACTCTTTTTTTTTTTCTCTTCGCTTTTAATAATAATAATAAATAAACAATGTTGATGTAAATATTTGATGGAAATGTTTTTTTCTCTCTCTTTCTTCCTGTTGATGACTATTCTTTACAGCCTAAAATTATTGTAAATATGTATAGACAAATGTAGAGGTAAACATGTATGACAGCGCAAGTGTCCCTAGAAGGACATATCGCTTTAAATTGAAATAAGTACTTTAAAAAGAAGCAGTTGAAAGATGTCAGAGCACCATTTGATTTCTAGCGCTCAGTGGAGGCGTTTGACCTGAGCGATATTCGAGGAACACAAACTGCGAGTTACAAACCCGGGTTCTGACATAGACGTTATTTGAAAGGTATTTTCCTTACTGCATTTGGAATTTATTTACACAATGGGCGCTAGACATTTTTTAAAGACCGGTCGAAATGTAGATAAGGTGGCAGAACAATTTAAAGGGAACAAACGAGATAAGACGGCGTGCGAAAAATGTCTTCCAGCCTTGCACCAATCAGGAGGTGGCGGTCAATTTCGCAAGTTTTCACTCAACTTTAGCTAGATCATAAAACCGCGGGCTTCAGCTATTCCCATTGTGAACGGAACGTGGTCCGAGTTAGAATAACATAATGTAACTAATGAAGACATTAAAACGCGAATGTTTCTTCTCACAAATAAATCAAACTTCTACTGTCCTTACTGTGATGAAAAAATATTGGGAGGGCTTGACTTATCAGTGATGAACCCTCCCAGCGGTTTCACCCATTTAATCTACCAGACCTCTTCTTTAGAGCTCTAATACTGTATTGGATCATTCTGATTTTATATGCTACATTGAAGGGTAGAATCTTAGAAGCGGTCTGGTAGATTAAATTGGCGAAACCGCTGGGAGGGTTCACCACTGATTAACCAAGCCTTCCCAACATTTTTTTCAACTCAGTAAGGACAGTAGAATTTTGATTTATTTGTGAAAATAAACATTCGCCTTTTAATGTCTTCATTCGTTATATATAGATGGCGCGTTATTGGTTTGTATTAAAACATAATGTAAAAACTACCAGAAGATGCTGTGAAAAACCTTTGTTGATCAGAGTCCAGAATCACGCTGGACCGTCACTCGACACAAGGAAGTCCCCGCAGGATCTCCAAGTTGTGTCTGAAGTCCTGAAGGGGCATCAGTACCAAACAAAGTTCCTGTGCCTGAGGTCGCTGAGAAAATCATCTCCAGCACAACCTCCCTGGCTAGAGTAAAGGCAGCTCTGAGTCAGTCCGAGTGTGTCCAATTAGCAGGCCAAACAACGGCTTGCTTTATAGGAATAATGTACGAATTTAGCGGTTCAAAGGTAGTGTGAATGGTGCGAGGAAAAGGAAAGAAATATCGTTCTTCAAACATCTCTCGTCCTCTTATCGGTTTGATAAACAACAAAGGGACTAGGCGATCTCATCTTGGAAGATTGGATTTTCCTCGCGTGGCAGCCACCTCAATACCAAGTATTTCACAATGACCCACAGAATCATGTGACCATTTTGATATATATATATATATATATATATATATATATATATATATATTAATTAAAGGGCATATTTTGGATCTAATATAAAACAAACATTTTATTTAATATAAAAAATGCCAATATTTCAATAAGCTATACGCCTAACTTCATCAGGGCGTTTCTTGTTTTTAAACTGCTTCGGATGATCACGCGATGCCTTCACGCGACGATATATAAAATATTTACAACTCTGGGGCTAAAATTTAAATATATACACATAAATATCAATAATAATAGACTATATATACATGATTCCTAATAAGTATAAGAATAAGAAAATAATTTTAAATCGATTTGAACTGTAAATATAACGGAGGGATGTCAATTTTTCTATTAATACTGTTGGTATCTTTCATTGAGGTCCAACTTTCTAAAAATAGTCTTGAATGTTTATCTTGAATGTTGTTGTATATAATATTTGTATTTTCAAAATTTGGTATATGGTCCTGTTTGAGTGCGTGATCTACTAGAAGTGATAATGGGCTATGATTTTTAAAAGCTGTATATACAGTATATATATATATACAGTAGTTTGATATATACAGTAGAACCTTCCTGTAAAGGACAGCTAGTTTCAGAGCCAAAGTGTCCTTTAGAGAGAGGTGTCTTCTTACCGGAGAGTTGCTAAATAGTAAACATGGTAATTTTGGTGATGAAAACTGTCCTTTGTAAAGAGGTGTCCTCTAGCGAGAGTGTCCTCTCATGGAGGTTCTACTGTAAATGAATAAACAACAGAACTTTGTTAATAAGTGCGTGTGCGTGTATGAGTAAGCATACGTGCGTGTGTGTTTGCCAGTTTTAGAGATCAAACCCGATTTCATGACCGAAAGGCTGCCCAAAAGAAACCCTAGAGTAGGATTTGTCTGGAAATCCTTAGGCATCTCATCAAATGCCTTAACCAAAACATGTGTCCCTGTTTTGAACATTGAACAGTGAACGCCATCCGTATAGTGCGCTATATGGAAGAAAGATGAGAGGCAAAAGAGAAAGGAAGGTAGGAGACATTTCTTGTGTTTTAAAAAAGGATGTTACTTCATTAACATCGATATTTCTATTATCAAATAGCTACATTCACCTTTACAATATGACGGACGGTTATTGGTCTTCTAATTATTGATTTTGTAAAAATTTAAGATTAGCTTGGGGTTTATAAATTATGGTTTGAATTGTACCCTTTGAAAAGAGGGATATTTCTTTCTTCTAGACCAAGAGTCGGCAAACTTTTGAGTCGGAAGAGTCAAAAATTACTATTTACAAAATTTCAAAGTTTTTAAAAGAGCCACAACATTTTTTTTTTTACAACAATAAATAGTACACACATAAATAATATTTACGTATGGAACTATATAAAGAGCTTCACATCCAAAGAGCCGCATGTGGTTCGCGAGCCGTAGTTTACTAACCCCTGGTCTAGACACAAGATCCCACAGAAGAAATAAATCCGCTAACATGACCATGCAGACCATGACTAGCGGAATGGTGCCAAGACAGATTCGCCGAGTGACGTCTCTAATGATACCAGCACTATCGTTTCACAAACATATTTACATATTGTATCAACATGAGACCATATCATAGTCGTTCTGATCTACTGGAAAGGCCTAGATCCGATATTCAGCTTCCGCCATTGTATCAGACAAGCCAGTTCAACTCCATTTCACATCCTGGTGATGATATATACAATGGGAAATGTTAGAATCCTTTTTTAACTTGTTGGTGAGTAACTGAGGGGATATCTTTTCTGTGTACGCAACCATGGAAACATCGGGAAATATATCCCGGCTTCCCCTCAATATAACAATTGGTTATTTGAGCCCAGAGAGATCCTCCAATCCCGGTACATATTTTCAATCCGGAATTACATTTTACATACTGCTAGGATATCCCGATATTGAAAATACATTTTGGTTATTCCACGCAAATAAGTATATTTATTTCGATATTTTACAAACTTAAAAAATATATAAATAACGAGTGGGGTGATGAAGCACATAGCTTAATGAAATAATTCCAATATCGTGAATTTTGGCTTACTTTTAGAACTAAAGTATATCGCTAATGTTTGACATTAAATATCAATTACTGAGCACATGTCAAGGAAATTACTGCTCTCTGATCTTAGACCCCCCCCCCCCTTCCCCTCTCTATACTGCAACTCTATCAACCACAAGTATGAGACGTTGTTAAGAGAGATTTCAACAAAACTCCCCACAACACCATCCAGTCTGTAAAGAAAGCGGTTTACGCGGTGATGGCCCAAATGGACAAGATCATCGTCGCCAAAGCCTGAGCTCTATTCCGCACTCACCTCGAGACCGTTGTAGATAATAATGGAAACTATATACTGCTGGGCCGATTTTTCATTTCAATTTTTACTTGGAATAAAATGCAGGTGGTTATTCTCAATTTATCTGATACACACTCTGTATAAGTATCCAGGAGAATAGAAAACTCTTCCCGATTCTACTGGCGTAGTAGGATTTCTCAGCTAGTTTTGATATACTCTCAATATGTAAGATCCTCGTTGTCTGGTTGGACAGCAATATTGAGCTCGTGGTTAACCATAGTTAAGTAGGATGCAGAGTCTGGTGTAGATATTGTAATGGAAGCTGAAGCTACAATAGCTTCTTGTAATCGAACGCAGAAAGGACAAGAAGGCAGAAAGAAAGGATAACATAGAATATAGAGAGAACGCTGATGAGAGTATAAAGAAAAGATGGTGGACGAAAGAGGATATCCTAAAAAGAATTTAGAATAAGTTAGTAATTGTTCAAGAAAATTCCGTGCACTTTTATTCGCAAAAAATGAATTTTAAAAGGAAGAGGTACCTCTTTTGTACATGAATGCTCCTGCAGGTTGTATTATAGCCTGAATATCGGCTACACCAGATTGAACACCTTTTGTGCAATTTCTAACATAACTTCTCTCGTAGGATATTCTGAAATCATCCCAGTACTGATGAGGGCTAAAGCCCAAAACTATAATTAACTTTTTGTCTGAATTTGCCGAAACTGGTGTTATGGCGCATTCTTCCTCACCATCATAACCTTATGTACTGGGGTGATTAACAGAAATGTGTGGTTTTATGCATTTTTAAAGGGAAAGATGTCTCTTCTGGTATATATATAGTATGCGTTGGTTCAAATCTACTGATGAGTCGTATCTCCGAAACCATTTTTGGGCAATTTTTTTTTTTTAAGTTCATTGTATTTTAAGGCAGAGTCGCTCTCTTTTATATATCAATGCAATCTTCCCGCACTAATTTTTAAAACACCATTTTAATTTTAAAAATGAGTGGATTTATTTCTAAATGTAATTATAATCGCGGTTGTAAGATAGAATATTTACAATGGAACTTTCCATTATGGCGGCCCATGTGTAAAATCTTTGTAAAATCCGAAATGACTGGACATAACATAAACTACCTTTAAATGAAGGATCACATTCTGAAGAGAAGCTGAAAGAAATAATGGTTCAGGCCTGCTCTAGTTTGCCCATGTATCTCTTGTTCTGGTTATATAAGGTTGTCCCGAAAGTTCGTGTTTTTCTTAAAACTTTGTTTTACTTATTATTGGCGAATAATATTATTCCGGCGAATACATAATAATACAAAATACAATTACTTTATACATAATACGAAGACATTATACATAACGGTGAATAATATTGATATTTTAATTTTTGCAAGTGTTTAAGAATTTTTGAGACAATATTGTAAAAACAAGAGCGTATGTAAATGCTACCCAACCAGGGCCTACAAATGTAAATGCGCTAGAGATGGGCTAGCATAAATCAAAACGCCGCAGTCACTATCGGCGACTAGTCACTCTGGCAGATAAGATAAAGAAGCTACCACCCCGACCGGTCATTCTATCGACTGCGATGTTGCTGGCGTGGCTGCTGTGTCTCACCACCGCCGCCGGCCTGGCGTGCGGCCAATACACCCCGGACTGGGCCTCCCTCGACTCCCGCCCGCTCCCTGACTGGTACGACCGCGCCAAGGTAGGCATCTTCATCCACTGGGGCGTCTTCTCCGTGCCCTCCTACGGCAGCGAGTGGTTCTGGATCAATTGGGAGACAAAGAAAGCGAATTACGTGGACTTTATGAAAAAGAACTATGCCCCAGGCTACACCTACGCGGATTTCGCTCCAGACTTCACAGCGGAGTTCTATGATCCCGACCAATGGGCGGATATTTTCAATGCATCCGGAGCACGCTATGTCGTGCTGACTACCAAACATCACGAGGGCTACACACTATGGCCGTCCGACGTCTCCTTCAGTTGGAACGCCATGGACGTCGGTCCTCACAGGGACCTGGTGGGTGACCTCGCTAAGGCGGTCCGCAAGGTCGATGGACTTCATTTTGGCGTCTACCACTCGCTGATGGACTGGTTCCACCCGCTCTACTTGAAGGACAAGGCGGGCAATTTCTCGACCAGAGACTTCCCCAAGGCAAAAGCCATTCCTGAATTGATCGAGCTAGTCACCCGCTATGAACCCGAGTTGATCTGGTCAGATGGTGAATGGGAAGCGCCGGATACTTATTGGGGCTCGAAGGACTTCCTTGCCTGGCTTTACAACGAGAGTCCGGTGAAAGAAACGGTCCTAGTGAACGACCGCTGGGGACAAGATTGTCTGTGCAAACATGGCGGCTACTGGACTTGCAAAGATAAGTACAACCCGCACGTTCTTATGCCGCGTAAATGGGAAGATGCCATGACTCTCGACAACTATTCCTGGGGCTATCGCAGAAACATGAAGTTGAGCGATGTCGTCTCGTCAAAGGACTTGATCAAGACGCTGCTCGAAACCATGGCATACGGCGGCAATCTCCTGGTGAACGTTGGGCCGACAAAGGAAGGCACGATCCCCGGCATATTCGAGCAACGGCTGCGGGACATGGGCAATTGGCTGAAGGTGAACGGGGACGCTATCTACGAATCGGAACCCTGGCAGATCGCGCAGAACGACACGGCTACAGAAAACGTCTGGTACACCAGGAAAGATTCGACGCTTTACGCTATGGCCCTGGACTACCCGAAGGATGGAACGCTGACGCTGGGCTGCGTTTCCGAGCCGGAGAGCGTGAAGCTGCTGGGCTACAACGGCTCCATCAGCTACGTGCCCTCGCCCCGCGGCACCGCCATCTCCCTGCCGCCCCTGCAGCGAGCGCCCTCCACCAGCAGCCTGGGCATCGTGCTGGCCCTCGAGCTCTCGGCGGACAACCTGGAGTTCACCTCATGTATCAGCTAAGTCTCTCCTGTTGTTCCCATATCTTCTGTAATGTATTTTTAGAGAATAAAAATTCCTGAACGCTGTAAGCTCTTTTTTTTCCTTCATTTTGATGAAAATTTGATCAAATATAGTTATGCCACGGTTGTTTGAATGGAAGTTTGCCATAATAGATTTTAGCTGAAAGAAGTGCAAGTGAAGTACTTGTAACAGTAAATCGAAGCTCTACTGTACAGCAGTAACTTCTGGGTATTCCGGATTCCAGAAAAAGCCAACTGATCGCTAAATACCTGGAACACGCCGGTCAAATTCCATTCCTCCTAACCATGTCGTCAAGGCGTTGCGGAGAAATTTGTGAGCGAACATGGAGACTGCTACAAAAAGAAACTTGACAGATAATTAAAACTGTCCCATCATAGTTCCATTAGGCTGAACACATTTGGTATATTATGATGCATTAGTGCGCCATCTGTTATGAAAATTCGAAACTTTATAGACGCGTATGATTCTTTTTTAAATTAAACCATTTCTACTGCCCTTACTGCAATGGAAATGGAGGATTCATCACTGATGAGCCAGGCCCTCCCATTAATTTTTCCATTGCAGTAAGGGCAGTAGAAATTGTTTAATTTTAAAAGAATCATACGCGTCTATAATAGTTTCGAATTCACATTTGGTATATGTAACTTTGTGAGTAGATATACAAGTACTGTAAGCTATCGTTAATTCATCCACATGTTCGACATATCAGTCTGATCCAATTTTTAGAGGAATCTTGAATTTTAATAATCTTGCAATAGGAATTATCAAAACAATTATAGGAACAAATAACGTATTTTTGATAAATTATGTGTTTAACATATTGTTATATTCCTCTTTTTTACTAAATTAAAGAATAAGATATAAAAGAATTAATTCAACTTTATTCTTCTAAATACAAAAAGTAACTACTCTTGTTGATGCGAGTGTGTCTCGTGAAGTCACTCAGCTCCGCGCGACGGGCAAACAATTTATCGCTATTTCTCCTTTCTTTTCTTCTTTTATATTACAAGGTATTAAATATAAAAGAGGCATATCCTGACAAGGCTCACATGAGCATCTCTAGATGGCAGGCGCCATCTGGTGGAACAAAAATAAACTAAACGTTTATTTAACTTGTTCCGTGATATTCGGACAACCCAATTTCTTGATAAATCAAAAAAAGTTAACCACGAACGCGTTTGGCCCTCGTCAGCGTGGTGCAGACTGTACCTCAACGACCAAAATTTGGTCTCAGAGGCTTCCTGAGAAATCAAGTAATGGGTATTTAAGATCAAATTTGCGGGGGTCGGTGGAAGGCTGGTTAAACCGTTTGGTTTTCGACCACTAGGACCCGGGTTCGATTCCCGCATTGGACACTTTTTTCTGTTTAAAGAAAAAAATGCTCCAATGGCCCCCGATTCTTGCAAAAGTCCAACCCCACCAGCGAGTGCAAGTAACCAAACGGGGCTCTGGCATTAGTAAGTGCAAAGTCGAACTGCTTTTCACATGTGTAGACATGTGGTGCACTTAGAGTAAAAGCAGTCGCTAAATACCCACCATGGTTATCATCGCCTGTACCACGTGTACAAGGGATAAGCAAAAAAAAAAAAAATTTGCGTAAATACGCTTTTTCACATTATACAAGGTATATTACAAACATATTATCATATATTTTTATAAACATAATTCAATAATCACATGTTCCTTTTACAAAATAACTATATTAGGTGCCGCTCAAGAAGAACAATCTAGCTTATGTTATTTACTATGAATAGTTTCTTTACAAAAAAAAAGTGTCCAGTGCGGGATTCGATCCCGGTTCATGGCTATCAGACCGTTTATACCGCCGGCCACTGACAATTCTTATCTGTCAATCTCGTGTAAACTGCATCACCATATACAGTAGAACCTCCATGAGAGGACACTGGCGCTAGAGGACACCTCTCTACAAAGAACAGTTTTTATTTGTAAAATTGCCATTTTAGCTAGTTAGCAACACTCCGGTAAGAAGACACCTCTCTCTAAAGGACACTTTGGCTCTTAAATTAGGTGTCCTTTACAGGGAGGTTCTACTGTATGTATTTTTTATTTAATTCCCTCTGGCCATATGGGTCAAAATTGCATAGTCATCAATTTTCGATGACAATGCATAAATCATAAAAAAAAGTGCATTATACACACATACAACATGAATTAACTTATTTCATTTAATGTAAATTTCGAAATGAGAAATAGACTTTGTATGTATAATTGGTGTACAATAAGAACTAAAGAAAACTATTTTCCTTTTACAAAGAAAGAACAGATTCAAATATTTTCTAAAAACAAAAAAGATTAAAGTAAAAATTGATAAGTTTTTAAAACACGTTTTTTTTTTTTTTGTCGATATGATTTAAATTTTATTTTTTAAATTTTTTAGGGCTAAAAAATATTTGTGTGGCCTGCCCATTATTTATTTCCTAATAGGATATGGATTTTTTATGGCCGATGCTGTAAAAATATCTAAAGACGATCCTACCTGCCCACACTGTCACCAGGCAGACTAAACTGTCGACCTAACAGATGTCCCGCCTACCTCCTTCATAGGTTCCAAACAGACATCCTCCTAGGAATAAGTATATTTACCCCTGAAGACCTGCATAACATTCTCACCCAGTACACACACCCACACAGCTTTATTAAGACCATTGGTCTTATACAGATTCACCACAGGAAGAAAGGAAGCATAGATGGAGCTCCTGTATTCCAGGCAGCGCAGAACCCAACCATAGCCTACTGGTCCGACGCATGTACAGTGGCCACAGATTCCTTCGTGCATACGTCAAGGTTAGCGTATCACTGAAAGGCTAGTGTTGAATCAACCGCGTTTTAGTCTTCGCTTTCCTCATCCAAATGGACCACGACATTCGGCGATTCTATTAATCTCCCCCGAACGGTGAGTGCGGCTTTGTAGAATTTATATAAACCAAAGAGAAGACCTTGATCAAACGTCATTGCATTCATTCAGTTATATATTTTTCGACTATCGGGTTGAGACAAGGATAAATCACCCAAGAGTTATCCTGTTTCTCCAAGCAAAAGCAACTAAATATTATATTCATGATTTCATCTTGTATTCTGCTATTACATAGATCACTAGTTAAAGGACAGTCAATCTTCCAGCGCTTTGATCGATTTTCTGGGAAGAACACCCATAAAGCTATCAGCCTGGCGACATCTGATAAACACCATTAGAGGTGATGGACCAATCCGGATAGTAGGCGACTCTATAGTGCGTGGCTGTAGAAACCCGGGTTGCATCTAAAGAGAGAAGCGATATTAAATAAATAATGCAACAGATGCCTGGGAATATGAGTTTCCTTTTATTATTGCATTCTCAAGCTTTCGGGTATTTCAGCCCTTCTATATGAGTACAAAATGGACAATATTATTGTTTATTTTGTACGAATATAGAATTGCGGAAAGGCCCGAAAACTTTAGAATGCAATAATAAAATAAAACCCATCTCCAGAAAAACCTGTTGCATTATTTAATTATAATCCAGGAGAATCATACCTATTGTAAAGATAAGGCGGTATATATTTTTTCACGCATATATATTATTCTGGAATAATTAAAAATCAACGAGAATAGTTGATATTTATTCCGATAGATGGCGCAAGTCATCAGCAACTTTCAGTTGCACGATAAGGATATGTTTTTTTCTTAATTTATGCACCTTATCCCAGTACAACATTACATTTGTACTATTTTTTCACATTGTGTAGCGTTCTCACGCAATTCTGGCCTTAACTACCCGTTTCATGATTTTTCAGGATGCCTTAATGACCAATTTTTTGGTCGTTGAGATACAGCTTGCACCACGCTGATGAGGGCCAACAGCCCGAAACGCGTCCGTGGTTAGCTTTTTCTTGATTAATCAAGAACGGGTATTTGGCCAATTTTGGAATAATTAAAAATCAACGAGAATAGTTGATATTTATTCCGATAGATGGCGCAAGTCATCAGCAACTTTCAGTTGCACGATAAGGAGATGCCTTTTTCTTAATTTATGCACCTTATCCCAGTACAACATTACATTTGTACTATTTTTTCATATATATATATACTAGCACAGGTGTCGGCAACCTTTTAAGTCGGAAGAGTCAAAAATTACAATTTACAAAATTTCAATTTTTTTAAAGAGCCACAAAATGTTTTTATTGCCAACAATAAATAGTATATACTCGCATAAATAATATTTGCGTATTGAACTAAAGAGCCGCAGCTTCACGTTCAAAGAGCCGCATGTGGCTCGCGAGCCGCAGTTTGCCCACCCCTGGACAAGCCGAGTGATCCCGGTAACGCCCGGGTTTTACCCGAGAGCATTTTCTCCGGAATACGTATGTATAAAAGAGAAGTTTTTTATTCAAATACTATTTGTTAAAATTATAAATTATGACCCGGCTTCATCCATTAGTGTATTTTGTATGTACATGAGTATTTTATTGCTATGGGAATCTTATAGCAAAGGTATTTAAAGAATGATCTAAAAACATCCTTGTTATTAAAGAAAGAGAACGCCCGTGTCTGTAAATGATGGGAATCAAATTGGCGCAATACATTTATCACCAAGAAAGATAAATGGATTCCTCGCCAACTGATTGGCGGATATATTACGAAAGTAAATTACAACAACCTACATATCAATTGGAAAATGGAAAACATTGTTTCCACAATGGGATGGAGGAAACTTTCTAAATGTAAACATTTTCTTCTTCTTTGTCTGTGAGATCTGTGGCGAGGAATAAGATTTTATGTGGGCACTTACTGATCGATTTATTATCATTTGGTGGTTTCTAGTCCATCCATGGAATGGTGGTGCCATTGCCCCGTTAGTCAACCACATTTCATAGATCCCTGTTCACAGTTACTGTAGCGGCTCGGGGCTCACAACACCGTACTTCGGTGTCATCATGTGTGAATGCCTTATATTTGAGAGCGATTGAACTAATTGGAGAGAAAATGTGAACTTTCTAAATGGAATGGGTTTGTTAACGAAATGGATGGAAATTGTGTTATTTAAATGGGCGCATATCTCCCGGCCTTCCTTTCCTCAATTTACAGTTCCTATATATGTCCGTTTGTCTTGCACATTTCCGAGGTATCTGTTCTCACATATAATTAGAGAGAGAAGAGCTTGTTGATGACAGTAGAGGCAGTATTGTGGAAGATATTGGCTGGTGGCGACAAGAAGACCTACCACCTTGGTAAAAAGAACAAGAAGATGAGCGCCACTGAATATGTAGCTATATGATATTGTAGCAGATTATTTATTATTCAATGAAAATATTTTAAATTTCGATATTGGTATTTTGATACATTTTAAATTTTCTCATTGCCTCCCTGCTCTTTCATAAATATCCGTGTCATTCTGAGGTTTGTATTTCTTAATTATTCTACATTAAAATACTTAGACGATTTTCAATATTCGCGGAGTGGTCCTGTGGATCTCTAGTGCTGAGAGAAAGTTCTGTGAGAAAGTAGGGTCCCCAACACCATAGGTAATTCTCTCTGGTTGAAAGAGACACTATGGACCTCTCCCAGGAGGATGTTAATTATGAAACATCTACCTGGACAATAGAAGAGATGTCTACGTAAACACCCAAGGTATCTACGATGTGTGCGAGGTACTCACTGGTGAGGTCGGGCATGGCGTCCCGGCGTCCGTACCGGCCGTTGGGGTGGAACTGGTGGGCCGTGGCTGCCACTGCCAGCAGCAGGCAGATACACAGGACTTGTCTGCCCGAGATCATCTGGACACTCTGCAACCGGACACTGGTCAATGGACAGTAGGACAAGTGTAGCCTGACAATGGTCAGTAGAACATGTACATCTGGACAGTGGTCAGTGGACAGTAGGACACGTGTAGCGGACACTGGTCAGTGGACAGTAGGACATGTAAAGCCGGACAGTGGTCAGTGGACAGTAGGACACATGTAACCTGACACTGGTCAGTGGACAGTAGGACATGTACAGCTGGACAGTGGTCAGTGGACAGTAGGACATGCATAGCGGACACTGGTCAGTGGTCATTAGAACATGTACAGCCTGACAGTGGTCAGTGGACAGTAGAACATGTACAGCCTAACACTGGTCAGTGGACAGTAGGACATGTATAACGGACACTGGTCGGTGGACAGCAGGACATGTGTAGCGGACACTGGTCAGTGGACAGTAGGACATGTGTAGCGGACACTGGTCAGTGGACAGTAGAACACGTATAACCTGACACTGGTCAGTGGACAGTAGGACACATGTAACCTGACACTGGTCAGTGGACAGTAGAACACGTGTAACCTGACACTGGTCAGTGGACAGTAGGACATGTGTAGCGGACACTTTGAGTGGACAGTAGAACACGTGTAACCTGACACTGGTCAGTGGACAGTAGGACATGTGTAGCGGACACTTTGAGTGGACAGTAGAACACGTGTAACCTGACACTGGTCAGTGGACAGTAGGACATGTGTAGCGGACACTTTGAGTGGACAGTAGAACACGTGTAACCTGACACTGGTCAGTGGACAGTAGGACATGTGTAGCGGACACTTTGAGTGGACAGTAGAACACGTGTAACCTGACACTGGTCAGTGGACAGTAGGACATGTGTAGCGGACACTGGTCAGTGGACAGTAGGACATGTGTAGCGGACACTGGTCAGTGGACAGTAGGACACATGTAACCTGACACTGGTCAGTGGACAGTAGAACACGTGTAACCTGACACTGGTCAGTGGACAGTAGGACATGTGTAGCGGACACTTTGAGTGGACAGTAAAACACGTGTAACCTGACACTGGTCAGTGGACAGTAGGACATGTGTAGCGGACACTGGTCAGTGGACAGTAGAACACGTGTAACCTGACACTGGTCAGTGGACAGTAGAACACGTGTAACCTGACACTGGTCAGTGGACAGTAGAACACGTGTAACCTGACACTGGTCAGTGGACAGTAGGACATGTGTAGCGGACACTTTGAGTGGACAGTAGAACACGTGTAACCTGACACTGGTCAGTGGACAGTAGGACATGTGTAGCGGACACTTTGAGTGGACAGTAGAACACGTGTAACCTGACACTGGTCCGTGGGCAGTAGGACATGTGTAGCGGACACTGGTCAGTGGACAGTAGAACACGTGTAGTGAACAGTGGTCAGCGGATAAAAAAAGGATCTACCTTCGTGATACGCGGACTAAATTACTGACAGAACCAGTTCACGTCCATTCCACTGTTCTGTCTGGAGCATGTACGCAGCATTGGGATACCCATCTCGTGCATCATCGCTACGTCCAAAGAGAAGGAATGTGCCAATTATTTCCGGGCGTGCCGACCTCGCCCTTCCACGCTGTCAGAACTCTCTCAAGAGACTTCAATGGACCAACTTCTGGCATGTAAGGTTTGTCCTCAGGTTCAATAAACATGGAAGTCTCAATATAGGGTATCAGAGTAGCGTACTATTTGTGCTCTATCATTAACAACAAGTTTTCTTTTGAACACGAGTGAGACAAAGATGGAAAGATAGAGTATCTCTGCTCAATACATTCACTGAGCTCTTAGATTGAGATCATAGAAATCTAATCGACGCCATCATAGGATATCATAAAATCGAAGCACTGTCGTCTTCTTTCTTATCTCCACTTAATCATATTAGGGTAGCAAGCTTGTAGAGCTTGTTGATGGTGTCTGCTGGGGATGAGTAGAGCTCATCAATGGATGAGTTAATACAGTCAATAATGTGTTAAAATTGTCGTTATTTTCCTCATGCGTTGTTGAACTTGCGTAGTATATTTATTTTATATAATGTGCGAACACATCTTCAAATATTTGCTGAGAACAATCTGGAGCGGCACAGTGTGGGGATATGCGGTCTACATTCGTCTCCTCAGCTGATAAGTGGATACTCGGTGTGGAACCTCCACTCAGGTTATCGTCAAACCTTGAAAGACGACTGTAGATCCGCCTGCTAGAGAGATATGGCCTCCTGAGATAATCCATATTGTCACGTAAAACATATATTAAACAGGATCAGTCAATATAGGATTTAAATATAGCTTTATTCTTAGTAAAAAAAGTTTACAAGAACAAAACAAGCCCGCACAGTCGCGTGGTTTGGATATATTGTATATTTAAAAATATTTAACAAAACAATATTAATATATTTAATAAGTTAAATTATTATTGAAAATAATCACATGAGAGAGAGAAGAGAATAAAAATGCCACAGTATTTTTATAGAAAAATTTCGGCCTTAGTATTTTTAAATGAATGTTTGATCCCAATAAACTTTGTGGATGATAAAGCTCTTTCTTGTATTACCCTGTTTCCTAAGCCATTCATATGTCATAATAAAGCTAGATAAAAAAGAACACAATTATTTTTGGTAGATAATATTCAATTAATGTTTTAACACTATTCTCTATAGAAGTTGGATGACAATACCCACTTCGTTTCTAATGTCTCAAAATAACAGTCTGTTAATTCTGTTTGTCACAAATAACATTTGAATCTCAACAACATTCAAATAGCAAGCTCTAGAATGTTTGACAGAGTCCTCAATACAAGACATATATATATATACTCCGAGTTCAATAAAATAATCCTTTGTATCAATAAAATTAATCAGGTCTCCAGGGAAAAGTGTCTTTTCTAAACATTTTTATTCTCTAGCTTTCGGGCACGGACGCCCTTCTACAGGAGAAAACATGGTATAATGATATGCCAATAGAACACTAGTTAAATATAATCGGATACTATTCTATATAACTCATGTAAAGTAGTCCGCGTAGTCCATGCCCGAAAATGTTTTGAAAAGTTACTTTTCCCTGGAGGCCTGATTAATTTTACTCAATAAACTCCGAGTGTTAAATATAACCAAACAAAAAATAGAGATGTTGATTTTGAAGAGGTCAATCTCTAGGGTCAAAATTTCCCTGAAGTCCGGAGTTTGTAGAAATCCTATAGAGTGAGTGAGGCAGTCCCCGGAAGTCCACATGGACCATTAGAACGAGGGATTACACCAATTATCTGAAGTGACCCAATTAACCGTAATAAATCCGGTCGTAGGACAGATTTAATTCCCAATATTCCTCTGAAAACTCTTCCTCGAGATCAACACAAGTTTCTTCTTTATTTGATTAATCTCCCCAACTTGGACCGTCATACTGTGACTACACCCCATACACACAAGTTGTAGGTAACTAGTTTTAAAAGCCATCAAAAGCTCAACGTTGTTCAAAATTCTGTGTTCACGCAATAACGAACCGACTGCAGTTATCGACATGGCCGATCTCGCATAATGGCGCCGAGAAAGCACATCAGGAGATAGACAATCAGCAAACACTACCACCATAGACAAAACTTGAATACATATATAGACATTTTGCCGGGAGTATATTCACCTATAAAGATAATGACGGTCGCCTCTCCCGTCAAAATAGACGTCAAAACTAGACGCAATCTATTGGCCTTTGCGACAAACAAGCGGCCTCGGGTCGGTTACAAAGCCACAACATCAGCTTTGGCAAACTGAGAAGCGTCCACCTAGAGACCATGGTTTTGGGCTAATGGCCTTCGTTAGCCTAGAGCAGACTTTATTCAATGTTCAAGTCCAAGTTCCAAATAACTTTATTAGGTGCCGCTCAAAAAGAGCAACCTAGATCATCATATTTACAATATACTGTGGGGGATGTACAGGGGTTCATTTACAATTATAATTTATATTGAGGTCGTTGGGTCCTTGGGGATATTGTTCTTGAGAAGGTTTTGTCTGGCTTGTTTGATATTCAAGGTGGGTTTATTTTTCCACTTTTCGTCATTCTGGCCTAATAGATGAATAATTTGTCTAGGTTTTAAATTTCTTATTTTTCTTTTTCCGCATTTGTAGTTTGTGGCTTCCTTGAAGGTGGGGTTTTCTAATTTTTCGGATTTTTCGTAGAATTTAAATGATTGTCTAATAATGTAGTCATTGATGTTTTCGATATTTAGATCGTTTCTGTGGATTGTGTTCCGAACGAACCAGGGTGGAGACATGATTTTTCTGATAATTTTATTTTCAAAGACTTCTAACTTTTAAGGATGGTCTTATGTGCTGTCATAAAAATGGGGTGGCCATACATGAGTATTGGTCTTATTATTGACGTGTAAATGGTTCTTTTGCAATGAAGGGATAATTTGCTTTTCGGTCCTAGAAGTAGGGATAGTCGGTGCTGGGCAGCTTTCGCCAAATTAATTCTGTTTCCGATGTGTTTTTTAAAGGTTAGGTGCTCGTCTAGGGTCATCCCTAAGTATCGGATATTCTCTTTCCATTTAATATTGTCTTCGAAGACGAAGAGTTCGTCCGAAGGTTTCTTAATTTTGTCTTTTTTCTGGAGAAAATTATTGCTTCACTTTTTTTGGGGTTCATTGTGACTCGCTATTTTTTACATCAAATCGTGGAAAAGATGCAGGCCTCTTGGAGTTTCATGTGGAGTCTGTCGAAGGTGTATGCCGAGGCCAAAAAATTGTATTATATTAGTGTTTAGGTATTTAATTTAATTATTTTTGCAATCCATTTAGTTGCTTCAAAATCAATATTTTTTAAATAGATGGCAGCTTTTCTACCCAACCCCCGAGGTACCTGCCCCAGTGCATTAACCCTTAAAATTGCCTGAGTTGAGTGCGTGACTGTGATGCCCATCTTCTCAGTAAGAATAAGAAAAAAATGTTTATATATGAATTATTATGATCATTATTTTTCCAATCCCTAGTACACGTGGTACAGGCCATGATAATCATGGTGGGTAGAAGTTGATGACTGCTTTTACTGTAAGTGCACCACATGTCTACACATGTAAAAAGCAGTTCGACTTTGCACTTACAAATGTGGCAGAGCCCCGTTTGATTACTTGCACTCGCTGGTGGGGTTGGACTTTTGCAAGAAGGAGGCCATTGGAGCATTTTTTTAATCGGAAAAAAAGTGCCCAATGCGGGAATCGAACCCGGGTCGTAGCGGTCGAAAACCAACGGTTTAGACCATCCTTCCACCGACCCCCTATTTACTACGTGACAATATAGAACTGCCAGCAACCATCTGTGGAATAAAAGTACGAGTTCCTTCCTTAGCGGTACTTTATATCTTCACACGTCTTACTGCAATGATTCCCTTCTTGAGAAAGAGTTTCCAATTGAAGAAATGGCGTTAAGATACAATATCAATACACAGGTCACAAAAATATTGTAACACCTATAAACATTTTAGCAAATTTTCAGAAATTGTTCATATTTTATAAGAATATTAAGGCATGTAAATGATCATTTTTTGAAACCCTAACTGGAATATAAATGCATAAAAAAGTTTTGTTATTGATTAAAGGGTTTATACCAGGGGTCGGCAAACTGCAGCTCGTGAGCCACATGCGGCTCTTTATACAGCTCCATACGTAGATATTATTTATGAGAGTACTATTTATTGTTGGCAAGAAAAAATGTTGTGGCTCTTTAAAAACTTTGAAAATTCGTAAATTGTAATTTTTGACTCTTCAGACTCAAAAGTTTGCCGACCCCTGGTATGTACAGTAGAACCTCCCTGTAAAGGACACCTAATTGCAGAGCCAAAGTGTCCTTTAAGGAAAGATATCCTCTTACCGGAGAGTTACTAAATAGTAAAAATGTTAATTTTAAAAATGAAAACTGTCCTCTGTAGAGAGGTGTCCTCTAGCGGGAGTGTACTCTCATGGAGGTTCTACTGTATATATGTTTAAATACCTTCTAGTGTATTATTAATTAAGGTTATCTTGTTTTTATTTTTAATATCTCATCTTTTATATGTAGAATGTGTCAATGCAGGAAAAAGGGCGTCATATAGGCTTTTTATTTTTTTTATTTTACAAGAGGCAGAATCTAAGCTCAGAGAAAGATGGTGAAATTTTGACTAGATTAATTGCTATGAAACTATGATGGAATAAAAGTACTGATGTAAGGATTTGATCTCGGTTGTCAGAAGAAGATGAAAGTTGAAAAAACCTGGCTCTGATATGATTAGAGATATTAAAGAGAAGAAGATAAAGTTAGAGCGATGGCGGTATTGAAGAGAGATGTTGTCAAGAATCAGGGGATGTGTGATAAAAAAGGAATTGGTCTGGATTGCTGTGTGGAAATTTATTATTTTTCTCTTTAGAAAACCAGCAGAAAAAAAATATTATCCATCTTTAAAATTATATTTTTGCAAGATTCTATCATTTTTGAATAAAGCTAAATGGTTCTTACTAATTTATTCTGAATCCTTCAAGTCTTTCTCAACCTAAATTATGAGATAAAATACCATTTTAAATTAAATCTGTATGTATAGAGTGTCGGAAGTATATTTCAGAGAAATGATAAGACCTGAAAGTTCTTACATAAAATTAACATAAGTGTTGCGGTTTTTGTTGTGTGAACACTTTTATCTTAAATATATCAATTATTAATGAGTAAAATTCATGAATACTTTTATATCATGATAAATAACATTTATATATATGTATATTACAATGATAAATACGGTGAATTTAGTCTCGATTTTCCACACTACATGTTCTACTGTACGACAATGGAAGAAGAAAGAGAAATTCTTCGTCAAGAGACCGGCTATAATAGCAATTCGCCTTATGTTTTAATGGCAAAAGTCGTAAAATCCAGACCCTTTGCATTCGCTTTTTATAAATACTGGAAAACAGCTCAATCAAAATATTTAGCACAGACACCGGATCCAACTCGATAATTGGTCGAGGTCAACACCCAATATTTGTATATAACTACGATGCTAATTTGTTATTTATTTATTTTGTCCTACAGAGAGAATCCTGTATGGCACGTGTGCCCAATAAAGGCTATTGTTGTTGTTGTTGTATTACAATGATAAAATTGGTTGATATAGAGAATTGAATTTGCTAAGGTTGTTCAAGGATTGGAATTCATGATTGGGATTGCAGTCGTGGTAAAATAACCAAATCTTCAGATCAATATTATATTTTAAAAAATGATTTCTGATTATTTTGGTATTGTTGAGATAAAGTTTTGCTTTTGTATAAGTGGGTTGTTTGATCATTGATACTGTTTTGCAGTCGTGGGAATAATAAAATAGTTCAGATCATTATCGCTTTAATTAAGCTTATGGAATATAAAAAACATAATTTGAGAAAGGTATGCCTGACTTAAAGCGTAAGAATTTTAAAAAAATGAAAGGCTTATTTACATAATTTACAAAAATATTTGAGCCGGCCAACCGGAAACAGCAACAATAGGTTATATAAAAGGAAAGCGTTACCTATGGCGGTCTACTTAACAGAATAGTTTAATCTATAAAATTATAATCTTGAAATAAATTAATTTTTCTATAATATATACATATATATATATTAAAATAAAAAAGGCATATCCTGACTACGTGGGCTTCTTGACCTTTTGTCTAAGATCAAAGTGTAGACCACGTTCACATGAACTTTTAGATGACAGAGCGCCACATAGTGGAACCGAAATCAACTAAACGTTGATTTAACCTGTTCTTTGACATTTGGCCAACCCATTTTCTTGATAAATCAAAAAAAGTCAACCACGAACGCGTTTCTGGTTGTTGGCCCTCGTCAGCGTGGTGCAGACTGTACCTCTACGACCAAAAATATTTTGGTCTCAGAGGCTTCCTGAGAAATCAAGAATTTTTTAATTATTGTTTATATTTATTTATTTATATAGCTATTAATTAAACAAGTGATGAACCAAGCCCACACATCTAAATATTTTTATCCTTGCAATAAGGGGGGGGGGGAGTCTTGTATATATAGAGATAATAATCAACAAATGAATACCATAAGAAACATAATCTCGAAGCAAAATAATTATAATAAATTTAAACGATAGATAGTAATAGAAATTATAACTGTAATCCTTAACTATAAAACCTTAAAATTACTTCCAAGTTTAGTGTTGTTTCAAGGCCTAATTTCAATACATTCGGCCCCAGTGGGAACGGACAAAGTTTGCCAGGCAAAATAATGGCGGATAAACAAGACAAGAAGCAATTTGGTTTCGGTTTCAATTTCCTGTCCGGGTAGCCAACTGTTTTGTTTGGATCGACCTCCACAGATCTGGTTGCGTCGTCTGGCGCCGTTTCCGGCAGGCCTAATGTCCACACTCCCATGTCGCCGTGTTGGCGTCTGCTATTTTAAAATTGCATATTGTCGGGTTCTAAAGTTGCTTTCAAGACCTCGTCGATTGTTTGGATTTTTGAAAATAAAAATGTTTATCAAACGACTTAATTCTTGGATTTCTAAAGCCTTAAAATGTCATTGTTGTTTGAATATCCAAATTTACTGATTGTCTATTTAAGACATCGTATATAGGCGTTCCAATGTTTAATATTCTAGACTTTATCTTAGGATAGCTATAAAGTTGAATAGTGTCTTTGACAATATCATCCCCTTTGGCTTTCTAAAGTTGCATATTGTTTTGATAACTCCATCGTTTGGCTTTCTAAAGTTGCATATTGTTTTGTTAACTTCATCGTTTGGATTTTTAAAGTTGCGTAGTGTTTGGATAACTTCATCGTTTGGCTTCTAAAGTTGTATATTGTTTGGATAACTTCATCGTTTGGCTTCTAGAGTTGCATATTGTTTGGATAACTTGATCGTTTGGCTTTCTAAAGTTTCATATTGTTTTGATAACTCCATCGTTTGACTTCTAAATTTGATAATTTCCATATATATATATATATATATATATATATATATATATATATATATATATATATATTAAAAACAAAAAAGGAATATCCTGACCCCGCTCACATGAGCATTTCTAGATGGCAGAGCGCCATCTAGTGGAACAAAAATAAACTAACGGTTATTGAATTTGTTCCGTGATATTTGACCTATATATATATATATAACTACCCGTTTCATGATTTTTCAGGATGCCTTAATGACCAATTTTTTGGTCGTTGAGGTACAGCTTACGCCACGCTGATGAGGGCCAACAGCCCGAAACGCGACCGTGGTTAGCTTTTCTTGATTAATCAAGAATGGGTATTTGGCCAATTCTGGAATAATTAAAAATCAACGAGATAGTTGATATTTATTCCGATAGATGGCGCAAGCCATCAGCAACTTTCAGTTGCTCGATAAGAAGAAGCCTTTTTCTTAATTTATGCACCTTATCCCAGTACAATATTACATTTGTACTATTTTTTCATATATAATTTTATATATATATATATATTTTTTTTTTGTTATCCAAAGTTACACATTGTCTTTAAGACTTAGTCGATTGGCATACCAAAGTTGAATATAATGTCTTTCGCGACTTTGAATTTCTATAAAGTAGAATAGAACCAAAAGATGAACCAAAGATCTATTTTGACCACGCACTAGACCAAATCATTAATACGCCAGACGACGCCTTTCTTATATAACTTCTTAGATAAACGCTATTTTAGCAGGTAAAATTGTGAATTTGATTTTAAACAGAATTTTCAGCCATATTTTAAAAATGACGACAGAAATTGGTGTTAATCTCAAGTTGTAGAATCAAATTTGGAAAACTCCACAAAATAACATTTATTTTACTCAACAATAAACTTCGTTCCATTCCAAACCCTTGTTTTTACCGCGATAGCAGCGCAATTTACTTTTTTACCAAAAGATGTCTAAATTTAGTGACGACAAAAAAAGTTTAATTTAAAGCCAATGTAAGAGCAACCATCAAAAAATATTTGAGGAAGCTTTTAGAAGCAACACATCAAGATAACAAATTAATTTAGACGCTCCATCAATTTCAATTGTGGCTCAGTCAGAAGATAAAGTTGAAAAGGGCAAAAAATAAACCCACAGCCGATCAATTTGCATTCTCAGCGAAGAATAATTTCGAATGCTAAATAGTTCCAATAGATATTTTTTATTATCCATTTCTACTTCCACAAGTTAATTGAAAGTAAAATTAAACCCTCAACTTTTCAAGTTAGAAAATAGAGTTATTTTAAAACCAAAAGAAATCTCCTCTTTAAATATTCATAACCGATAGGCTAAATATTTTTGAAATATAATTGATTCTTGTTAGAAAAGATTAATTTTAATTGCATTAACTGTTGCATAACCATTAATAATATATCACTGAAGAACGGGTTTTTAATACAATTTTTAAACATTTATCACAACACACACGTACATAGAACTTACAAGTTTTAAAAAAATGATTTTAGTGGTAGACAATAGGTTTTTCTTTGCTGCTTTATCTCAGTTTTAATGTTTTCAGGAGCAAAAATATACAAATCACCTAGGCCTAGTTGCCCATAAACGTAGAGGAATTGAAGACATGTTTCGCTATTGTTTTAAATAAGACAGCTTAGTAGTGTGTTATTCACTGAATTTACTCCATGACGCGCCACAATACCCTTCCCGGATACAAATAAAATAACGCATCTTAAACATTGACTTTACAACTTTGACAGAGGAAAAAAAACAAATTTATTAGAAAAAGGTTTGAAATATCGCCTCTATAATAAACTACACCAATATAAAATAGTATTGAATCCGTTATCTACAAATAGCCTCGTAACCAACAAATAGCCATCAGAACCAATCAATTTCCTTTTTTAAAATCCATATATAATGAAAAACCTCAAAAAGTTAAATAAATATTCATCATAAACGCTCGGATAAAGGAAATCAGATAGTAATATTTTAAAAAATATGATTACATCAGAAAAATACAAATAATACTAGAAAATAGAAATATATTCAAAGCTATAATTAATACAGACTATTAAAATAAAAACATTAGGCCGCCAGAGGGTAAGAAATCCATTCTACAGGAGAAAATATTTTACATTGAACTGTAGAAGGGCTATCTTGCCTGAAAACTAGAGATATTTATAAATAAATTATTTGTAAAAAAGAAACTTTCCTGGAGGTCTAATGTTTGTAGTGATTGAAGGGATTATTTTTATTGAAGTGTAATACAGACTTTATTAAGAAAATTTCACAATTCAAAAGAAACCTAGCACAACTGGAAATAACAAAATAATTAACGGGGAAGAGTATATACAAACAATCTACATCAAAAGTTAAAGAATATATAGATTATATAATATAATCTATGAAATAATACAATATATATGTAAGAATATACAGTTAAACCTGTCTATTGCGCCCCCTCTAAATAGCGCCTCCCTCTCGATAGCGCCTCCCTCTCGATAGCGCCCAATTTTAAATACATAGTACGATGCGATTTACATTAAAAGTGACCTCTCTATAGCACCCTATTTTGGTGAGTCCCAAGAGGGAGCGCTATAGACAGGTTTAACTGTATATAGAAATACCCATTATCTCTATGGACACCCTGAAATTCACCAACCAGATTTGCCTACTCGAGCAATCATCACTTATTACAATTTGCCAATCTATCCAATATCAAAATATCTATCTAACCTTCTCAGATTTATCCTGACGAACAATCATACAGTGCAGAAATCTCCATAGAAGTAAAAAAAAAAACTGAAAAACACAAGAATCGATTCCAATAGCAGATATTGGTATCATAAGACATACCTCCCTTATACAAGGTTATCCCAAAAGTTCGTAAACACTTGCAAAAAAAATGAAATATCAATATTATTCGCCGTTATGTATAATGTCTTTGTATTTTACATGAATTAATTATATTATATATTATTATGTATTCGGCGTAATAATATTATTCTCCAAGTAATAAGAAAAACAACGTTTTAAGAAAACACGAACTTTTGGGACAACCTTATATTATTTGTCCATTCCACAAAGCAGATAAACCTCAAAAGTCTAGAAGAGAAAAATGTCAAGCGATTATCTGAAATATATCCAGACTTGGAACAATATACAAAATATCCATCAATATGTCTCAACTATGATACATTCAGTTTCAACGGAAAATTATTGTTAATATTAGGTACACCTATGAGGAACTCAGTATCATCACCATTTGCACAAAAAGTATGAATGAAAAAATAGAGATAAATGGGTAATAACAGTTTAAAACATAACCAAACAACGGATCAGAAATACATGGATGATATTTTATCCATTACTGAAAACAATGTTGAAATATCAAATTTGCAGTCTCTTAACTCCAATAACTCATCAATAGAGAATTCACCATGGGAAAAGAAGAAACTGAACAATTCCCGTTCCGGGATATTCATATAAAAATAAACTCCACCATTCTCAGCACAACCATACATTCCAAAAGAGTTCAATGTACCTTCATTTTACACCATACGGATCAATATCCCATTAGATTACGGTTATAAAAACATTAACATAACGGATTCATATCCACTGTTCCTGAATGTAATCAAAGAAGAAAGAAAACGCAAAGTTTTACGGAACTTCAACCAAAGAAGTATATCTCCAGAGAACCCCATCAAAGATAATAATGTTAGAATCCAATATAAGACCAATAGAATTATAATTCAGTATCAAACAATAGCCAACACACTATGTAAATAACATTGAATATTTATATACACCAATACCTCGCTTTGTGTCGTTTCGTTTTGCGTTTTTTTTCGAAGTTGCGTCGCTGCTTAATTTTTACTGATTTTCACTGTGCGTCGTTAGATTTTCGAAGTTGCGTTGTTTTGGATTCGAGTCTTTCATTTTTTTATTTTTTATTTTATTTTTTTTTTCTAAAATATGGCAACATCTTTGTTTTTGATTGCGCCATGCCATCAAAATTTGGGGATTCCCTTTCTAACTAAAAATCAACGCAAATTTAATACAATTTTATTTTCACTTTGTTTTGCTTATTTTAGAGTTCAGTTTAATTACGTAGTGTGAGGTAATGTAGTGTGTTGTGCTTTTTTAAAAAGATAATAATAAATTTACATATGAAAAAACAATAGAAAAAAATAAAAGATAAGTGGGTCAGGTGTTGATATTAAAAATAAAGAAGGCATCTCCTGACCACGAGCACATGTGCTTTTTAGATGGCAGAGCGCCATCTAGTGGAGCAAAAATAAACTAAACGTTTATCTAGCTTGCTCCGATATATTTGGGTTGGCCAATTTCTTGATAAATCAAGAAAAGCCATCCACGAACGCGTTTCGCGCTGTTGGTTCTCGTCAACGTGGAGAAGGCTGTAACCATTGCGACCAAAATATTTTTTGGTCCAAATGGCTTCCCAAAAAATCAAGAAATAGGTATTTAAGGCCAAATTCGCGTGAAGACGCTTAACACATGAAAAAAACAATAGAAAAAAAATAAAAGTGGGTCAGGTGTTGATATTAAAAATAAAGAAGGCATCTCCTGACCACGAGCACATGTGCTTTTTAGATGGCAGAGCGCCAATAAACATATTGCTACTGTTTATATTCTTATTTCATACTTTATAGCAATTTTCTCTTCTAATTCCTTAGAAAAGAGGATGCCAGGAAGAAGAGGAATAGAATCCAAATGATTCACTTGATTCGAATGATGAGTCAGATTGCAAATCAAACAATTGACAAAAGCCGAAAAAGGCGAATATCCTTTATTATTGTTTATAAGACATACTATTTCAGCTGTACACGGTGAATACATGAAGCTTGGCGGTTTTACGGATGGAAAATGTATATCGCAGATTCTGTCATTTGAAGTAATAGTGGAAGAACACATCCTAGGAAGCCATCACTGATGATCAACGGAATGTAAGTGACCTTGATTCAAATGCAGATTCAATTCTACTTATATATAAATCAAATGAAAACATTAAGACGCGAATGTTTCTTTTCACAAATAAATCAAACTTCTATTGTCCTTACTGCGATGAAAAATATTAGGAGGGCTTGGATCATCAGTGGTGAATCCTCCCAGCGGTTTCGTCAATTCAATCTTACAGACCGCTTTTTAGAGCTCCTATACTGTATTGAATCATTCTGTCTTTATATGCTCCACTGAAGGGTGGAATCTTAGAAATGGTATTTGAGCAAACTATGGACATAAGCTTTTAGGACAGTAGAATTACATATAATATTTGCATCGAGCAATGCTCTTCCGCAAAAAATGAGGACAAGGCCAATTAGGCATAAAGTAAATATATACACTGCGTGACATTGAAAATGGAACACCAAGAAATAGTGGCCAGAAAGAATTCCCTCTCAACCATTTGCCACAGTTCGTCTTCTGAACGCGGCTGTCGCAAGGCATGCAAACGGCGTCCAATGATGTCCCAGACGTTCTCGATTGGTGAGAGATCAGGAGAGTACGGTGGCCAGGGAAGCATCTGTACATCTTGCAGAGCTTGTTGGCTAATGCGAGCAGTGTGCGGTCGGGCGTTATCCTGCTGATAAAGGGCATTGGGTACCCCCTGAAGGTAGGGGAGTGTCACCGGTCGCAGCACATCATCAACGTATCGTTGGGCCGTCATAGTGCCCTGAATACGAAGTAAAGGTGACCTGGAATCATACGCGATTGCGCCCCAAACCATGATTCCACGTTGTCGCACGGTGGGACGTTCCACAATTGCTGCCGGATTGGACCTTTCTCCACGTCGACGCCACACGCGTACACGGCGACTATCACTGGACAAGCAGAAACGCGACTCATCTGAGAACACGACCCTGTGCCATTCCGTCATCCACGTCGATCTAGCCCGGCACCATTCCAAACGTTGGCGCCTATTCGGTGGGGTCAATGGCAGTCTTCTTAGCGGACGGCATGAGTGCAAGCCATTAGCAACCAATCGACGGGAAATGGTTCTGGTCGAGATGGAATGATCTAGGGTGTCTTGCACATGTTGCAGGATGGCGGTACAAGTGGCTTGTGGGGCCGCCACTGCTTGTCGAAGGATACGCCGATCCACACGTGCTGACGTCACTCTGGTTGCACCGGCATTCCTATAAATTGCCACATTTCCTTGTTCCAACCATCTTCTCCACAGTCGGTGCACCGTGGACGCACCAAGGTGTGTATCAGCTGCGATTTGACGTATGGACCAACCTGCCCTTTTCAGTTCGATCACCATGCCCCTCGTAAAAGCGTCTTTCTGCTCGAACTGCCTCCGTTTACGATGACCTGGCATTCTCTGTTATTACACGTGTCTTTTGACACAAGAAAAAATTTCTACAATGATTTTCCTTGAAGAAATAACGACACGAATACTGTCCTTTCTGCAAGTTCCTTCCCTTATATCTTACTCCATGTGCGCACGAGAGCTGCGCATTTTACATCATTTGCATAACTCGGTTAGGCGCGTTTACCCTGAAATTTGCATAATTATCTGGCCACTATTTCTTGGTGTTTCATTTTCAATGTCACGCAGTGTATATATATATATAGTCCTCCCAATATTTTTTCATAGAAGTAAGGACAGTAGAAGTTTGATTTAGTTATGAGAAGAAACATTAGAGTTTTAATGTCTTCATTCGTTATATAAGTGTACTTTGTAGAAATATAGCGTTTATTTAAACGGCTGACTTAGAGAAGCGGACTTATCTCCCTGCCACCCGAGGAGTCGATATCATGGTGGAGGCAGAAGATTGTCCCAAGATAGGCCGCCGCGGCTTTGTTCCAGCCAGGATTTCCTGCCAGACGACACCTATTGTTCTTCAATACCTGCTCAACAAGATGGCGGAGTCGAGCTCTACAACTATCAATCTTTTCCAGAGTGAATTTTCAGGTTTTATAAACAATGTTAAAGGTTTCTCCATTATTTGAGCTATTTTCCAGTTGTTTTATTTGGTAATATGGCTTATCATATTAATCGAACGATCAGTCAGATAGCGAATCAAACAATTTAAAAACCGCTAAGGCGAAGAGCTTTTTTATTGTTCATAAGACATACTCTTTCAGCCGGACACGGTGAATACATGAAGAGCTTTTTGCCGGCTTTACGGATGGAAAATTTATATAGCAGGTCCTTTTGTCATGTGAAGTAATAACTATTATAGCAGTAATTACTGAACAATGTCATTCATCTACTTTTTGTTCTACACCAAATTTATTTATTCCATTAGAGCTTCTGAATATCTTTCAGGCTTCAAATGTGTGTGTCTGCTAGCAGTAAAGAAGACGAACGGTTAATGTGACGACTCATTATTGTCGTTTGCTCTTTTGTTAAACGCAGTTTAGTGAAAAAGAATGGTGTTAACAGCCGCCGATATTTTCATGAGCGGCCACTCTGTTAATAAACCATTTCGTGTTTGGTTCTAATTACGCTGAACCCGGGAATAGGTTCGAGTGAGGGAGGTTCTACTGTACCTCTTTGAACCGTTTCTCTTGACAATTGAAACCTAGTGTTGAATGGTAAGCTCCGTTGAGAATTCTCAACGTAGGAGAGACCTCAATTAGAAAGTATAGATAACATATACCTAACGATCTGTAGTGTAAATCAAAGATGACTATTTTTTATTATCCTATTGTATAATTATACAACGTTATGGACATTGAATTCATGGATTAAATTTACAATCTTGTCGGTGTGTTTGAATAAATGGATTTAGCAATGTACCGTAGTTTGATATCTGTAATGGATCAAAGTACAAATCAAGCACAACTATAAACATTTCAAGGTATTGGACCTCTTGGGACATCCCTAAAGAAAATTATTGGAAGTATAGCAACATGCCTTCTAGCTGTGGACCTGGAGATGCTTACTGAGAAGGCCTCAGAAGAGTCAAAAATTGCGGTTTACAAAATTTCAAAGTTTTTAAAGAGCCACAAAATTTGTTTTGCCAACAATAAATATTACTCGCATAAATAATATTTACGTATGAAACTATATAAAGAGCCGCAGCTTCACATCCAAAGAGCCGCATACTTACCAAAGTCTAAAAGAGATTATGCAATATGGCAAGAAGGAAGAGAGATCCTCTACAACTTGTTGGCGTACACTGGAACATTCGATCGAAACGTCAAGGTATTGGACCACCTCGGGACATTCCTGTGAGTCAAGTATTGAACTAGGAAGAACAAGAATTGTAGGAACAACCTGCCTCACACATCCTTATTGGAATAGTTGGACATGGCCTGACCATTTTATGCCTTCTTCTCAGCACGAATTAAAATTCTTTCCCAACGACCTCGGTCTAGTTTATGGCCACAATTTATATTCTAATTAAACTGCGTGCACACATACCGCTTTTATAGCTTTATTATTCTCGAATGGAGTCATTTGTCATAGTTTGGAGAATGACTCGCATTCGTGTATTCTACCTAGCTTCTGCTAACAAGGGCTCTTGAATATTAAAATTTACTATAAACGTATTTCCTAAATTTTTACTCTTTTACATCGAAGAGGAGTAAAAAATCTTCCACGAGAGCAATCTATCTAATGAGCAATCATCTTTGTGTTATAGATTTCTAAAGCGAATTGTCAATTTTTGTCACAGTTCCTTTTTTGAATATTCTCATGAAATGTCCTAGAATTTCGTCAAATAGCTCCAACTTCTAGAGAACCACACGTTGTGCTAATCCTAGCAAAGACGGTTAGGAAGATATTGGGGGAAATGTTGAGGTCATCTCTCCCCCGTACCAAAACGTTGTTCAGGTTTCACAGTGGGATGATCCTGCGAGTGTGCAATAAGACCCATCTTTCTACCTGGTACGTTCTTTTTGGGTGTGCGGACATTTTTGTAAAATATTTTTCTCTCTCTCTCTCTTCTTTACTTTCTTTTTCTTCTTCTTCTTCTTCTTATCCCTAGTACACGTGGTACTATGATAATCATGGTGGGTAGAAGTTGGCGACTGCTTTTACTGTAAGTGCACATAATGTCTACAAATGTGAAAAGTAGTTCGACTTTGCACTTACAAGAATGCCAGTGCCCCCCGTTTGATTACTTGCATTCGCTGGTGGGGTTGGACTTTTGCAAGAATCAGAGGCCATTGGAACATTTTTTTAATCAGAAAAAAGTGCTCAATGTGGGAATCGAACCCGGGTCGTAGCGATCGAAAACCAACAGTTTAGATTATTCTTCCACCGACTCCATTCTTTACTTTCTGTAATGTGACAGCCACTATATCACAACGTTGTAGAAAGTCTGGGTGGCAGAATGAAAGAACGATGTCGCGGGGATATACCCCGAGAATTCTGTACCACTGAGAAACTCGCCTTGAAATGCTTCAAAAAGCTGAACACTCCAGAAATAAACTTAGAAGTTGAGTTTTAAATGACTTATAAAAAGGTATTTTTATTATATCAGTAAGTGGCGTTCATTCCTTAAGTCACGAGCACTGGCATAGATATCATCTTTTTTTTTTTCTTTTTTAAAACGTAAAAAAAGAGAGAAAAATTCAAAGTATCTGTTTACATAAAGCAGAAATTATTATAGACGCGCATGATTCTTTTTTTAAATAAACAATTTCTACTGCCCTTACTGCGATGGAAAAATTAATGAGAGGGCCTGGCTCATCAGTGGAGAACCCTCCCAGAGGTTTTGCCAGTTTAATCTACCATACTGCTGTTATATTGCATTTTTCGATCTTCCTTTTATAGTGATACTGATGCTAGACTCTTGGAATGGGTAATTTAGATTAACTATGGACATAAGCTTTGAGGACAGCAGAATTACATACATTTATTAATATATAATATGCTTTGAGAATATTATATACGCGTCTATAATAGTTTCGAATTTTGATAACAGATGGCGCGCTAATGCATCATGAAGGAGAAATATTTCTAACATACGGATTGGTTCTCGCTGAATTGCCTGATATTAGGATATTCGATCAGGGAAAGAGACTTGCAAATGGAATTCCACTGGATATGTTCGCCAAAGCAACCTGCTTCATTCTATCTACATCTGTTGTGAAGTACAGTACATATACAAAGAAGGAAGAGTCGCTTGGCGATCTGAACAACCAGGTCCTATTATAAATCCACCTTCGTTCAGTTTAAAAATAGCAAATTGTTCAATGCCTTCCATTTCATGAAATAGCCCCAACCATACAAGTAATTGCAAGAAATTTTATAATCAAAAGGTTTATCTCCAGCGAATCTCATCAAACATAATAATGTTAGAAACCAATATATGACCAATAAAAAATAAAGATTCAGTATCAATCAAAAGCCAGCATACCTCCTCTTAAATAAAAATAAAATTATTGTAAATATATGTATAGAAAAATGTAAAGGCATGCATGTATGACAGCGCAAGTGTCCCTAGCGGGACTTATCGCTTTAAATTGAAATAAAATACCTCCTCTAACAATACCTATAAAAACAAATACCTCAAATTTCATGGACACTATTTCAAGTATATTAAGAATAATCAGAAATCCTACAACTAAATCTATAAACCATAGTGAGAAACAACCTAATTTACAAAATGCTATGCACAGAATGTCAAAAAACATACATAGGAGAAACTTCCCGAACCTTATAAACCCGAATCAAAGGTCACAGATATTTATCAAATGAAAACATTAAGACGCGAATGTTTCTTTCCACAAATAAATCAAACGTCTGCTGTCCTTACTGCGATGAAAAAAATATTGGAAGGGCTTAACTCATCAGTAGTGAACCCTCCCAGCAGTTTCGCCAATTTAATCTACCAGACCACTTCTTTAGAGTTCTAATATTGTATTGGATCATTCTGCTTTTATATGCTACACTGAATGGTGGAATCATAGAAATGGTATTTGAAAAAACTCTGAACATAAACTTTTAGGACAGTAGAATTACATATAATATTTGCATCGATTAATGCTTTTTCCGCAAACAATAAGGACAAGTTAGGCATTAATTAATACAATCAGATAATACTTAAAGAATCCGTTCCTAATTATTTCAACATGAATAATCAACAGGACTTCAACCAAGTTCAGAATCATCCACAATTCTGCATTCCGGCATTACAAGCAAAGAACAATAATAGAAGCCAACAACAAGTTCTTGACTCTGGAATCTTATAAATATACAGACGAATTACTTTCAACATATGGTGAACTTGAAGTACAAACAGATGTCAAACCCATGTATAAAATACCATGTTCTGTAGTATGCACTTGCATAATAAAACACACAAGTGAATAAGCTTATTATTTTATGTGAACAACAGTTACCTGGAAATTATTCAAAAAGAAAGAATAAAATTAAGGTGAAGAATTTCTTTTAATTAATCTATAAATTAATATATATATTCCATCCCATTATAATATCTAATATTTTAGCTGTAAACAGTCTGATGCACGCCCGCGAGAGAACATGCCAATAACACATTTTTTCAATTATTACTGTACAAAGATCATATTGATATTGTACATAGAAGTATATGCCCGTTGAAGAGCAGAAATTTTCCTCGAAAGCTTGCGAAATCAAAATTAAAAGAAACCCTTTACCTTAATATTGTTTATTCTTTCCTTCTTGAAGCTTATCATTGTAATAAACCCTTTGTTATTCGAGAACAATACTTCAATATAATGTGTTGTATTCATCAGAGAGTTGCATTTGTTATCTATTCAGAGTAAATATATAGTTTTTAAAAAAGGGAAGACTTACCGAGATTTTGTTTGAAAAATCAATGGCGGGTTTTAATTAAAGAAGGAAATAGCTTCCCACCAGCACAGCCATGCCGAGATCAAGTCCATTCAGGACCCTCTCACGTTACGGATCCATTGAAACGCTGTAAAACCAAATCCTTTCCAGAATGACAATAGAGAGCCGAGCTCCTTAACAAGTTTACTGTCGCCATTGGTGGCGGTGTTAAAGTTTTAGTGGATCACAAAGCTGAGATTGTATGGGGTTTTGTGGCAGGAAGTGGTTTATAAAGTGGCTGAGCGGTAGATATATAGAGTTATGGGGGAATTCACTTTTTAAATGACGATTTTCAACCAAGAAAACATGATATGTGAGTGATAATTCTCTTTTGTTGTATATAAACTCCTTTTTTATAATACTTGTCATCATAAATATTGATATAAAAAGTTTTACATATATCGAAAATAATCTTGGATAAGTAGAACTAGGATAACCATTCCCCTGTGGAGAATGACAGGAAGTCACTGAAACGTCAGGAGTTAAATAAACTATAGGTTGATGTGGCAGCAATGGTGTTCTCTGAATCTACTTCCAACCAACAAATGATCTTCGGAACTTGGATTTATAGTGAAAAAAAGTTTACATGTTTTTGGACTTTCCGAAAGGAAAATTTCTTTTGAAAAAGTTATCAGGTAGAAAGACTTTTAAGCCACATACACAAGGAGCTAGATTTAATTGATAAAATTTAAAAAGAAACTCAACCCTGGATGACTAATATTTTCATTTCAAGAATTTTCTTATTCTCCGATAATTGAAATATGTTAAATTATCTATAATTCCTGCAGAATCACCTGGTACCGTTACTATGAATTTCTTTTCATTTAGACTATTAAACTTTTTTTTAAAATAAGCCAACTACATTGGAAGTCTATGGAAAGGTTGCTTGGAAGATTGGGAAGGGAAACATTATGAATACCTTGATGAAAAATCTAATTCCATGGAAACATCGAAGTCATTGTTTAATGTTGTGTGTGTAAACATAAAAAAATTAAATAAAATATACATTACAACCTCCTTTAGGGAGAGGTGTCCTCTTACCGGAGAGTTTCTAAATAGTAAAAATGGTAATTTTGTAAATGAAAACTGTCCTTTATAGAGAGGTATCCTCTAGCGCGAGTGTCCTCTCATGGAGTTTCTACTGTATATTTATAAATATATATTGTATGTCGTTTCACTTATCCTCTCTCTCTCTATCTCTGAAAGATATGCTTAGTTTTTATGTATCGCTGTTTGGATAAATATGAAATGTATTTATTATAAACACCAATATGGATCATATTTGAAGCCATGAAATGTCTATTGCCAAGTGTGATATGAATTCGAAAGGTTGGCCTCCTTGATATACAAGTTGTTAGAAGAATAAATTGACCAAACCTTATTCTAAAATATCTCACTAACTTCCTAGTCAGTGTTTTCTCGCTGGAATCGGATACTAAAGGATCAGTTTGACGATCCTATAGGTTGCCCACTGGAAGTCTTTAAAGGTTCAAAGTCTTCTGAGAATATTGTAGCAAAGTATTTCTTATTTTATTAACAGAGTATCATTTTTTATGTTTATATTTTGCTACTCTGTAAACTTCCCTCATTGCTTATCTTTTGCTTATCATTCATAGTTTGTTCTTGCCCTAAATACAATTGCTGTGTCATCCCGAAGCTTGTCTTCCCTAATTTTCCACGTGGCAATATAGATAAACCCCCTTTGTTATAATAAATCTCTCTCTCTCTTCATTGACTAGGAGTCAATAAAGTTGTTAGTCGTCATTGTCTCTCTCTCTCTCTTCATTTTTAAAGGGAATCGTTCTTCATACTGGAACGGAGCGGCCTGAAGACAGACAATTATACCTAATTAAGCAGTCCATAAGCTCATAGTTTGTCAAAATGCCGCAGCTAGGTTTCCAACCTTCAGTATCGCATATATAAGCCGAGTTAGTTATCGGAGTATTTAAATTCTTAAAAAAGCGGTCTTGTGGATTAAATTGGTGAATCCGAGGGGGAGGGGAGGTTCACAACTGGATGACCAAAGCCCTTCCAATATTCTTTTATCGCAAAAGGGACAGTAGAACGTTTTTCAAACATTCTGGATATATAGTTTTATCTCTTGAGAAGCAAGCGAGAAGCCACGTAGATGATGCATTGAAAGATCGCATGCATCACATATCGGGTTTAAATGAAAGGTTACATTTATTGACCAGCATTTCGATTGGTTGAACGTCCATCTTCGTCAGGCTTCACAAGTTGGCTTTGAAATAATTATCTCGAATCACGTTGTGTGGACCATACATGATACTTAACCAATCTGACAAAATCATTAATTACAAAAAAACATAAGACGCTGCAAATCTTTTGTAAGAGAATCAGAGGCTGGATCTCAGAAATTATTGTTTTATTAACAATAACATTATATTAAAATTACAAAGAACAAAAGAGGCAAAACGACAAGCGTAGTAGCAGAAACCAAAACTTAAACTACAGGTGCAGTCGGTGTGGCTCCGGGTCAGGTGATGTCTCAGGTGGCGCTGCTCGGCAACAGCTGATGTGCGAAGTTACTCTCCAACATCTTTCTATTTGTTTGGTTAAAGAAACTTTCAGGCAAGCCCTTCTTCAGTTAAATTTAACTTTTACAAGGTTGTCCTAAACATGTTCGTAAACATATTATGATTAGGATTTATATTTGGCAAGTGTTTACCAACTTTTGGGACAAACTTTTAATTCTGAAACTTGGTACACCTGCTGATTGGCCAACCTTGATATAGAACATCAGAGACAAACATTATTTAAATGTTTTTATAAGAATTCTGTTATATTTTACCAAGGTTTCCAATATTACAAAGGTTGTCCCAGAATTTCGTAAACATTTGCAAAATATAAATACCAATCATAGTATTGCAACGTGGAAAATTAGAAAGACAAACTTAGGGATGATACAACTCCCGGATTCCTGGAGCCACCACGTACTAAAGTCACCAACTATCCTGATTGACACGTATAATGGTGGACATCCAGTTTATCAGATGTATCCAGGCTGATTTGTTCTTGGGAATGTTCTGTTGGTCTTCGGTCTACCTATTCCTAGGAGGATGGCAATGACACAGCTCCCTCTCTCTCTAGCTCCAAAAGAAACAGCCTCTACAGACCCCTTTACAACAGGTAGAGTAGCTGTTCGAAATTTTGAATGCCAATACCATGTTAGAACCTCTCTATGAAAACTATTATAGGGAGGAGATAGAAGATGCTGTTGTCTTCCCCTCTAACAGGGGGGGGGGGGGGGGGGGGGACGTCCTCGAGTACCTGACGTCTGAGCAGAGGTCTGAAGCTATTCCTCTACATGGCAATAGCACATGTCGGGGAGAAGTCCGATCTACGCAGAAAGCTGTCCGACTTCAGGGTGGAATGTAACATCATACCAGACGACCATCAGTGGGATTCCTCTGATGAAATAATATTCAATTTTACTTTTTTTTTTCTCCTATTAGCCCTATATAATCTTATATGTACGATTGATAAAAGCATATCTAATCTCTTTCTCTCTTGAGGTAACCCGGATTCCTGGAGCCACGTATTAAGATCGCCAACAATCCGAAATTGCACAGCAATTTATTTAAGGGAAGAACCAACTATGAATGATAAAAATAAGATAAGCAATGAGGGAAGTTTACAGAATAGCAAAATATAAACATAAAAAATGATACCCTGTTAATAAAATAGTAACTACTCTCCCTTACAATATGTTTACGAAATTCTGGGACAACCTTATAGTTATCTGAAGAAAAGCTTACCCGAAAGTTTCGATAACCAAACAAATAAAAAGATTTTCAGCGTCTTATGTTTTGTTCTATTTTGTCGAAATACGAATTCCTGTGATAATTAAAAGCCTTAATATTTATTTTTTAAATCTTTGTTCACATAAGTAATATACTCGATTCTGTACAAATATGTATTTTAAAGATTCAAACACCTACACTAACTATCACCTGATTTCAGCATGTTTCAAACTTGGAGGCCGAGCTATCAGTTAATAAGTTGAATAAAGACAAGAAGAAAAAACTCCTGATAAAAGGAAAGTTCCAATTTGAAATTCCATTCCCCAACTCCAATCCCCGACCTGTGGGGAAATAATGGACTATTTAATATACATGTCCCCATCCATGCCTCCGTTCTCTACATTGCAGGGAATGGCTAGAGACGTCTTGTACCGAGTGCTAACTATAACATTATTTTTCTAATTTCTACTCATATAGAGGTCTCGATTTACACACAATTATTAAACAAAATATAATAAATATTCTTTTCTGCTTTTACATTTTGACAAAATCAATAAGGAATCTAGGGTTTGGTTTCTTTTTAAATTTCTTTTGTTTCTCGAGTAAAATAGATTTTAGAGATAATATAATATAAATATTTCTGTGAAAAATAGACACTTCGGCCAGTTAGAGTTTTTTTTTGGTCGAAATTTTTTCGACAAAAATCTTTTGTCGAAACGTTGAGAAAAAAAAAAACTCTAAATGGCCGATTAGAATATTCTGTTAAGTATACCACCAGATGTCCGCGACTTCCCTTTTTATATAGCCTATTGTTGTTTCCCGATGGCGGGCTCAAACCTTTTGTAAATTATGTAAATAAGTTCCTTTTTTATCTTACGCCTTAAGCCAGGCAGTAATTTTATCAAATTAGGTTTTTTAATACTTTTTATATTCCATAAGCTCAATTAACTCTCTATTTCTAATCTTCACTATTTTTATTATACTTTCAAGATTTCAACCACGACTGCATTACTATAGCCTAATCCTCAAGATAATCAAAACCAGCAGAAAATCTTATTTCTTAATATATATATTGGACCCCCCGTTCCTTACACCTGGACAAATGGACACCACGAAACATCGATAGAGGTTGGCTCAAGTACTTTACCCATCCACGCATCTAGAGCCGTTATGGATGAAATGGCATTCACAGATCACCGTCCAATACTCACCACAATTCCGAACTTGGGCACAACCATGATATAAACTAAACCTGTATATAAATTCGGCGTGCTATAACTGGCTAGAAGTTGTACTTCTGGATCTCCGTTTTGAAGAGCACGTTGGCCCGAAAGCTCTAGGAATAAAAAATTGTAAAAAAATAAAACCTAGCCCTAGATTCCTTATTGATTTTATCAAAGTTATCAAAATATAAAAAGATTGGAATGGCATCAGTTTTGAACCCTCAGCGGTTTCATCAGTTTAATGGCCGATACAGCACTGTCGTATTGTACATGATGATTGTATAGTCTCTATTTAGGATTTCAACTCGGTGAAACAACTGTCCTGGTGTGGAACTAACACCTACCCACATATTCTCATGCCCAGCAATGGCCGCAGCCTTGCAGAAAATTAACATTGGACTCAGAGCAGCAGCTTTACACACCCAAGAGAGTGGACATTGAGACTGCTGTGATGTAGATGCATGGAGACATCTGAGGCTCTTCATTGGACACGACAACAACAACAACTCGGTGGTGATGTTTACAGGAAGTATGTAGATAGTGTTGGGTATAAGTATTCATTTTTTTCGGGATTATAAGGAAATAAAATTTGGTGGCATCAGACAGCTACATGAATTCGTAGAATGAGAAAAGAACATATAATAATTTCAATCAATTTTGTAGATATATATGTTATATTTGTTTGATATAGAGAATTGAGCATTTGCTTGAGGTTAGTATAAATGAGTATATTTTTGATATTGCAGTCGTGGTAGAAATAATAAAAACTGTTTAAATAATTATTTGCTAGATTGTTTTAGTTAAGCTTATAAAATATAAAAGACATAACTTGAGAAAGTATTGCCTGATTTAAGGCGTAAGAATAAAGAAAATGAAAGACATATTTGCATATGTATAAAAGATTGAGATGAGTCGGCCAACAGGAAACAACAACAATAGGTTATATAAAGGGAAGTCGCGATATCTAGCGGTCGGACTTTACAGAGTAATTTGCTTTAGAAATTATAATTTTAAAATGAAATAAAAGTTTTATATAATATACATACAACTATCTTTTGAATTGGGAAAGAGAGGGAAGGAAATTTTGAGGGAAATGCTTTTGTATGTTTGTCTTTTCTCCTTGACCTTTCTCCTTGTATATAGCCAATTTGTTATGATGTAAAGAAATGTATTGACGCAAATATCCCTGAGTTTGGGATATCAGGTTAAAGTATGTTAATAAAGTTGTGTATAAGTAGGTATTTTAACATGTATCTGTTTGAAAAATAAATAATAAATAAAATTAAGGTAAAGAGTTTCTTTTAATTTAGATTTTGCAATCTTTCGAGCAAATTTTCTGCTCTTCAACGGGGAAAATACTTAAATTTACAATATAAAGTTGATCTTTATACAAAAATAATTGAAAAAATGTGTTATTGGGATGTGGTGTCGTGCATCAGACTGTTTACAGCTGAAATATTAGATATTATAAAGGTATGAAATATATTTACACAAACAATTATATAGATAATTTGTCAGGGATATTGCCATATTGGGTTGGGAGGTCAATGTTTCTATTGATGCTATTTATTTTTATAATACCTGTGCTTCCAGGAATAATCGTTGTTGCTTTCTTTTTATGTCGTGATAATGGGCTATTGTTTGTTTGAGAAATATTTGTTTGTATCTGTTTCGAAAGCAGGAGTTTAGGTATATGTGATGTGAAGTCGAGCAGTCGTGGAGTGGATTGACACGCCAAAGGAAGAACCTCACCCATGTGGAGCCCTATGGCCGCTCACTGTCCCGAGTGACATGTAGACTGAGTCTAACCCAACGGTCAATCAAATTGCATCTGTTTGCTGACCTTTTATTTGGAATGGCGTCTCAGCTCTACTGGAGGTCCTGTCAAAGGTCGCCGAAGTCATGTTCTGCACCATAAAGATAATCTCTAGTATTTCTGTTTATCTCTGTCGCCATGGTTCGTTTGTAATTTTATACTCTACACCCAATATATATTTGGAAATACATTTTATTGAAATTTTATTTTATATTCAACCAAATACATCATTGGAATCTTATTTGATACTCAAACAGATGCATATTTGGAATTTTATCTGATACTTAATTAAATACATTATTGGAAATTTATTTTTATATTCAACCAAATATATATTTGAAATTTGATTTGATACTCCAACAAATGCATATTTGGAATTTTTATTTGATACTCTAACAAATATATATTTGGAATTTTAATTAATGTTCAACCAAATACACAATTGGGATATTATTTAATACTCACCCCCCCCCCCCCCCCCCCCCCCCCCCAGCATAAAATAAGACAATGGGTTGGTCAAATATCAGGGAACAGGCTAAATCAACTTTTAGTTGATTTCTGTTCCACTAGATGGTGTTCTGCCATCTAAAAATCTCATGTGCTCGTGGTCAGATAATGTCTTTTTTTAAATTTATATAAATATATATATATATAACACTTATCGTTATATCGAATAAATTGGTAAATTGGGAAAACATATACAACTATATACCACTCAGAGATTTTACTAACTTCTATTATATAGGAAATAGGATATTCGAAGAATAAATAAGCAATTATAAGCGCTACAAAGCAAGTAATTTATTTAAACAAGTTATATATATAAAAACACACTATATAATTAAATATCGTTCTGAAAATTGAGCAATCCATATTTAAATCATTAGATAATAAAAAGGCATATATTGGTTTGAATAAAATATTTTATTTGCCAATACTTCGGTTAACTGAACGCCCCCCATTGTCAAAACATTACATTTCTACATGGTTGCCTTACATTTTTTTACATTATATTGTATATAAAATGTAATGCCTTGACAAGGGTTGGCGTTCAGCCAACCGAAGTATTGGCAAATAAATATTTTATTCAAACCAATATTTTTTACTACTTTTTACTACACCAGGATACATAATAAGACCAGAAACATAGAGGCCCGCGTCTCATTAATAATAACAGCTCTGAAATTGACCTTGAAATATATACAAATATATAGAAATATATAGATTGCCTCGAATATGTTTATAATAGAATGAGGCAATTATCCTGTGCTACAGGTGCGCCCATCGGGTTTAAAAACAATTAAGCAATTTACTCAATAATAACGGATCCTCGTGGCTTACTTATTGTAATGATCCTGATCACTAAGGAATGCTATCCCAGGAATATTAAGAACTGAGATAGAGCAAACAATACAAAACGACTTAACAAGAATAACCCAATCAAAGTTATATTCCCACTATAGATATATATATATATATACAACGTTTACCACCGAAGAATATTTCTTAAGTGAACTCCCTTTTCCTGTCATCAGATTAATCGCACAATTTAGAACCCTTTCATTTTTTTCAGAGAACACCATCTGATTTTATTGAGGCGTGAAGATCTGAAATGCACTTTCTGTGGATCAGGAATAACAACGGAGATGTTGCACTACTTATTTGACTGTGCTGCTCTGTCTGAGGAAAGACGAAAAACTAAATGATAAAACGGGGCAACTTTGTCCTTCATTTCCGGCACTAATTAATGAAATATCAAAGAATAGGTAATATAGGGAATAGCGTTGGCGATATTTGGATTCCACAAGACTATATCCTGGAAAAAGGCCACACAGTGTTATCCCCATCCCTTGTGAACTGGCGAATCATGTATAGGGCGAGAGGTCCTAAATAAAGGTTTTTTGTTGTTGTTGTTGTACTATTTTTTACTACCTAATATATATATAACGCTCTGATTTTACATAATACATGGAGTCCGTCATCCAGTCTCTTGCCAGCATCCGTAACAGATCAAAGAGGTTCTCCGAAATTTCTTCTCTATATGATTTTAAATATTAAAAATTTAAAAATTATTACCATGCTATTATAAACTATGATTATTCAATGTAAAAAACATCGTAAAAATGTATGCTAAATCATCAAATAGGGATCCAATTTGATGGACTTCAGTCTAAATTAATCAAGATTAACGTTAAATCGAGGCGATCATTGAATCAGGGATCGTTAAATCGAAGTGTTTTCTACATATTGTAATTTAATTAGTGTAAATGTGAGCCCGCTATCCCTGGAGAGGCAATAAAATATTCCACCCCACGCCCTACTCCCCCGGGCCACAGCTCCAGCAAGCATTAAAACTGCCTCCCGCAATAACTGAAGATTTAAATTTTTAAAACCGCAGAAACTTACAAACTCTAAGTGATGAGATGGTTATAAAATCTAATACATTCGCTGAGCCACCTGCATTAATCTCTTTGAAAATAGAGCAATCCATAAATAAATCTTTAAATAAAAAGACATATATTGGGTCAAAATATCATTTATTTTACCAATATTTCAGTTGGCTGAACGTCAACCTTTATCAAGGCATTATAACATATTAAAGTGTGTCAACAAAAAACTCTGCGCCACATAACGTCAATAGAATTAAGTGGCACTTATGTGGCGCTGAGTTTGTTGTTGACACACTTTAAAATGTTATAAAACCTTGATAAAGGTTGGCGTTCAGCCAACTGAAATATTGGTAAAATAAATGATATTTTTATCCAATATATGCCTTTTTATTTAAAGTATTAATCTCTATGTGCCTATAGCCTGCCACAT
>CP092868.1:93396593-93431615 GCA_030710605.1 Cordylochernes scorpioides
CATTTATATATAACGAATGAAGACACCAAGACACGAATGTTACTTTTCACAAATAAATCAAACTTCTACTATCCTTACTTCGATGAAAAATATTGGGAGGACTTGGCTCATCAGTGGTAAATCCTCCTAGGGGTTCATTTCATCGCAGTTAGGACAGTAGAAGTTTGATTTATTTGTGAAAAGAAACATTCGCGTCTTGATGTATTCAATCGTTAATCAATACATTAAATATATCATTGGTTGATGTGGCGATATTTCTTTCTGAATCAACTTCCAACCAACAAATGATTTTCGAAACTATTTTTTTATTCCTAATAAGAAATGGCATAAAACCTGAACTTCAAAGTTTGAGGGATAAAACATGTGTTGAAATATTGATGTAAAGTCATTTATACAACAGCCTTGTGGGCTGAAGAAATAATTAGCGATGAAATAAATATTCTCAATCCTAAATCCATCAGCTCCGTTAACGACGCCCTTTGACTAATGAAGTTTTTGATTATCGATAAGCACGTCAAGTCTTCGATTTAAAGGAAAACATTGAACACGGTGTGAGTAAAACTTCTCTGTAAAGGACACCTAGTTGCAGAACAAAAGTGTCCTTTATGGAGAAGATGTTCTCTTACCGGAGAGTTGTTACATAGTAAAAACGGTAATTTTGACAATGAAAACTATCCTTTGTAGATAGGTGCCCTAGCCATAGTGTTCTCTCAAGGAGGTTTTACTGAATATATTGCAACATCCGTCCAAAATGTGAATACATTATTGCGAATCATTTTAGTTTCCTATTGTGAAAGACGCATTTCTCTAACCGGTGAACGGAAGGTGAGACGGTCTGAAAAGTCAGCGGTGGATAGAGGTATTACCTACTTGATCTCCCAGAAAGACCTGCTAACGTCAGGATTATTTGATCCAAGTAGTACGATATAAGTAACCCAGGCCCACCCTGTCTTGTGGTTTATGAATCTGTCTTGATTGCCTTAGTTTCACCAAGAATTTCCAGGCCAGTGTCTGGAATTCTGAGCAGTTGTAGAGGATTTCTTGTAGTTGATTTCTTGGTAGATATAACAGAGCAATGCTTCTTAAAGAGGGCAGTTTAAGAAGAGTCTGGAATTGGTGTAGTTGGAATTCTGGGCAGTTGTAAAATATTTCTTGTAGTTGATATCTTAGTAGATATAACAGAGCAGTGCTTCTGAAAGGGGGCAGATTAAGAAGTGTCTGGAATTGCTGTAGTTAGAATTATTAGCAGTTGTAAAATATTTTTCTTGTAGTTGATTTCTTTATAGATATATCAGAGCAGTGGTTCTTAAAGAGGGCAGTTTAAGAAGTGTCTGGAATTGCTGTAGTTGGATTTCTTGTAGTTGATATCTTAGTAGATATAACAGAGCAGTGCTTCTGAAAGAGAGCAGTTTAAGAAGTGTCTGGAATTGATGTAGTTTGAATTCTAGGCAGTTGTAGAGGATTTCTTGTTGTTGATTTCTTGGTAGATATAACAGAGCAGTGCTTCTGAAAGAGAGCAGTTTAAGAAGTGTCTGGAATTTCTGTAGTTGGAATTCTGGGCAGTTGTAGAGGATTTCTTGTTGTTGATTTCTTGGTAGATATAACAGAGCAGTGCTTCTGAAAGAGAGCAGTTTAAGAAGTGTTTGGAATTGATGTAGTTTGAATTCTAGGCAGTTGTAGAGGATTTCTTGTTGTTGATTTCTTGGTAGATATAACAGAGCAGTGCTTCTGAAAGAGAGCAGTTTAAGAAGTGTCTGGAATTTCTGTAGTTGGAATTCTGGGCAGTTGTAGAGGATTTCTTGTTGTTGATTTCTTGGTAGATATAACAGAGCAGGGGTTCTGAAAAGGGGCAGTTTAAGAAGAGTCTGGAATCGCTGTAGTTGGAATTCTGGGCAGTTGTAGAGGACATACTCCACGCTTTGCTTCTCCTATTCACAGTGCGAAAAGGTTGGATTTGGAATTTGGTTGATTCTGACAAGCCCCTATATAGAATTACTGTTAATCTATATTTAATCAACAAACATTTAATGAATTTTTGAAGTATATATATATACCTGATACTTTTTTTAAATCACAAAATATATAAATGAACCCCCGGAATCAAATTTCAAGGTTCCACAAAAAAAGACCAATTTAAGGGACAACCGAATTAAAGAATGACAAAATTAACGGCCTCCCATATAACTAACTATACAGGAATCCTAATTTATACAACATATAGACCATTCTAGATTGACTGGATGGTTCCAAAATAACTTTACTTGGTGCCGCTCAAAAAGAGCAACCTAGCTTATGAAATTTACAACAATAATTATTTTTAAAATAAGGCCTATTTTAAAATAATTTTACATTGTTGTGAATAGCATAATCTAGGTTGCTCTTTTTGAGCGGCACCAAGTAAAGTTTTTTTGGATTTTAATAAGAGTTTTTATTAATCCAATATTTCGAGGTTTTTGTTTTGAAGTACACAGAAGTTCGCACTCTTCTGGTGAGCCACGGACGTCTTACAAGCTTGTTGGGCGATAAAACAATCTATGATATATACATTCTAAACAAAATTAAATATAATCAAAAGAAAAACATTGATTATATTTACTTTTGTTTAGTGTGTATATCATAGATGGGTTTATCGCCCAATAAACTTGTAAGACATCCGTGGCTCACCTGAAGCACGCGACCTGCTGTGTAACTTCAAAACAAAAACCTCGTAAAAGATGGACGATTGGTCCATCGAAATATTGGATTAATAAACTCTTTTTGAAATTCAAAATAAGTCTTATTTTAAAAATATAGATATTATGCACGCATATATATACGCACGCATTTGAAATCTATGAAGAAGACATGTTCATACAACCTTGAGGAGCGTTGTCTATTCTCTTTTAAGCGTTTGAGCCTTTCAGTAGATTTCCATATTTATCTTCAATAATAATAAGATTCTATATTCAGAATGAATAATATATGAAGGTTATTCACATATTAAGACAAAGTGTCCAATGCGGGATTCGATCCCGGTTCATGGCTTTCGGGAATTGAGGATTTTAACCACTTGTCCACCGACTTGTTTTTTATGCTAGATTAAATAAATTAAAGTTAACCATATGTGTTTTTACTTAAAAAAGGAAAATATAATGTACATTTTATGTAAATTTTATTTGTATTTCACTTTACACATAATAGTAGATCGGGATCCAATTCCCGATGACGGGTTTCGAGGAGACTCCAGAGGGATGAAAAGAGGTGAAAGGTGGTGGGAAGGTGATGAAAAGGTAGAAAAGGTGATGGAGATCGATGGAGAGGGATAAAAGATATGAAACCACGCTTACTGGGAATTCCTCGTTCGAGGGGAATAATTACAATCCCCTATCCCCATCACGAAGGAGGTTCAGAGGGTTACCCGGTCCTTTCGGACAAGGGTAGACACATGCTGATTCCTTCAGTGTAGCGCGCGTGCGGCCCCGGACATCTAAGGGCATCACAGACCTGTTATTGCTCTGTTTCGTGCGGCTAAAAGCCGCCTGCCCCTCTAAGAAGACCTGCTCACGGTACAAAGGACAGTGGGTCTATTTAGTAGGCTAGAGTCTCGTTCGTTATCGGAATTAACCAGACAAATCGCTCCACCAACTAAGAACGGCCATGCACCACCACCCACCGAATCAAGAAAGAGCTATCAATCTGTCAATCCTTCCGGTGTCCGGGCCGGGTGAGTTTTCCCGTGTTGAGTCAAATTAAGCCGCAGGCTCCACTCCTGGTGGTGCCCTTCCGTCAATTCCTTTAAGTTTCAGCTTTGCAACCATACAATGTTTTTAATAGAACATTATAATAGAACATATGTTTTTTGAAAATCAATAGACAAAGAATATCTCTCTCTCTATTGAAAGACTATAATACAAATATATTTTTAGGATTTGTTGAATACATACGGCAGTGTTGGGCATTAAAAAATTATTTTTCAATTAAATTGAAGTGCAATTAACAATTAATTAATTGTTAATTAGAAAGGTGCAATTAACAATTAATTGATTGTTAATTGTATGAATACAATTAACAATTAATCAATTGTTAATCTTTAATAAATCATTTTAATTAATATTTGCCCAACACTGCCTGAGATAAAAAGTGTTTTTATTGAATACAACGCACCTTTACCATCGTCAGCTGCAGTTGAACGCCTTTTTTCTTTTGCGACAATAACAAATCTGCCAAAGAGTCACAAATTGTCGGACAGCATGTTCGAGAAGAAAGTGGTACTGAAATGCAGTGTTGGGCATTAAAAAATTATTTTTCAATTAAATTGAAGTGCAATTAACAATTAATTAATTGTTAATTAAAAAGTACAATTAACGATTGATTAATTGTTAATTGTGAAAATTACAATTAACAATTAATCAATTGTTAATCTTTAATAAATCATTTTAATTAATATTTGCCCAACACTGACATACGGTAAGCCGCCAGATTTCCCATTGTATTTGTGCATCTGTTATTGGCCATCGTTATAGAAATTTCAGGAATATATATAAGAGAAATCTGTGATGAAAATCGTATTACACTAAACCTACTGTCCAGGTAAGTTATCTTATTTTGATCAAATTCTAACTCTAAAATGATGTCTTCTTTATGAAACTACAAGTCCTTCGTGGAACAATTACATTCGTAGAGCGGTTCCATTCGTGAAGCAGTTACATTCGTAGAGCGGTTCCATTCGTGGAGCAGTTACATTCGTAGAGCGGTTCCATTCGTGGAGCAGTTACATTCGTAGAGCGGTTCCATTCGTAGAGCGGTTCCATTCGTAGAGCGGTTCCATTCGTGGAGTGGTTCCATTCGTAGAGCGGTTCCATTCGTGGAGCAGTTACATTCGTAGAGCGGTTCCATTTGTGGAGCAGTTACATTCGTAAGCGGTTCCATTCGTGGAGCAGTTACATTCGTAGAGCGGTTCAATTCGTGGAGCAGTTACATTCGTAGAGCGGTTCCATTCGTGGAGGGGTTCCATTCATAGAGCGGTTCCATTCGTGGAGTGGTTTCATTCGTAGAGCGGTTCCATTCGTGTAGCGGTGAATTCGTGGAGTGGACCACATGGACCATCTCACGCAGCTGAAGTCCACCCATCTTTCCCCAACAATGTCGCCCCACGAGCAACAAGCGACTGAAGTGGCGCAGATTATTATTATAGCTGCGCAGATTTTTATCTCGACGAAAACGGCGCCGATTCAAATTTGCGCCAGTTTTCTTATCAGGTGAAGTTATGAAAGAGAGCTTTGGTAAAATTGTATAAGTTTTCATCCATATACCTCAAGTATATCCGTCTTGTTGGATGATCTTTCGTGCGGAATGGGATCAGAAATTTTTCAGGAAGAAGAATTTTTTATGGCATTTTTATGCCAAATTTCATTGAATCGGTGAAAATCTGACGGAATTCTTGCGAACACCTTGAATAACTATATTTTTTATAAAAGTATTATTTCTGTTTCAGGTTGTATCTTCTCGTTCAACTGTTTCGGAAAAGCATACGATTTATATGTATTCATAAATATTTATTAATTCTTGCGGTTCAGTATTATTCGCCACGATTTTTTTTATTCGATTGCTAAGGTGTGATTACAAATTTTTATTGAATAATTCAAAATGGCTTTTCACGAAAGACTTCATCTTAGAAATCGCTTTATTAAATTGAGAAATTTACCCGCCGAGAAATATATCTTCCTATACATATTTATATATGCTGTTGATATTTCTCAATTTTAAAGATATACCACCTGGGGAAGGACAATGAATGTCCGAGAAAGCTAGTTACTTTAAATAAAATAAACATATTGTGGCGAAGAAATATTTTATTATTTAATTTAATATTATTTAATTAATATTCAACAGATTATAAAAATATATATTACTCTATATTTGTGAAATCATCTTCAAAATATTTCTTTGCTTGCTTGCTTAAGATTCCCTAGCTGTAGATAGTTTGGCTGACTTGTTAATAATTGTCGACTCGTCGCTGTGACGTCATCAATAAATACTTTTACATCTTAGGATATTTCAAGGCTTGATTTCTACGCTACAACTGGTGAAGAAGCTGGATCGATACCCATTCAGAAAAAAACGTAAAATTGATTCGGTTGAGCAAGAAGAAACAACCATGACCATCAAGAAAGAAGCAACAAATCAGGTAGGTTCATTTTTTATACAACATCTACCTAGAAACCCCTCAATGTTCTCTGGTGAGGGTGCTGAAGATCCCCATAACTGGTTGAAAAAGTACGAACGTGTGGCGAAGCATAACCAATGGGATGAAACACTTTGTCTCGCCAACGTTTACTTTTATTTGACCGGCACTGCTCTCAAATGGTTTGAGAAAAATGAGGAGAGCATCCTGACATGGACGGAGTTCATGTCCCAGTTAAAATCAGTTTTCGGAAAAAACGAAAACTTGAGGTTACGAGCAGAGAAAACCTTAAAAACTCGCGCACAATTAAAAGGTGAAAGCACCGAATTTTATATTCAAGACGTCCTGCGCCTCTGCAAAGAGGTAGACCCTCATATGAATGAGGAAGATAAAATATCCCATTTGATGAAAGGGATAGCAGAGGAGCTCTACCAGGCATTCTCCCAAGAGATGCACATACCACTGAACAATTCGTCACCGAGTGTCGCCGCATTGAAGCGCTACATTGTAAGCGAGTGACCCCAACCAGGTACGAGCGACTACCAAATGTGGCGTCTCTCAGTGATCATGATGACAGGGCAGATCTGTCATCTATGATTAGGCAAATGGTTCGCGAGGAGGTACAGCGAGCATTAGCCTCTCCTCGAGAAGAACCAGAAATTTCTGCAATTGAACATATGGTGCAGCAAGAAATTGAAAAAACAATTGCGCCAATTTCTAGAAGTTTCCCTCAAAATAGAGCGCCAAGGCCATTACCAAGCCCTAGGTACGAGTTCCAACCCAGAAATTTCCAACCTAGACCGCAGCAGCCGAAACAATTAAACGGAAGACGCGATACCAACGAATGGCGAACCACGGAAGGTAAGCCAATCTGTTTCCACTGCGGACGCCCTGGCCACGTCGTGCGCTACTGCCGTGACAGGAGGAGAGAATATGGAGGAGAACAAACTTGGAATTACAAACAGAGAGATAGGCTAGAGCCTAGAACATTCTATAATTCTCGGAGCAGCCAAGAGCCCAACGACGACCTGCCAAGAGAAAATAGACGCCGCTACCGAAGCCCCTCTCCTTACACTGGCCGAAAAGGACAATATTCGTCTCCTGATAGAAGAGCCAGCCAGTCGCCTCACTGTTCCCGTCAGGAAAACTAGAAGATGCGTCCTATTTTGGAGTTAAGGCCGCAAAATTTATAAATCCTCCCTTATCGACTACATTAGAATTAAAAGAAAATTACATAGACATTAAAATAGAAGGAAAAATGACGCGTGCCCTCGTCGACTCAGGAGCCTCATATTCTGTCATTTCTGAGAGGTTCAGACTCAAACTAAGAAAAATAATGTTTGCCGAAACTGACGTCACATTACGAGTAGCCAATGGTAAAATTGTAAGACCAAAAGGACGCTGCACACTGAAACTGGACTTGAATGGACTACAGGAAAGCTTTGAATTTGTCGTTAAGGAAGACTGTAGTCACGAAGTTATTCTTGGTTGGGACTTTTTGAAGTTATCTAGGGCGATAATTGATTCAGCTGACGACACACTCTTCTTAGAAAAATGTCTTTTTGAGGATACCCCTAAGAACAGCTGACCTCTCTACTCGGAATTGGAATATAGAATCGAACCCGCCTCTATTCAGTTAATAGAAGTAGCAAGTCGTGACATTCCTAATGACGCAATTGTGGTGGCAGAATGTCGAAAAGAGCTATTGCTGGAAAGAGAACTAACGGCTCCCTCCTCTGTCATTTTACTTACCAATAACCGAGGTAAACTTTGGGTGGTGAATTGGAGTACATATCCGAAACTAATCCCACAGGGGATGCATGTAGCCGATAGTGCTGTCATCGAAGATAGTCAATTATGTACTCTAGCTGATTGTAACCAAGTTGAAACAGAGGCGGAACATTCTGAAGACCCAAAAATCTCGGAATTTTTTATAGATGATTCGCTTGATGAATCTCAAAAAGAAAAATTAAGAAATTTGTTAAAAAACTATACAGATATTTTCGATTTAATAAAAGAAAACAATTCAAGGACGTCAATGTTAAACACCGAATTAACACTGGAGACCACCAACCGACCAAACAAAGACCTTACCGAGTTGCACCAAGAGAACGCCAAATTATTCAGGATGAGGTAAACAAGATGGAAAAACTTGACATCATTCAGCCCTCTGAAAGTCCGTGGGCCTCACCTGTAGTATTGATAAGAAAAAAGGATGGAAGCTGGAGATTCTGCGTCGATTACCGCCGCCTTAATAAAATAACAAAAAAGGATGTCTACCCTCTCCCAAGGATCGACGACACTTAAGACTGCTTACGGGGAGCTAGATTTTATTCTTCCATGGACCTCCAATCAGGGTACTGGCAAATCGACGTAGAAGAATCGGACCGTGAGAAGACAGCATTTATAACTCCAGATGGACTGTACGAGTTCAAAGTAATGCCATTTGGGTTATGTAATGCTCCAGCTACCTTCGAACGAATGATCGACAATCTTCTGAAGGGTCTTAAGTGGACTATTTTCTTGTGTTACCTCGATGACATCATCGTTTTTTCAGATGGCTTTGAAGAACATCTAAGACGCCTTCAACTTGTATTAAATTGCCTTAAGAAAGCCGGATTATGTCTCAATTCCAAGAAATGCAAGTTTGGTGCAAAAACTATCACGGTTCTTGGACATGAGGTGAGTGAAAATGGAATTCGTCCCGACCAAGAAAAGATTCGAGCAGTCCGCGACTTCGCTACGCCAAGGTCATTGAAGGAAGTTAGAAGTTTTCTTGGCCTTTCATCCTACTACCGCCGCTTCATACCCAATTATGCCCACGTAGCCCAACCCTTGAATGACCTTTTGAAGAAAGACTCAGCATTTAATTGAAACCAGGAAGAGCAAAATGCATTTGAAGCTCTCAAGTCAGCGTTAATTTCCGAACCCGCTCTTGGACATTTTGATTACTCATCCCCAACCGAAATACACACTGCCGCAAGCAACTACGGAATAGGAGCAGTATTAGTGCAGATACAAAAGGGAAAGGAAAGAGCCATTGCTTATGCATCCAGAACCTTAAATAAGGCAGAAAAAAATTATTCAACCACACAAAGGGAATGCCTTGCCATCATTTGGGCTATCAATAAATTCCGACCATATGTCTTTGGACAGCCGTTCACTATTGTTACAGACCACCACTCTTTGTGCTGGCTGACCAACCTCAAAGACCCATGTGGGAGGTTAGCAAGATGGGCACTTCGGCTGCAAGAGTTTGACGTCCCTGTCGTGTATAAGAGCGGAAGGAAACATCAGGACGCAGACTGCTTATCAAGAAGTCCATTAGAATACAGTGAAGATATGGAGGAAGATATTCCAAGCATAGTGACTTTGCAGAACTTTAGCGAAGAGCAGATGAATGATCAAGCTCTTAGAAAAATTGCTGACCAATTACAAAGTACTCCTAATAATACCTTTGTAAAAATCGATAACACGCTCTACAGAAAAAATTATGATCCAATGGGGAAACCATGGCTTTTGGTGGTTCCACGCCATTTAAGGCAGGAATTACTGAAAAATTTCCATGATTCACCCACTGCTGGTCACCTCGGATTTACTAAAACCTATGACCGAATAAGAAAAAAGTATTACTGGCCCGGAATGTATAGAACGGTTAGAAGGTATGTGGCACACTGTTCAGATTGTCAGAGGCGTAAACATCAGCCCCAACTCCCCTCAGGGCACTTACAGCCAATACCTGTTCCTGAAGTTGCCTTTGAAAAGGTAGGAATGGATCTCCTGGGGAGATTTCCAACATCAGAAGGTGGCAACCGTTGGATTATTGTATGTACGGACTACCTAACGAAATATGCGATAACTAAAGCTCTACCCACAAGTGAATCCATGGAAGTTGCCAAATTCTTCATTGAATATGTCATCTTAAAGCACGGCGCGCCGAGGGAATTAATCACGGATAGAGGAAGGAACTTCACATCTTCAATGATAAGTGATCTGAACAACCAGTGCAGAATAACCCATCGGAAGACGACCGCCTATCACCCCCAGACAAACGGACTCACGGAGAGGTTGAATAAGACCATAGCAGACATGCTGTCCATGTATGTAGATGTCAACCAGAAAGATTGGGACAGGATTCTTCCATTCGTTACATTTGCATACAACACAGCAAAACAAGAGTCTACTGGGTTCACCCCATTTTTCCTTGTACACGGGCGTGAAGCCGAGACTCCACTGGACGTGTTATTCCCCAAGTTATTGCCAGAAGACGACGATTTCATCCAAACTCTAGGGGCAAGAGCCAAAGAAGCACGAAAACTGGTACGTATCCACTCCATGAGATCTCAAGATAGCAATAAACAACGCTATGACGCCCATCACAGAAATATAATTTATCAGCCTGGAGATCTTGTATGGATCTTTATTTTTTATAAAATAACTCTAATCCTGATCAAATTGATATGAAATAAAGTAAGTAGAAGCTCCTCTACTTACTTTATTTCATATCAATGGATCTTTATCCCTTTGCGTAAAGTGGGATATTCGGAGAAACTAATGAGACGTTACTTCGGCCCATACAAAGTAACCCGAAAAATATCTGATGTGACCTATGAAGTTGAAACATTCGGAAACCAGCAAGGTCGTCGTAAAACAAAATATTTAGTTCACATTTGTAGGATGAAACCATATTTAAACCCAGAGGACCAGGAGGACCACCTAGAAGAGGACCCAGAAGATGACTCGACAAACTTCCAGGAAGAAGACATCCCCACTGAACGAACACAACAACCACAGACCCGCGTAGAGATCTCAGGCCCTATCACCCGTTCTCGAGCCTTGAGACTGAGGATGTAAGTCTCCTTCTGAGCATCGGGTCGATGCTCTTTATAGGAGTAGGCTATGTGGCGAAGAAATATTTTATTATTTAATTTAATATTATTAAATGAAAATATTCAACAGATTATAAAAATATATATTACTCTATATTTGTGAAATCATCTTTAAAATATTTCTTTGCTCGCTTGCTTAAGATTCCCTAGCTGTAGATAGTTTGGCTGACTTGTTAATAATTGTCGACTCGTCGCTGTGACGTCATCAATAAATACTTTTACATCTTAGGATATTTCAAGGCTTGATTTCTACGCTACAATATTAATAACGCTATTTTATTTTATTTCAATTTAAAGCTCTATGTCCCCCTAGAGACACTTGCGCTGTCATACATGTATGCCTTTGCATATATGTATATTACATTACTTTACATATATGTATAGACAAATGTAAAGGTATATATATATATATGTATAGACAAATGTAAAGGCATACATGTATGACAGCGCAAGTGTCTCTAGGGGAACATAGCGCTTTAAATTGAAATAAAATAAAATAGCGTTATTAATATGTTTATTTTATTTAAAGTAACTAGCTTTCTCGGACATTCATTGCCTTTCTTAAAATAAATATATTGTATAAATAATAAAATAAATATTAATAACGTTATTTGATATTCAAATATAAAATTATAGCAATTTTATTTCAATTTTTCAGCAGACCATTCCAAAGACGTGTTTCTATACAAGTTCCCCACAATCGTGTAGTGCGGTGTGACGACCTTCATCCTCAGCTAATGAGCACAGCTTATCGATCGGAGTGAGCAGAAGATCAACAAGTTGGGGTGGGGGAAATTTGCGAGGGCGGTAAAGTTCTCAGCCAATGAGGGCGCGGTCATGTGACCCCCAGAAGTGGTATAAAAGCCCAAGTTGAGAAGCCTTCTCCAGTCAGACGTCTGCAGTCTACAGGTGAGTCCTTCTCTCCATAGACATCATGGACAGGAATCTACCCTCAAAGTCCTTTACAGTTAGTCAGAACGTTCAGATATTCTAAGTCAAAGTCTCTCACTTTAGCGCACGCATTCGAAATCTATGAAGAAGACATGTTCATACAACCTTGAGGAGCGATGTCTATTCTCTTTTAAGCGTTTGAGCCTTTCAGTAGATTTCCATATTTATCTTGAAACAAACGAACCATATTGGTAATAGACAAATACCTAATAAAAATAGAGATTTGTGTGTGTGTGTTTGTGTTTTACATATATCTAAAGATATTTGAATATATGAAAAGATTAGTTTTTCGTTCATTTCTAACGATAAAGGAAAGTTACCTAAAATGTTTAGGAGTTCAAAAGAGAAGATATACCTCTTAGAAATTTTGGAAACTGATGTTTTAACCAATTACAGAATATCTTGTCAAGTTTGTAAAAGAAAATGTAAAATAAACTGTAGAATTCTATCCATTCTACATCTGGCTAATGGCCAGTTGGCTTATATGGTAAAATTTCGGCCATTTTAATTCACGTCTAGCAATCATTTAAGTTATCCACCATTCTCATCTCAAGCTTCTCCTCCTTGGCAACTCTAATATGCCATGTAGCTCAAATAATTTTGGTTATCTAGGTATTCCCTGCATTTTTGAGAATTTTGAAGGAAATGTTTTAAAAGTGACATTTTATGGATATTTTTGAACATGTTGGTTTATCTCTCCTATAGAAAATATGTTTTACTATGCTACTGAGAGCTCTTGTGTGGGGGTAAAATGTGAAATATCATTTGGTTATAGATGTTTGGGGAGTTAATCTGTTTTTGTTGGCGAATAATATTCATGTGTTAAATATACACCTCTTTTACTGTAACATATTTTGAACATATTCATCAAATTTCTTCATACCCTCCTCAATCCTCCCGTTGTTTGTCACGATAGTGTAGCTGTCCCATAGGTCTAAACCATGGTACAACAGAGAAATTTGGTTGTCACGACATTGTAGCTGCCCCTAGGTCTAAACCATGGTACAACACAGATTGTTGGTTGTCACGATATTGTAGCCGCCCCATAGGTCTAAACCATGGCATGACACAGGTAGTTGATCTTCACAAAAAAAAATTAAAGAAGGTGTTATTCATATTCACCAATCTTCCCGCTATTTTCATAGATAATCAGGTAAATGACTTATTTTAATACATTGTGGGGAGTGCGCCATATTAGAACATATGTTACTTGTGAAAGGCAGTAACATGGCCGTGTGGACATTTTATAAAAGAATACAACATTTTATATATTTCTTAAACTTTCATATACATCTAAATAGGAAGTATATTCAGCTATCTACAGAGCCTCACTGTAGGTTCAACCTGGTTGACCTATTGGCTTGAAGGTTAACTTGCCAGGATCTTCAACGACTATGGTTGAAGAAAACAAACTTTCTTACTACCCCATAGATGTAGGCAGTCTTCTATATATAACACAATAGTTCACGATTTTATTAAATTCAATTTAAAATATAGAGATATCGTTCAACCAGCACGCAGCATCCACCATGCAGGTATATTTTCAAATTTTATTAACAAACAGAGAGAATGTAATATATTTTTCTCTCCCTTTCAATATCATAAATATTTAAAATATGTAAATAAAATAATTTGTATATAAAAAAATAATATATATCATCAATTTATTATCGTGATACTCCTGTTGAAGGACTGACAAGTCCGAAAGCTTGAAAATAAAAGGTTGAACAAGAAACTTAGCCCTGGAAGCTTTATTTATTTTATAATACTTTCTTTAATAAAAATGATAATATGTTCTGAAGATGATTTGTTGGTTGGAAGTAGATTCAGAGAAAAACACAGCCACATCAACTAATGGTTTATTTAACTCCGGACGTTTCAGTGACTTCATGTCACTCTCCACGGAAATGTCGGGAGTTCAAATAAACTATTGGTTGTGTTTTTTCTCTGAACATAATATGTGTTTTCTTTTATTAAAAAAAAAAAAAAAACATACGCGAGTAAAATCTTCCATATCAGTAGAAGAAAGTCTTTTAGGTTCGAAGGTTCGTGTTTTTTTTAGATAAAATGAAACGTTTTTCCTTTATCGCTTATTTAAAAAAAAAAAAAAACTTTTGTCAATTTAAGAATCAATTCGAAGATTTTTTGTGTTCATTATCTTGGATGATACGAAAATGAATTGCTAGTTTCATGTCCATATTAATCCACCCTGAATAGTCCTATGTAAATTTAGGAAGGCTTGTCTAATCAAGCCTAATTGATGAGCCGTGCCCTAGAAACAAACGTTTAAGTAACCAGCCCTCCTAGAAGAGAAGATGGCGGATGGCTCGAGAGAACCAAACGATATTTTTCAAACGATGCTATTATATTGCATTTGTAAGTGAAAAAGTCGAACTGCTTTTCACATGTATAGACATGTGGTGCACTTACAGTAAAATCAGTCGCCAACTTCTATCCACCATAGTTATCGTGGTCTGTACCACGTGTACTAGGAATAAGGAAAAAAAAACTCAAATATATTTTGATGTGTAATATATTTTGAAAATCTATTCTTAATTAAATGTTCACTGTTCCTCACACACATTCTGATATTAATAATTTATTTTTAATAAATACAATAGAACCTTCATGAGAGGACACTTCTTCTAGAGGACACCTCTCTACAAAGGACAGTTTTCATATACAAAATTACCTTTTTTACTATTTAGCAACTCTCCGGTAAGAAGACACCTCTCCCTAAAAGACACTTTGGCTCTGAAATTAGGTGTCCTTTACAGAGAGGTTCTACTGTAGCTATTTTGACAAATGGCTTTATATATTCGAGAATTATTGTCTTAGTAAAAAAAAATTATTTATCTTTCGGCACGGAGCGAGCATGCGAACCTCTAGCAGCTCTGCGAACGGATAAGGTTCAACGGTGTTTTACCTAAATGTAAACACACACACTATATATCGTGTATTTCATCTCCATATGAAATAAGAATTCATTTTTAAAAAAAAAATATATATATAGGTTTTATATATTGATTAAAAAAGCTTTAGAATAATTTGATATCGAATTGAAGGTATTATGTATACACAAAACCTTTTTGATATCTGAAAATATAATATTTATCTACTTACATTTTAACTATCTTCACTCCTTCTCTTATACAGGTTTTCTTTCATAAAATATAGATATAACGCTATAACACTTTATATATATGTTATATTTAAAAATATATTTTTTAAAAATTATATTTTCTAGATCAAATGACTCTGTAAAGAGTCGACCGCTAGATGTGGCGGCCTTTTACGTTGTCAGGCTCAAATATATTGGTAGATATGTAAATAAGTTTTTTGTTTTCTTTATTCTTACGCCTTAAGTCAGCTAGTCTCAAATTTCTCAAATTATGTATGCTATATTTTATTAGCGCAATTATTACAAATTGTAATTAAAGCTGTTTTTATTATTCTTTCCACGACTAAAAACCATTGACATAATGTTCTTGTACAAAAAAAAACAGAATTTTTTATATTTTTTTATATCAAATTATTTAATATAACAAAAGCCGACATATATATATTATATGAAAGATAGTTTGTATATTAGAAAAGGAGTATCGATAATTAAAAATAAACTAGAAGAATATTATTTTTAAGGTATCAAAAAGGTTTTATATTTTATGTAACAACATAGGGTTATAACAAGTTCACGTTGTAGCATCGGCAGTTACGCGTCATGTAAGCAGAACATAGGACAAAAAGAAGAATTGAAGGTTTTAGGATAAGAAAAAGAGCAAAGGGAACCATGTTAACCTTTTATCAAAATTTTAAAGGTAAAAAGAATGAAAATATAATTTTTAAAAAGTATTATTAGAAAAATTTATGTGTTTTTCCCTATATATAGATATACAAGATATGATAATAAAATTCTGGGAATTGGGTCATAAAAGATTTATTAGATGATTATATACAAACAAAGGTTAATATTCCTCAGGATACTGTCCGAGGGAATCTATACAGCGTTTCATTCTTTTTTCCCAGTTCCGGAAGCACCCAGAAAAATCGTCAGAAGTAATGCCCCCCAAAACGCTCAGCGAATTTTCCTTCATGGCATTAACGGTATCAAATCTATGTCCTTTTAGAACTGACTTGATTCTAGGAAAGAGAACGAAGTCATTTGGTGCTAAATCAGGCGAGTACGGGGGATGAGGTATTGTCAACATGCTATTTTTAGTCAAAAAAGCACCCACGGAAAGAGCTCTGTGTGCTGGTGCGTTATCGTGATGAAGCAATTTTTGGAACAAATTTCGAAAACTTTCTTTCAAGTCCAAGATCTTCGGTCAATATATTTTGGCACGTTCCATATAAAACCCCTGTTTCTTCTACTCGTTCTCTGATCGTTGTCCTAGTGTTTTCCCTTATTAAAGCACCAATTTTTGGGTCAGTTCTCCAAAGGAAGTCTTCCCTGGCGTGCGTCATCTTGTGTTGACTCTACCAGATTTGAAACGGGCAAACCACTTAAACGTTTTTGATTGTGATAAGGCTGCCTTCCCCGAACGTCAATTTCAACATTTGAAATGTTTCTGACGCCGTTTTTCCTAATTTTGGACAAAACTTTATGCATACCCTTTGTTCAATTTCAAGATCCATTGTAAAAAAACGCCGCGCCTTTGTTTCTTTTCTTTAAAAAATGCTTATAAAATTCTTATTATTTGAGATTTCGAAAATATATAAATATCTTCTAATAGAACGGGGTCTCGTGATTATGATGATAATTTTTATTTTTCGAAAACTCTTTCAGAATTATTTTTTACTAATTCCCTGAACTTTTTGATCATACCTTGTATATAGGGAATTAAATTTAAAGAATAATTTTGGTGAACATTAAGAAATTATCTTGACAATCAAAAGGTAACAAAATATATCAAACGTACGATGGTCATTGGGATTGTCCAAGTTGTGACTGCAGCTGCTGAGATCTCGGGGGACACCGCACATACACCCCTCCTTTCAAATAATTATTTTAAACACACCCCGTTGCCACCTTGGTCTCTCCATTCATGGAGCTTATATTTCACCTTTAGTTGAAAGTCCCCCTCCTTTCAAAGAATTATTTCAAAATGGTAAAACAAGTAGACTGACAGTATATGTCAGGCGAATAAGGAAGCGGTACAATAACTGGAATACCTAGGTATTTCTTTTAGCAAATTTTAACGCACAAAGTTCCATTGTGATTAGACGTTTCCTTGTGACAATTATTTAAAAAATCTAAAACCTTCTTGTGTTAATTTCGAGCTACTATCTAGTCGGGAAAAATTATAAGAATTCTCTGGATCATTTCAGCAGTCTTGATCTCTCTTTCAAAGTGCCCCTCCATTTCAAAGAAATATGAACCAGAAATTGTTCAGAATTCTGTGAATTATTAAAGAAAATTCCCCTGAATCTCATTCGGTGACTCTTAGATAATCTGGAATTTTCCGTTATCAATCTCTATCAATGAAAAGAGAAAAAAAAAAACATTTAAATAATTCTATTAACAAATTTTCACACTGATATTAGAAAAAAAAATAGTGTTCTTAATATTTCTCTCTTATAATCATCACAGGTTGTTTAAATTTTAGTCGTAGTATAGTCGTTTGATAAAATGATCATGATTGATAATAAGTGGAATAATTTCTTTTTGGGATAAATTGTGTTTATTGATTTAGTGAGGATTCGTACACATTTGAGTTTGAACCTTCCTGCTGCCAATAAAGCCAGATCTCAGCACTAGGTCTCTAGCTCAGGTCTGGTGTACGGATCCTTTACGACTACCTCTCTCGGTGATGCAATAATGGGACGTTAAATAAATTGACTAAATTTTTTTATTCCATTGTATAATTATACAAGTCATATAGTCTGAATTCATGGATTAAATTCACAATATTGGGTTGGAATATAGGTCCTGTCTTGAGGCTTCCATGCATTCCAAGAGGTGGTCTGGTGAGGTCTCTTTGGTCCTGCAGATTGCGCATTGTGGGAAGGTCTTTACACCATTCTGGAAGAGGAGCGATCTTGTATAGCCAGTTTTGAGCCTTGAAATATAGGTTGCTGCCTGTCGGTTCATCCCACATTCCAGGCCTTTAGTTCAGATACCAATAACTGACTAAAATGAAGGTACAGTGTGTCACCGTTATCATATGTGTGTCAAGGGTTTTCCCCACTTAGAAAGTCCCGGGTTATCTTGAACGGATGTTTTACTTCCATGAGTGGGTGGAATATTTCATTGTCCCGATTTGATATCTTAACATTTTATATTTGTATACATTTTCAGAAATTCTGTTCTAGATAAACGCTATTGCCGTTTCTTTTATATTAGGAAATTCAATATTGAATCAAGCAAAGAAGCAAACTTCGACATAATGGTTTTTCAAATTAAAAAACACATGGCCATGATAATCATGATGAGTATGTGACTGCTTCTACTGCACTGTACGACTTTCAAGGTACCAGAGACCCTCCCTGTTGGTTATTACTTACACTTGGCCAGGAATGGTAGAAAGGCAGGTCACAAATAACTCTTTTTTTCTCTCGAAAGTAAAAGATATAAAGAGAAGAGTTTAGGACCAAAGCAAAATTTCTGATGATTCTAGCAGATTAACCTGTTAAAATAAAAACTTTGGATATCCAGAGAAAAGTTTCTTTTTAAAATTATTTTTATTTACAAATCTCTCAAGTTTTTGAGTAAGAAAGCCCTTCTACAGGAGAAAATATTTTACATTAAAACGCCAATAGAATAAGAAATAAAAGCAAATAAAAAGCTTTGGGTGTTTACACTTTTTTGAATGCAGAAACAACGCGGGCCTCCATTGCCCGTGCTTATCTGCTTTTTATTTGATTTTAGTTCTTATTTTATTGGTGTTTTAAAGTAAAATATTTTCTCCTGTAGAAGGGCTATCTTTCCCGAAAGCTTGAGAGATTTGTAAATAAAAATATTTAAAAAAAGAAAAATTTTCCTGTAGGCCTAATGTTCTTATTTCAACATTGATTCAAGAGATTAACCTGTGAAAATACTTCGTTATATTTTTACCACTATACAGTACAGCCTGCTGTACGAGTATTAAGCGGTCACTCAGAGATCAAATGACTAAATGAAAACATGGGTTTAGTAGGTACATATACTGTGGATAACCTCAAGGACCATTATCCGCATATACCATAATTAGTTTAAGAATAAATTTGACAACTATACCGCAAATGTTTCTTTTGAACGAAAAATTATTTTAAGGAGAAATAACTCTTATTTCTAACCTTAAGGATGAAGTATGATAGGATGAATTGTGAAGAGTAATGATAAACGGAAAAATTCCCATCCCTGGACACTTTATTTTACCGTTTATCATTACTCTTCACAATTCATCCTTTCATACTTCATCCCTAAAGTTAGAAATAATCGTTATTTCTCCTTAAAATAAATTTCGATTTTTCGTTCAAAAGAAACATTAGCCGTATAGTTGTCAAACTTCGTTCTACAATCATAAGCCGCATTATATTGTATTAATGGTTTAAGAGTTAAACTATAAAATAAACTAACATATCATCTATTGGCTAACATTATATGTATTTCTACTGTCCTCAAAGTTTATGTCCATAGTTCATTTAAAATACCCATTCCAAGAGTCTAACATCAGTATCAGTATAAAAGGAAAACCGAAAAATGCAATATAACAGCGGCATGGTATATTAAACTGGCGAAACCGCTGGGAGGGTTCATCACTGATGAGCCAGGCCCTTCCATTAATTTTTCATTGCAGTAAGTACAATAGAAAAGTGTTTAATTTCTAAAAGAATCATACGCGTCTATAATAGTTTCAAATTCTCATAACAGTTGTCGCGCTAATGTATCACATGAAAACTTTTAATCTTCACCTTTATAACGATATAAAGCAAAACTTCTCTACAGTTATTAATGCGATGACAAACATATATTCTGAAAATGCCTGGGTCATCAATGGTGAACCCACCCATCCTTTTTATGGTTTAATCTACCGAACTTTTATATTTGATTGTTTATCTTATATCCTTGACACATACTTTCACCATTGATCCCTCTATATTGCTCCATCATGCTTGATGTTTTCACAGTTTTCAAGTTTCAGTTTGCGACAAGTATTTCTAGAGTAAAAACTAACTCCATTAAGGCCAAGTCGCTTAAAAGAAAGGCCGAACATTTCTAATAAATTAGCGCGCCATCTGTTATGGAAATTCGAAACTATTATAGACGCGTATGATTCTTTTGAAAAATAAACAATTTATATCGCCCTTACTACAATGGAAAAATTAATAGGAGGGCCTGGCTCATCAGTGGTGAACCCTCCCATTAATTTTTCCATTGCAGTAAGGGCAGTAGAAATTGTTTATTTTTCAAAAGAATCATACGCGTCTATAATAGTTTAGAATTTTCATTTCTAATAAAGATTACATTTTAAGATTGTTGTTATATTTGGTTCCTTTCTATTAACTACCATCCACTTAATGTTCAGCTAATCCTCTCTCTCACACACAGAAGTTACTCGTGCGGTCCTGCGAGAAGTGAATGTACTTAAAGTGTGTGAGATGTCATTAAATAAGTTAGATTCTTTCATGAGACAGAATCTAAAGATATAGATTACTCTCAGCTTCTACTGGAGGTAGACTGGGATTATAAGTTAGGCTAGGTTGGCTCATTTGTTGGTCATTAGAGTGTTACTGCATTAATAATTCTGTCATACATTAGCTAGTTTATTCATTACCAATACGATTCATGTTGGGGACATCTTCCGTTCATGTTGGCATGTGTAGTCACCTAGCACTGAACACCGCCGCATATCTACACAATCTAGAATATCACCAGAGAGATCACTAAGCGCCGTCTCTCAATTCTCTATATGAATCGATTTCCTAACTAATTCCCAGTCTCAACCATTTCAGCATTGAATTTTTGATAGAAAAATAAAAATAAAATCACCAAGGATGAGTATCTTATATTCAATGTTCACGTTTCAAACTTTCGGTTATAAACGGCCCTTCTACAGGAATAAAAACTACTTCTTGTAGAAGGGTCGTTAATACCTGAAAGCTTAAAACGTGAACATTAAATATAAGATACTCATTCTTGGTGATTTTATTTTTATTTTTCTAATAATTATCAAAGGAATTCAAGTCGATATTAAATTTTTGAATAAATATTTTTGATTGCCCCTGAGGAAAGTGACAGAGGGTCACTGGAACGTTGATAATTGAATAAATTATTGGTTGATGTGTAGCTATCTTTCTTTCAAAACCAATTTACAACCAACAAATGATCTTCAAAAATATTTTTAGATTAAGAAGCGCTGTTGTGGAAGATAAATTACCAAATTACTCTTCCCAAGAACACAGTAGGATGGAACACTGGACTCGCAGAAATGATGGTAAAACTACAGGAGATGTGGTAGGAATACCGTGGTCCAACATACGAGTACTGTGAGTGATTTCTGAACTTATGGTCTACAGGAGACGATCGAGAGGAGAAGCATGTTTGGAAATCATGTCCGACACTGCTTTGTTTCCGGAGGAATGTATGGAAAGAAGAAATGGAAGAGAGGAAGGCCGAGAATGAATTCTTGGATAATTTTGGGAGAAGGCCCTACAATATTATCAAAAAGATAGCTATAGAAAGAAAGACCTGAGGAGACAGGAATACTGACAGCCACCAACCTATGGATTGAGGAGACAGGAATTACCCTCGGCTACAGATTCATGAGAAACAGTTAGATATTGAGAATTTGGAAAAATAAAATTAATTTAGAATCTCGGTTTAGTATCCTCGAGTTTATCCGTCCTAAGTGCAAACTGCCTTTAGTAATAACAGACCATGATAATCATGGTTATACTATAAGTTCGCCATTTATATAGGTAGAATAGTACATTAACACTTACAGATCTTCCCGTCTACTTATGTGCTATGGAATTATGAACATCTTTGCAGCAAATTATTAATGTAGATGTTGGGATTTTATGTCCACAAGACATGTGGCAGGCTATAGGCACATAGAGATTAATACTTTAAATAAAAAGGCATATATTGGATAAAAATATCATTTATTTTACCAATATTTCAGTTGGCTGAACGCCAACCTTTATCAAGGTTTTATAACATTTTAAAGTGTGTCAACAACAAACTCAGCGCCACATAAGTGCCACTTAATTCTATTGACGTTATGTGGCGCAGAGTTTTTTGTTGACACACTTTAATATGTTATAATGCCTTGATAAAGGTTGACGTTCAGCCAACTGAAATATTGGTAAAATAAATGATATTTTGACCCAATATATGTCTTTTTATTTAAAGATTTATTTATGGATTGCTCTATTTTCAAAGAGATTAATGCAGGTGGCTCAGCGAATGTATTAGATTTTATAACCATCTCATCACTTAGAGTTTGTAAGTTTCTGCGGTTTTAAAATTTAAATCTTCAGTTTATTGCGGGAGGCAGTTTTAATGCTTGCTGGAGCTGTGGCCCGGGGGAGTAGGGCGTGGGGTGGAATATTTTATTGCCTCTCCAGGGATAGCGGGCTCACATTTACACTAATTAAATTACAATATGTAGAAAACACTTCGATTTAACGATCCCTGATTCAATGATCGCCTCGATTTAACGTTAATCTTGATTAATTTAGACTGAAGTCCATCAAATTGGATCCCTATTTGATGATTTAGCATACATTTTTACGATGTTTTTTACATTGAATAATCATAGTTTATAATAGGCATGGTAATAATTTTTAAATTTTTAATATTTAAAATCATATAGAGAAGAAATTTCGGAGAACCTCTTTGATCTGTTACGGATGCTGGCAAGAGACTGGATGACGGACTCCATGTATTATGTAAAATCAGAGCGTTATATATATATTAGGTAGTAAAAAATAGTACAACAACAACAACAAAAAACCTTTATTTAGGACCTCTCGCCCTATACATGATTCGCCAGTTCACAAGGGATGGGGATAACACTGTGTGGCCTTTTTCCAGGATATAGTCTTGTGGAATCCAAATATCGCCAACGCTATTCCCTATATTACCTATTCTTTGATATTTCATTAATTAGTGCCGGAAATGAAGGACAAAGTTGCCCCGTTTTATCATTTAGTTTTCGTCTTTCCTCAGACAGAGCAGCACAGTCAAATAAGTAGTGCAACATCTCCGTTGTTATTCCTGATCCACAGAAAGTGCATTTCAGATCTTCACGCCTCAATAAAATCAGATGGTGTTCTCTGAAAAAAATTGAAAGGGTTCTAAATTGTGCGATTAATCTGATGACAGGAAAAGGGAGTTCACTTAAGAAATATTCTTCGGTGGTAAACGTTGTATATATATATATATATCTATAGTGGGAATATAACTTTGATTGGGTTATTCTTGTTAAGTCGTTTTGTATTGTTTGCTCTATCTCAGTTCTTAATATTCCTGGGATAGCATTCCTTAGTGAATCAGGATCATTACAATAAGTAAGCCACGAGGATCCGTTATTATTGAGTAAATTGCTTAATTGTTTTATAAACCCGATGGGCGCACCTGTAGCACAGGATAATTGCCTCATTCTATTTAAACATATTCGAGGCAATCTATATATTTCTATATATTTGTATATATTTCAAGGTCAATTTCAGAGCTGTTATTATTAATGAGACGCGGCCTCTATGTTTCTGGTCTTATTATGTATCCTGGTGTAGTAAAAAGTAGTAAAAAATATTGGTTTGAATAAAATATTTATTTGCCAATACTTCGGTTGGCTGAACGCCAACCCTTGTCAAGGCATTACATTTTATATACAATATAATGTAAAAAAATGTAAGGCAACCATGTAGAAATGTAATGTTTTGACAATGGGGGCGTTCAGTTAACCGAAGTATTGGCAAATAAATATTTTATTCAAACCAATATATGCCTTTTTATTATCTAATGATTTAAATATGGATTGCTCAATTTTCAGAACGATATTTAATTATATAGTGTGTTTTTATATATATAACTTGTTTAAATAAATTACTTGCTTTGTAGCGCTTATAATTGCTTATTTATTCTTCGAATATCCTATTTCCTATATAATAGAAGTTAGTAAAATCTCTGAGTGGTATATAGTTGTATATGTTTCCCAATTTAACCAATTTATTCGATATAACGATAAGTGTTATATATATATATATTTATATAAATTTAAAAAAAGACATTATCTGACCACGAGCACATGAGATTTTTAGATGGCAGAACACCATCTAGTGGAACAGAAATCAACTAAAAGTTGATTTAGCCTGTTCCCTGATATTTGACCAACCCATTGTCTTATTTTATGCTGGGGGGGGGGGGGGGGGGGGGGGGGGGGGGGGGGGTGAGTATTAAATAATATCCCAATTGTGTATTTGGTTGAACATTAATTAAAATTCCAAATATATATTTGTTAGAGTATCAAATAAAATTCCAAATATGCATTTGTTGAGTATCAAATCAAATTTCAAATATATATTTGGTTGAATATAAAATAAATTTCCAATAATGTATTTAATTAAGTATCAGATTAAAATTCCAAATATGCATCTGTTTGAGTATCAAATAAGATTCCAATGATGTATTTGGTTGAATATAAAATAAAATTTCAATAAAATGTATTTCCAAATATATATTGGGTGTAGAGTATAAAATTACAAACGAACCATGGCGACAGAGATAAACAGAAATACTAGAGATTATCTTTATGGTGCAGAACATGACTTCGGCGACCTTTGACAGGACCTCCAGTAGAGCTGAGACGCCATTCCAAATAAAAGGTCAGCAAACAGATGCAATTTGATTGACCGTTGGGTTAGACTCAGTCTACATGTCACTCGGGACAGTGAGCGGCCATAGGGCTCCACATGGGTGAGGTTCTTCCTTTGGCGTGTCAATCCACTCCACGACTGCTCGACTTCACATCACATATACCTAAACTCCTGCTTTCGAAACAGATACAAACAAATATTTCTCAAACAAACAATAGCCCATTATCACGACATAAAAAGAAAGCAACAACGATTATTCCTGGAAGCACAGGTATTATAAAAAATAAATAGCATCAATAGAAACATTGACCTCCCAACCCAATATGGCAATATCCCTGACAAATTATCTATATAATTGTTTGTGTAAATATATTTCATACCTTTATAATATCTAATATTTCAGCTGTAAACAGTCTGATGCACGACACCACATCCCAATAACACATTTTTTCAATTATTTTTGTATAAAGATCAACTTTATATTGTAAATTTAAGTATTTTCCCCGTTGAAGAGCAGAAAATTTGCTCGAAAGATTGCAAAATCTAAATTAAAAGAAACTCTTTACCTTAATTTTATTTATTATTTATTTTTCAAACAGATACATGTTAAAATACCTACTTATACACAACTTTATTAACATACTTTAACCTGATATCCCAAACTCAGGGATATTTGCGTCAATACATTTCTTTACATCATAACAAATTGGCTATATACAAGGAGAAAGGTCAAGGAGAAAAGACAAACATACAAAAGCATTTCCCTCAAAATTTCCTTCCCTCTCTTTCCCAATTCAAAAGATAGTTGTATGTATATTATATAAAACTTTTATTTCATTTTAAAATTATAATTTCTAAAGCAAATTACTCTGTAAAGTCCGACCGCTAGATATCGCGACTTCCCTTTATATAACCTATTGTTGTTGTTTCCTGTTGGCCGACTCATCTCAATCTTTTATACATATGCAAATATGTCTTTCATTTTCTTTATTCTTACGCCTTAAATCAGGCAATACTTTCTCAAGTTATGTCTTTTATATTTTATAAGCTTAACTAAAACAATCTAGCAAATAATTATTTAAACAGTTTTTATTATTTCTACCACGACTGCAATATCAAAAATATACTCATTTATACTAACCTCAAGCAAATGCTCAATTCTCTATATCAAACAAATATAACATATATATCTACAAAATTGATTGAAATTATTATATGTTCTTTTCTCATTCTACGAATTCATGTAGCTGTCTGATGCCACCAAATTTTATTTCCTTATAATCCCGAAAAAATGAATACTTATACCCAACACTATCTACATACTTCCTGTAAACATCACCACCGAGTTGTTGTTGTTGTCGTGTCCAATGAAGAGCCTCAGATGTCTCCATGCATCTACATCACAGCAGTCTCAATGTCCACTCTCTTGGGTGTGTAAAGCTGCTGCTCTGAGTCCAATGTTAATTTTCTGCAAGGCTGCGGCCATTGCTGGGCATGAGAATATGTGGGTAGGTGTTAGTTCCACACCAGGACAGTTGTTTCACCGAGTTGAAATCCTAAATAGAGACTATACAATCATCATGTACAATACGACAGTGCTGTATCGGCCATTAAACTGATGAAACCGCTGAGGGTTCAAAACTGATGCCATTCCAATCTTTTTATATTTTGATAACTTTGATAAAATCAATAAGGAATCTAGGGCTAGGTTTTATTTTTTTACAATTTTTTATTCCTAGAGCTTTCGGGCCAACGTGCTCTTCAAAACGGAGATCCAGAAGTACAACTTCTAGCCAGTTATAGCACGCCGAATTTATATACAGGTTTAGTTTATATCATGGTTGTGCCCAAGTTCGGAATTGTGGTGAGTATTGGACGGTGATCTGTGAATGCCATTTCATCCATAACGGCTCTAGATGCGTGGATGGGTAAAGTACTTGAGCCAACCTCTATCGATGTTTCGTGGTGTCCATTTGTCCAGGTGTAAGGAACGGGGGGGTCCAATATATATATTAAGAAATAAGATTTTCTGCTGGTTTTGATTATCTTGAGGATTAGGCTATAGTAATGCAGTCGTGGTTGAAATCTTGAAAGTATAATAAAAATAGTGAAGATTAGAAATAGAGAGTTAATTGAGCTTATGGAATATAAAAAGTATTAAAAAACCTAATTTGATAAAATTACTGCCTGGCTTAAGGCGTAAGATAAAAAAGGAACTTATTTACATAATTTACAAAAGGTTTGAGCCCGCCATCGGGAAACAACAATAGGCTATATAAAAAGGGAAGTCGCGACATCTGGTGGTATACTTAACAGAATATTCTAATCGGCCATTTAGAGTTTTTTTTTTCTCAACGTTTCGACAAAAGATTTTGTCGAAAAAATTTCGACCAAAAAAAAACTCTAACTGGCCGAAGTGTCTATTTTTCACAGAAATATTTATATTATATTATCTCTAAAATCTATTTTACTCGAGAAACAAAAGAAATTTAAAAAGAAACCAAACCCTAGATTCCTTATTGATTTTGTCAAAATGTAAAAGCAGAAAAGAATATTTATTATATTTTGTTTAATAATTGTGTGTAAATCGAGACCTCTATATGAGTAGAAATTAGAAAAATAATGTTATAGTTAGCACTCGGTACAAGACGTCTCTAGCCATTCCCTGCAATGTAGAGAACGGAGGCATGGATGGGGACATGTATATTAAATAGTCCATTATTTCCCCACAGGTCGGGGATTGGAGTTGGGGAATGGAATTTCAAATTGGAACTTTCCTTTTATCAGGAGTTTTTTTCTTCTTGTCTTTATTCAACTTATTAACTGATAGCTCGGCCTCCAAGTTTGAAACATGCTGAAATCAGGTGATAGTTAGTGTAGGTGTTTGAATCTTTAAAATACATATTTGTACAGAATCGAGTATATTACTTATGTGAACAAAGATTTAAAAAATAAATATTAAGGCTTTTAATTATCACAGGAATTCGTATTTCGACAAAATAGAACAAAACATAAGACGCTGAAAATCTTTTTATTTGTTTGGTTATCGAAACTTTCGGGTAAGCTTTTCTTCAGATAACTATAAGGTTGTCCCAGAATTTCGTAAACATATTGTAAGGGAGAGTAGTTACTATTTTATTAACAGGGTATCATTTTTTATGTTTATATTTTGCTATTCTGTAAACTTCCCTCATTGCTTATCTTATTTTTATCATTCATAGTTGGTTCTTCCCTTAAATAAATTGCTGTGCAATTTCGGATTGTTGGCGATCTTAATACGTGGCTCCAGGAATCCGGGTTACCTCAAGAGAGAAAGAGATTAGATATGCTTTTATCAATCGTACATATAAGATTATATAGGGCTAATAGGAGAAAAAAAAAAGTAAAATTGAATATTATTTCATCAGAGGAATCCACTGATGGTCGTCTGGTATGATGTTACATTCCACCCTGAAGTCGGACAGCTTTCTGCGTAGATCGGACTTCTCCCCGACATGTGCTATTGCCATGTAGAGGAATAGCTTCAGACCTCTGCTCAGACGTCAGGTACTCGAGGACGTCCCCCCCCCCCCCCCCCCCTGTTAGAGGGGAAGACAACAGCATCTTCTATCTCCTCCCTATAATAGTTTTCATAGAGAGGTTCTAACATGGTATTGGCATTCAAAATTTCGAACAGCTACTCTACCTGTTGTAAAGGGGTCTGTAGAGGCTGTTTCTTTTGGAGCTAGAGAGAGAGGGAGCTGTGTCATTGCCATCCTCCTAGGATAGGTAGACCGAAGACCAACAGAACATTCCCAAGAACAAATCAGCCTGGATACATCTGATAAACTGGATGTCCACCATTATACGTGTCAATCAGGATAGTTGGTGACTTTAGTACGTGGTGGCTCCAGGAATCCGGGAGTTGTATCATCCCTAAGTTTGTCTTTCTAATTTTCCACGTTGCAATACTATGATTGGTATTTATATTTTGCAAATGTTTACGAAATTCTGGGACAACCTTTGTAATATTGGAAACCTTGGTAAAATATAACAGAATTCTTATAAAAACATTTAAATAATGTTTGTCTCTGATGTTCTATATCAAGGTTGGCCAATCAGCAGGTGTACCAAGTTTCAGAATTAAAAGTTTGTCCCAAAAGTTGGTAAACACTTGCCAAATATAAATCCTAATCATAATATGTTTACGAACATGTTTAGGACAACCTTGTAAAAGTTAAATTTAACTGAAGAAGGGCTTGCCTGGAAAGTTTCTTTAACCAAACAAATAGAAAGATGTTGGAGAGTAACTTCGCACATCAGCTGTTGCCGAGCAGCGCCACCTGAGACATCACCTGACCCGGAGCCACACCGACTGCACCTGTAGTTTAAGTTTTGGTTTCTGCTACTACGCTTGTCGTTTTGCCTCTTTTGTTCTTTGTAATTTTAATATAATGTTATTGTTAATAAAACAATAATTTCTGAGATCCAGCCTCTGATTCTCTTACAAAAGATTTGCAGCGTCTTATGTTTTTTTGTAATTAATGATTTTGTCAGATTGGTTAAGTATCATGTATGGTCCACACAACGTGATTCGAGATAATTATTTCAAAGCCAACTTGTGAAGCCTGACGAAGATGGACGTTCAACCAATCGAAATGCTGGTCAATAAATGTAACCTTTCATTTAAACCCGATATGTGATGCATGCGATCTTTCAATGCATCATCTACGTGGCTTCTCGCTTGCTTCTCAAGAGATAAAACTATATATCCAGAATGTTTGAAAAACGTTCTACTGTCCCTTTTGCGATAAAAGAATATTGGAAGGGCTTTGGTCATCCAGTTGTGAACCTCCCCTCCCCCCTCGGATTCACCAATTTAATCCACAAGACCGCTTTTTTAAGAATTTAAATACTCCGATAACTAACTCGGCTTATATATGCGATACTGAAGGTTGGAAACCTAGCTGCGGCATTTTGACAAACTATGAGCTTATGGGACTGCTTAATTAGGTATAATTGTCTGTCTTCAGGCCCGCTCCGTTCCAGTATGAAGAACGATTCCCTTTAAAAATGAAGAGAGAGAGAGAGACAATGACGACTAACAACTTTATTGACTCCTAGTCAATGAAGAGAGAGAGAGATTTATTATAACAAAGGGGGTTTATCTATATTGCCACGTGGAAAATTAGGGAAGACAAGCTTCGGGATGACACAGCAATTGTATTTAGGGCAAGAACAAACTATGAATGATAAGCAAAAGATAAGCAATGAGGGAAGTTTACAGAGTAGCAAAATATAAACATAAAAAATGATACTCTGTTAATAAAATAAGAAATACTTTGCTACAATATTCTCAGAAGACTTTGAACCTTTAAAGACTTCCAGGGGGCAACCTAGGATCGTCAAACTGATCCTTTAGTATCCGATTCCAGCGAGAAAACACTGACTAGGAAGTTAGTGAGATATTTTAGAATAAGGTTTGGTCAATTTATTCTTCTAACAACTTGTATATCAAGGAGGCCAACCTTTCGAATTCATATCACACTTGGCAATAGACATTTTCATGGCTTCAAATATGATCCATATTGGTGTTTATAATAAATACATTTCATATTTATCCAAACAGCGATACATAAAAACTAAGCATATCTTTCAGAGATAGAGAGAGAGAGGATAAGTGAAACGACATACAATATATATTTATAAATATACAGTAGAAACTCCATGAGAGGACACTCGCGCTAGAGGATACCTCTCTATAAAGGACAGTTTTCATTTACAAAATTACCATTTTTACTATTTAGAAACTCTCCGGTAAGAGGACACCTCTCCCTAAAGGAGGTTGTAATGTATATTTTATTTAATTTTTTTATGTTTACACACACAACATTAAACAATGACTTCGATGTTTCCATGGAATTAGATTTTTCATCAAGGTATTCATAATGTTTCCCTTCCCAATCTTCCAAGCAACCTTTCCATAGACTTCCAATGTAGTTGGCTTATTTTAAAAAAAAGTTTAATAGTCTAAATGAAAAGAAATTCATAGTAACGGTACCAGGTGATTCTGCAGGAATTATAGATAATTTAACATATTTCAATTATCGGAGAATAAGAAAATTCTTGAAATGAAAATATTAGTCATCCAGGGTTGAGTTTCTTTTTAAATTTTATCAATTAAATCTAGCTCCTTGTGTATGTGGCTTAAAAGTCTTTCTACCTGATAACTTTTTCAAAAGAAATTTTCCTTTCGGAAGTCCAAAAACATGTAAACTTTTTTTCACTATAAATCCAAGTTCCGAAGATCATTTGTTGGTTGGAAGTAGATTCAGAGAACACCATTGCTGGCCACATCAACCTATAGTTTATTTAACTCCTGACGTTTCAGTGACTTCCTGTCATTCTCCACAGGGGAATGGTTATCCTAGTTCTACTTATCCAAGATTATTTTCGATATATGTAAAACTTTTTATATCAATATTTATGATGACAAGTATTATAAAAAAAGGAGTTTATATACAACAAAAGAGAATTATCACTCACATATCATGTTTTCTTGGTTGAAAATCGTCATTTAAAAAGTGAATTCCCCCATAACTCTATATATCTACCGCTCAGCCACTTTATAAACCACTTCCTGCCACAAAACCCCATACAATCTCAGCTTTGTGATCCACTAAAACTTTAACACCGCACCAATGGCGACAGTAAACTTGTTAAGGAGCTCGGCTCTCTATTGTCATTCTGGAAAGGATTTGGTTTTACAGCGTTTCAATGGATCCGTAACGTGAGAGGGTCCTGAATGGACTTGATCTCGGCATGGGCTGTGCTGGTGGGAAGCTATTTCCTTCTTTAATTAAAACCCGCCATTGATTTTTCAAACAAAATCTCGGTAAGTCTTCCCTTTTTAAAAACTATATATTTACTCTGAATAGATAACAAATGCAACTCTCTGATGAATACAACACATTATATTGAAGTATTGTTCTCGAATAACAAAGGGTTTATTACAATGATAAGCTTCAAGAAGGAAAGAATAAACAATATTAAGGTAAAGGGTTTCTTTTAATTTTGATTTCGCAAGCTTTCGAGGAAAATTTTCTGCTCTTCAACGGGCATATACTTCTATGTACAATATCAATATGATCTTTGTACAGTAATAATTGAAAAAATGTGTTATTGGCATGTTCTCTCGCGGGCGTGCATCAGACTGTTTACAGCTAAAATATTAGATATTATAATGGGATGGAATATATATATTAATTTATAGATTAATTAAAAGAAATTCTTCACCTTAATTTTATTCTTTCTTTTTGAATAATTTCCAGGTAACTGTTGTTCACATAAAATAATAAGCTTATTCACTTGTGTGTTTTATTATGCAAGTGCATACTACAGAACATGGTATTTTATACATGGGTTTGACATCTGTTTGTACTTCAAGTTCACCATATGTTGAAAGTAATTCGTCTGTATATTTATAAGATTCCAGAGTCAAGAACTTGTTGTTGGCTTCTATTATTGTTCTTTGCTTGTAATGCCGGAATGCAGAATTGTGGATGATTCTGAACTTGGTTGAAGTCTGTTGATTATTCATGTTGAAATAATTAGGAACGGATTCTTTAAGTATTATCTGATTGTATTAATTAATGCCTAACTTGTCCTTATTGTTTGCGGAAAAGCATTAATCGATGCAAATATTATATGTAATTCTACTGTCCTAAAAGTTTATGTTCAGAGTTTTTTCAAATACCATTTCTATGATTCCACCATTCAGTGGTAGCATATAAAAGCAGAATGATCAATACAATATTAGAACTCTAAAGAAGTGGTCTGGTAGATTAAATTGGCGAAACTGCTGGGAGGGTTCACTACTGATGAGTTAAGCCCTTCCAAATATTTTTTTCATCGCAGTAAGGACAGCAGACGTTTGATTTATTTGTGGAAAGAAAACATTCGCGTCTTAATGTTTTCATTTGATAAATATCTGTGACCTTTGATTCGGGTTTATAAGGTTCGGGAAGTTTCTCCTATGTATGTTTTTTTGACATTCTGTGCATAGCATTTTGTAAATTAGGTTGTTTCTCACTATGGTTTATAGATTTAGTTTGTAGGATTTCTGATTATTCTTAATATACTTGAAATAGTGTCCATGAAATTTGAGGTATTTGTTTTTTATAGGTATTGTTTAGAGGAGGTATTTTATTTCAATTTAAAGCGATAAGTCCCGCTAGGGACACTTGCGCTGTCATACATGCATGCCTTTACATTTTTCTATACATATATTTACAATAATTTTATTTTTATTTAAGAGGAGGTATGCTGGCTTTTGATTGATACTGAATCTTTATTTTTTATTGGTCATATATTGGTTTCTAACATTATTATGTTTGATGAGATTCGCTGGAGATAAACCTTTGATTATAAAATTTCTTGCAATTACTTGTATGGTTGGGCTATTTCATGAAATGGAAGGCATTGAACAATTTGCTATTTTTAAACTGAACGAAGGTGGATTTATAATAGGACCTGGTTGTTCAGATCGCCAAGCGACTCTTCCTTCTTTGTATATGTACTGTACTTCACAACAGATGTAGATAGAATGAAGCAGGTTGCTTTGGCGAACATATCCAGTGGAATTCCATTTGCAAGTCTCTTTCCCTGATCGAATATCCTAATATCAGGCAATTCAGCGAGAACCAATCCGTATGTTAGAAATATTTCTCCTTCATGATGCATAGCGCGCCATCTGTTATCAAAATTCGAAACTATTATAGACGCGTATATAATATTCTCAAAGCATATTATATTAATAAATGTATGTAATTCTGCTGTCCTCAAAGCTTATGTCCATAGTTAATCTAAATTACCCATTCCAAGAGTCTAGCATCAGTATCACTATAAAAGGAAAGATCGAAAAATGCAATATAACAGCAGTATGGTAGATTAAACTGGCAAAAACCTCTGGGAGGGTTCTCCATGATGAGCCAGGGGCCCTCTCATTAATTTTTCCATCGCAGTAAGGGCAGTAGAAATTGTTTATTTAAAAAAAGAATCATGCGCGTCTATAATAATTTCTGCTTTATGTAAACAGATACTTTGAATTTTCTCTCTTTTTTTACGTTTTAAAAAAGAAAAAAAAAAAGATGATATCTATGCCAGTGCTCGTGACTTAAGGAATGAACGCCACTTACTGATATAATAAAAATACCTTTTTATAAGTCATTTAAAACTCAACTTCTAAGTTATTTCTGGAGTGTTCAGCTTTTTGAAGCATTTCAAGGCGAGTTCTCAGTGGTACAGAATTCTCGGGGTATATCCCCGCGACATCGTTCTTTCATTCTGCCACCCAGACTTTCTACAACGTTGTGATATAGTGGCTGTCACATTACAGAAAGTAAAGAATGGAGTCGGTGGAAGAATAATCTAAACTGTTGGTTTTCGATCGCTACGACCCGGGTTCGATTCCCACATTGAGCACTTTTTTCTGATTAAAAAAATGTTCCAATGGCCTCTGATTCTTGCAAAAGTCCAACCCCACCAGCGAATGCAAGTAATCAAACGGGGCACTGGCATTCTTGTAAGTGCAAAGTCGAACTACTTTTCACATTTGTAGACATTATGTGCACTTACAGTAAAAGCAGTCGCCAACTTCTACCCACCATGATTATCATAGTACCACGTGTACTAGGGATAAGAAGAAGAGAAGAAGAAAAAGAAAGTAAAGAAGAGAGAGAGAGAGAGAAAAATATTTTACAAAAATGTCCGCACCCAAAAAGAACGTACCAGTAGTAGAAAGATGGGTCTTATTGCACACTCGCAGGATCATCCCACTGTGAAACCTGAACAACGTTTTGGTGGGGGAGAGATGACCTCAACATTTCCCCAATATCTTCCTAACCGTCTTTGCTAGGATTAGCACAACGTGTGGTTCTCTAGAAGTTGGAGCTATTTGACGAAATTCTAGGACATTTCATGAGAATATTCAAAAAAGGAACTGTGACAAAAATTGACAATTCGCTTTAGAAATCTATAACACAAAGATGATTGCTCATTAGATAGATTGCTCTCGTGGAAGATTTTTTACTCCTCTTCGATGTAAAAGAGTAAAAATTTAGGAAATACGTTTATAGTAAATTTTAATATTCAAGAGCCCTTGTTAGCAGAAGCTAGGTAGAATACACGAATGCGAGTCATTCTCCAAACTATGACAAATGACTCCATTCGAGAATA
>CP092868.1:93431715-93558133 GCA_030710605.1 Cordylochernes scorpioides
TATGTATATTACATTGATAAAATTGTTTGATATAGAGAATTGAATTTGCTAAGGTTGTTCAAGGATTGGAATTCATGATTGGGATTGCAGTCATGGTAAAATAACAAAATCTTCAGATAAATATTATATTTTAAAAAATGATTTCTGATGATTTTGGTATTGTTGAGATAAAGTTTTGCTTTTGTATAAGTGGGTTGTTTGATCATTGATACTGTTTTGCAGTCGTGGGAATAATAAAATAGTTCAGATCATTATCGCTTTAATCAAGTTTATGGAATATAGAAAACATAATTTGAGAAAGGTATGCCTGACTTAAAGCGTAAGAATTTAAAAAAAAATGAAAGGCTTATTTACATAATTTACACAAATATTTGAGCCGGCCAACCGGAAACAGCAACAATAGGTTATATAAAAGAAAAGCGTGACCTCTGGCGGTCTACTTAACAGAATAGTTTAATCTATAAAATTATAATCTTGAAATAAATTAATTTTTCTATAATATATACATATATATATATATTAAAATAAAAAAGGCATATCCTGACCACGTTCGCTTCTTCACCTTTTGTCTAAGATCAAAGTGTAGACCACGTTCACATGAACTTTTAGATGACAGAGCGCCACATAGTGGAACCGAAATCAACTAAACGTTGATTTAACCTGTTCTCTGACATTTGGCCAACCCATTTTCTTGATAAATCAAGAAAAGTCAACCACGAACGCGTTTCGGGTTGTTGGCCCTCATCAGCATGGTGCAGACTGTACCTCTACGACCAAAAAAAGTTTGGTCTCAGGGGCTTCCTGAGAAATCAAGAATTTTTTATTATTATTTATATTTATTTATTTAAATAGCTATTAATTAAACAAGTGATGAGCCAAGCCCTCGCATCTAAATATTTTTATCCTTGCAATAAGGGGGGGGGGGGGAGTCTTGTATGTAGAGAGATAATAATCAACAAATGAATATCATAAGAAACATAATCTCGAAACAAAATAATTATAATAAATTTCAACGATAGATAGTAATAAAAATTATAACTGTAATCCTTAACTATAAAACCTTAAAATTACTTCCAAGTTTAGTGTTGTTTCAAGGCCTAATTTCAATACATTCGGCCCCAGTGGGAACGGACAAAGTTTGCCAGGCAAAATAATGGCGGATAAACAAGACAAGAAGCAATTTGGTTTCGGTTTCAATTTCCTGTCCGGGTAGCCAACTGTTTTGTTTGGATCGACCTCCACAGATCTGGTTGCGTCGTCTGGCGCCGTTTCCGGCAGGCCTAATGTCCACACTCCCATGTCGCCGTGTTGGCGTCTGCTATTTTAAAATTGCATATTGTCGGGTTCTAAAGTTGCTTTCAAGACCTCGTCGATTGTTTGGATTTTTGAAAATAAAAATGTTTATCAAACGACTTAATTCTTGGATTTCTAAAGCCTTAAAATGTCATTGTTGTTTGAATATCCAAATTTACTGATTGTCTATTTAAGACATCGTATATAGGCGTTCCAATGTTTAATATTCTAGACTTTATCTTAGGATAGCTATAAAGTTGAATAGTGTCTTTGACAATATCATCCCCTTTGGCTTTCTAAAGTTGCATATTGTTTTGATAACTCCATCGTTTGGCTTTCTAAAGTTGCATATTGTTTTGTTAACTTCATCGTTTGGATTTTTAAAGTTGCGTAGTGTTTGGATAACTTCATCGTTTGGCTTCTAAATCTATTTTGACCACGCACTAGACCAAATCATTAATACGCCAGACGACGCCTTTCTTATATAACTTCTTAGATAAACGCTATTTTAGCAGGTAAAATTGTGAATTTGATTTTAAACAGAATTTTCAGCCATATTTTAAAAATGACGACAGAAATTGGTGTTAATTTCAAGTTGTAGAATCAAATTTGGAAAACTCCACAAAATAACATTTCTTTTACTCAACAATAAACTTCGTTCCATTCCAAACCCTTGTTTTTACCGCGATAGCAGCGCAATTTACTTTTTACCAAAAGATGTCTAAATTTAGTGACGACAAAAAAGTTTAATTTAAAGCCAATGTAAGAGCAACCATCAAAAAATATTTAAGGAAGCTTTTAGAAGCAACATCAAGATAACAAATTAATTTAGACGCTCCATCAATTTCAATTGTGGCTCAGTCAGAAGATAAAGTTGAAAAGGGCAAAAAATAAACCCACAGCCGATCAATTTGCATTCTCAGCGAAGAATAATTTCGAATGCTAAATAGTTCCAATAGATATTTTTTATTATCCATTTCTACTTCCACAAGTTAATTGAAAGCAAAATTAAACCCTCAACTTTTCAAGTTAGAAAATAGAGTTATTTTTAAAACCAAAAGAAATCTCCTCTTTAAATATTCATAACCGATAGGCAAAATATTTTTGAAATATAATTGATTCTTGTTAGAAAAGATTAATTTTAATTGCATTAACTGTTGCATAACAATTAATAATATATCACTGAAGAACGAGTTTTTTAAATACAGTTTTTAAACATTTATCACAACACACACATACGCTACATAGAACTTACAAGTTTTTAAAAATTGATTTTAGTGGTAGACAATAGGTTTTTCTTTGCTGCTTTATCTCAGCTTTAATGTTTTCAGGAGCAAAAATACATAAATCACCTATGCCTAGTTGCCCATAAACGTAGAGGAATTGAAGACATGTTTCGCTATTGTTCTAAATAAGACAGCTTAGTAGTGTGTTATTCACTAAATTCACTCCATGACGCGCCACAATACACTTCCCGGATACAAATAAAATAACGCATCTTAAACATGGCATATAAAAACTTATACACAGGAAAAAACTTATTAGAAAAAGGTTTGAAATATCGCCTCTATAATAAACTACACCAATATAAAATAGTATTGAATCCGTTATCTACAAATAGCTTCGTAACCAACAAATAGCCATCAGTACCAATCAATTTCCTTTTTTAAAATCCATATAATGAAAAACCTCAAAAAGTTAAATAAATATTCATCATAAACGCTCGAATAAAGGAAATCAGATATTAATATTTTAAAAAACGGATTACATCAGAAAAATACAAATAATACTAGAAAATAGAAATATATTCAAAGCTATAATTAATACAGACTATTAAAAGACAAACATTAGGCCGCCAGAGGGTAAGAAATCCATTCTACAGGAGAAAATATTTTATATTGAACTGTAGAAGGGCTATCTTGACTGAAAACTAGAGATATTTATAAATAAATTATTTGTAAAAAATAAACTTTTTCCTGGAGGTCTAATGTTTGTATTGATTAAAGGGATTATTTTTATTGAAGTGTAATACAGACTATATTAAGAAAAATTCAAAAGAAACCTAGCACAACTGAAAATAACAAAATAATTAACGGGGAAGAGTATATACAAACAATCTACATCAAAAGTTAAAGATATATAGATTATATAATATAATCTATGAAATAATACAATATATATGTAAGAATATAAAGAATATACAGTTAAACCTGTCTATAGCGCCCCCTCTAAATAGCGCCTCCCTCTCGATAGCGCCCAATTTTAAATACGTAGTACAATGCGATATTTACATTAAAAGTGACCTGTCTATAGCACCCTATTTTGGTGAGTCCCAAGAGGGAGCGCTATAGAGAGGTTTAACTGTATATAGAAATACCCATTATCTCTATGGACACCCTGAAATTCACCAACCAGATTTGCCTACTCGAGCAATCATCACTTATTACAATTTGCCAGTCTATCTAATATCAAAATATCTATCTGACCTTCTCAGATTTATCCTGATGAACAATCATACAGTGCAGAAATCTCCATAGAAGTCAAACAAAAACTGAAAAACACAAGAATCGATTCCAATAGCAGATATTGGTATCATAAGACATACCTCCCTTATACAAGGTTATCCCAAAAGTTCGTAAACACTTGCAAAAAAATGAAATATCAATATTATTCGCCGTTATGTATTAATGTCTTTGTATTTTACATGAATTAATTTTATATTATTATGTATTCGGCGTAATAATATTATTCTCCAAGTAATAAGAAAAACAACGTTTTAAGAAAACACGAACTTTTGGGACAACCTTATATTATTTGTCCATTCCACAAAGCAGATAAACCTCAAAAGTCTAGAAGAGAAAAATGTCAAGCAATTATCTGAAATATATCCAGACTTGGAACAAATTACAAAATATCCAGCAATATGTCTCAACTATGATACATTCTGTTTCAACGGAAAATTATAGTTAATATTAGGTACACCTATGGGGAACTCAGTATCATCACCATTTGCAGAAAAAGTATTAATGAAAAAATAGAGATAAATGGGTAAATACAGTTTTAAAACATAACTAAACAACGGATCAGATATACATGGATGATATTTTATCCATTACAGAAAACAATGGTGAAATATCAATCTCGCAGTCTCTTAACTCCAATAACTGATCAATAGAGAATTCACCATGGGAAAAAGAAGAAACTGAACAATTCCCGTTCCGGAATATTCATATAAAAAATAAACTCCACCATTCTCAGCACAACCATACATTCCAAAAGAGTTCAATGTACCTTCACTTTACACCATACGGATCAATATCCCATTAGATTACGGTTATAAAAACATTAACATAACGGATTCATACCCACTGTTCCTGAATGTAATCAAAGAAGAAAGAAAACGCAAAGTTTTACGGAACTTTAACCAAAGAAGTATATCTCCAGAGAACCCCATCAAAGATAATAATGTTAGAATCCAATATAAGACCAATAGAAATATGATTCAGTATCAAACAACAGCCAGTATACACTGTAAATAACATTGAATATTCATATATCCTCATTCTCTCAACTTATAGCTATGTCTGTGAAAGGATTATAAAGATCCTGTACTTTACACGAATAAATAAACACATTGCTACTGTTTATATTCTTATTTCATACTTTATAGAAATTTTCTCTTCTAATTCCTTAGAAAAGAGGATGTCAGGAAGAAGAGGAATAGAACCCAAATGATTCACGTGATTCAAATGATCAGTCAGATTGAAAATCAAACAATTGACAAAAGCCGAAAAAGGCGAAGATTCTTTATTATTGTTTATAAGACATACTATTTCAGATGTACACGGTGAATACATGAAGAGCTTCTTGGCGGTTTTACGGATGGAAAATGTATATCGCAGATTCTGTCATTTGAAGTAATAGTGGAAGAACACATCCTAGGAAACCATCACTGATGATCAACGGAATGTAAGTGACCTTGAGTCAAATGCAGATTCAATTATACATATATATAAATCAAATGAAAACATTAAGACGCGAATGTTTCTTTTCACAAATAAATCAAACTTCTACTGTCCTTACTGCAATGAAAAAATATTGGGAGGGCTTGACTTATCAGTGATGAACCCTCCCAGCGGTTTCGTCAATTCAATCTTCCAGACCGCTTTTTAGAGCTCTAATACTGTATTGGATCATTCTGTCTTTATATGCTCCACTGAAGGGTGGAATCTTGGAAATGGAATTTGATAAAACTATGGACATAAGCTTTTAGGACAGTAGAATTACATATAATATTTGCATCGAGCAATGCTCTTCCGCAAAAAATGAGGACAAGGCTCATAGAAGTAAGGACAGTAGAAGTTTGATTTAGTTATGAGAAGAAACATTAGAGTCTTAATGTCTTCATTCGTTATATAAGTGTACTTTGTAGAAATATATCGGTTATTTAAACGGCTGACTTAGAGAAGCGGACTTATCTCCCGGCCACCCGAGGAGTCGATATCATGGTGGAGGCAGAAGATTGTCCCAAGATAGGCCGCCGCGGCTTTGTTCCAGCCAGGATTTCCTGCCAGACGACACCTATTGTTCTTCAATACCTGCTCAACAAGATGGCGGAGTCGAGCTCTACAACTATCAATCTTTTCCAGAGTGAATTTTCAGGTTTTATAAACAATGTTAAAGGTTTCTCCATTATTTGAGCTATTTTCCAGTTGTTTTATTTGGTAATATGGCTTATCATATTAATCGAACGATCAGTCAGATAGCGAATCCTACAATTTAAAAAACCGCTAAGGCGAAGAGCCTTTTTATTGTTCATAAGACATACTCTTTCAGCCGGACACGGTGAATACATGAAGAGCTTCTTGCCGGTTTTACGGATGGAAAATTTATATCGCAGGTACTTTTGTCATTTGAAGTAATAACTATTATAGCAGTAATTACTGAACAAACACTAAACCATGTCATTCATCTACTTTTTGTTCTACACCAAATTTATTTATTCCATTAGAGCTTCTGAATATCATTCAGGCTTCAAATGTGTGTGTCTGCTAGCAGTAAAGAAGACGAAAGGTTAATGTGACGACTCATTATTGTCGTTTGCTCTTTTGTTAAACGCAGTTTAGTGAAAAAGAATGGTGTTAACAGCCGCCGATATTTTCATGAGCGGCCACTCTGTTAATAAACCATTTCGTGTTTGGTTCTAATTACGCTGAACCCGGGAATAGGTTCGAGTGAGGGAGGTTCTACTGTACCTCTTTGAACCGTTTCTCTTGACAATTGAAACCTAGTGTTGAATGGTAAGCTCCGTTGAGAATTCTCAACGTAGGAGAGACCTCAATTAGAAAGTATAGATAACATATACCTAACGATCTGTAGTGTAAATCAAAGATGACTATTTTTTATTATCCTATTGTATAATTATACAACGTTATGGACATTGAATTCATGGATTTAATTTACAATCTTGTCGGTGTGTTTGAATAAATGGATTTAGCAATGTACCGTAGTTTGATATCTGTAATGGATCAAAGTACAAATCAAGCACAACTATAAACATTTCAAGGTATTTGTGACCTCTCGTGGGACATCCCTAAAGAAAATTATTGGAAGTATAGCAACATGCCTTCTAGCTGTGGACCTGGAGATGCTTACTGAGAAGGCCTCAGAAGAGTCAAAAATTGCGGTTTACAAAATTTCAAAGTTTTTAAAGAGCCACAAAATTTGTTTTGCCAACAATAAATATTACTCGCATAAATAATATTTACGTATGAAACTATATAAAGAGCCGCAGCTTCACATCCAAAGAGCCGCATACTTACCAAAGTCTAAAAGAGATGATGCGATATGGCAAGAAGGAAGAGAGATCCTCTACAACTTGTTGGCGTACATTGGAACATTCGATCGAAACGTCAAGGTATTGGACCACCTCGGGACATTCCTGTGAGTCAAGTATTGAACTAGGAAGAACAAGAATTGTAGGAACAACCTGCCTCACACATCCTTATTGGAATAGTTGGACATGGCCTGACCATTTTATGCCTTCTTCTCAGCACGAATTAAAATTCTTTCCCAACGACCTCGGTCTAGTTTATGGCCACAATTTATATTCTAATTAAACTGCGTGCACACATACCGCTTTTATAGCTTTATTATTCTCGAATGGAGTCATTTGTCATAGTTTGGAGAATGACTCGCATTCGTGTATTCTACCTAGCTTCTGCTAACAAGGGCTCTTGAATATTAAAATTTACTATAAACGTATTTCCTAAATTTTTACTCTTTTACATCGAAGAGGAGTAAAAAATCTTCCACGAGAGCAATCTATCTAATGAGCAATCATCTTTGTGTTATAGATTTCTAAAGCCAATTGTCAATTTTTGTCACAGTTCCTTTTTTGAATATTCTCATGAAATGTCCTAGAATTTCGTCAAATAGCTCCAACTTCTAGAGAACCACACGTTGTGCTAATCCTAGCAAAGACGGTTAGGAAGATATTGGAGGAAATGTTGAGGTCATCTCTCCCCCGCACCAAAACGTTGTTCAGGTTTCACAGTGGGATGATCCTGCGAGTGTGCAATAAGACCCATCTTTCTACCTGGTACGTTCTTTTTTGGTGTGCGGACATTTTTGTAAAATATTTTTCTCTCTCTCTCTCTTCTTTACTTTCTTTTTCTTCTTCTTCTTCTTCTTATCCCTAGTACACGTGGTACTATGATAATCATGGTGGGTAGAAGTTGGCGACTGCTTTTACTGTAAGTGCACATAATGTCTACAAATGTGAAAAGTAGTTCGACTTTGCACTTACAAATGTGCCAGTGCCCCCCGTTTGATTACTTGCATTCGCTGGTGGGGTTGGACTTTTGCAAGAATCAGAGGCCATTGGAACATTTTTTTAATCAGAAAAAAGTGCTCAATGTGGGAATCGAACCCGGGTCATAGCGATCGAAAACCGGCAGTTTAGATTATTATTCCACCGACTCCATTCTTTACTTTCTGTAATGTGACAGTCCAATATCACAACGTTGTAGAAAGTCTGGGTGGCAGAATGAAAGAACGATGTCGCGGGGATATACCCCGAGAATTCTGTACCACTGTGAAACTCGCCTTGAAATGCTTCAAAAAGCTGAACACTCCAGAAATAAACTTAGAAGTTGAGTTTTAAATGACTTATAAAAAGGTATTTTTATTATATCAGTAAGTCGCGTTCATTCCTTAAGTCACGAGCACTGGCATAGATATCATCTTTTTTTTTTCTTTTTTAAACGTAAAAAAAAAAAAGAGAAAAATTCAAAGTATCTGTTTACATAAAGCAGAAATTATTATAGACGCGCATGATTCTTTTTTTAAATAAACAATTTCTACTGCCCTTACTGAGATGGAAAAATTAATGAGAGGGCCTGGCTCATCAGTGGAGAACCCTCCCAGCGGTTTTGCCAGTTTAATCTACCATACCGCTGTTATATTGCATTTTTCGATCTTCCTTTTATAGTGATACTGATGCCTGTGTGATACTGGAATGGGTAATTTAGATTAACTATGGACATAAGCTTTGAGGACAGCAGAATTACATACATTTATTAATATATAATATGCTTTGAGAATATTATATACGCGTCTATAATAGTTTCGAATTTTGATAACAGATGGCGCGCTAATGCATCATGAAGGAGAAATATTTCTAACATACGGATTGGTTCTCGCTGAATTGCCTGATATTAGGATATTCGATCAGGGAAAGAGACTTGCAAATGGAATTCCACTGGATATGTTCGCCAAAGCAACCTGCTTCATTCTATCTACATCTGTTGTGAAGTACAGTACATATACAAAGAAGGAAGAGTCGCTTGGCGATCTGAACAACCAGGTCCTATTATAAATCCACCTTCGTTCAGTTTAAAAATAGCAAATTGTTCAATGCCTTCCATTTCATGAAATAGCCCAACCATACAAGTAATTGCAAGAAATTTTATAATCAAAAGGTTTATCTCCAGCGAATCTCATCAAACATAATAATGTTAGAAACCAATATATGACCAATAAAAAATAAAGATTCAGTATCAATCAAAAGCCAGCATACCTCCTCTTAAATAAAAATAAAATTATTGTAAATATATGTATAGAAAAATGTAAAGGCATGCATGTATGACAGCGCAAGTGTCCCTAGCGGGACTTAGCGCTTTAAATTGAAATAAAATACCTCCTCTAACAATACCTATAAAAACAAATACCTCAAATTTCATGGACACTATTTCAAGTATATTAAGAATAATCAGAAATCCTACAACTAAATCTATAAACCATAGTGAGAAACAACCTAATTTACAAAATGCTATGCACAGAATGTCAAAAAACATACATAGGAGAAACTTCCCGAACCTTATAAACCCGAATCAAAGGTCACAGATATTTATCAAATGAAAACATTAAGACGCGAATGTTTCTTTCCACAAATAAATCAAACGTCTGCTATCCTTACTGCGATGAAAAAAATATTGGAAGGGCTTAACTCATCAGTAGTGAACCCTCCCAGCAGTTTCGCCAATTTAATCTACCAGACCGCTTCTTTAGAGTTCTAATATTGTATTGGATCATTCTGCTTTTATATGCTGCACTGAATGGTGGAATCATAGAAATGGTATTTTAAAAAACTCTGAACATAAACTTTTAGGACAGTAGAATTACATATAATATTTGCATCGAGTAATGCTTTTCCGCAAACAATAAGGACAAGTTAGGCATAAATTAATACAATCAGATATTGCTTAAAGAATCCGTTCCTAACTATTATAACATCAAGAATCAACAGGACATCAACCAAGTTCAGAATCATCCACAATTCTGCATTCCGGCATTACAAGCAAAGAACAATAATAGAAGCTAACAACAAGTTCTTGACTCTGGAATCTTATAAATATACAGACGAATTACCTTCAACATATGGTGAACTTGAAGTACAAACAAACGTCAAACCCATGTATAAAATAGCATGTTGTGTAGTATGCACTTGCATAATAAAACACACAAGTGAATAAGCTTATTATTTTATGGTAACAAGGGTTACCTAGAAATTATTCAAAAAATAAAGAATAAATACAATTAAGGTAAAAAATTTATTTTAATTAATCTATAAATTAATAAATATATTTCAACCAATTATAATATCTAATATTTTAGCTGTTAACAGTCTGATGCACGCCCTTACATGCCAATAACACATTTTTCAATTATTTCTGTACAAAGTTCATCTTTATATTGTACATAGAAGTATTTGCCCGTTGAAGAACAGAAAATTTGCTCGAAATCTTGCGAAATCAAAATAAAAGAAACCCTTTACCTTAATATTATTTATTTTTACTTTCTTGAAGCTTATCATTGTAATAAATCCTTTGTTATTCGAAAACAATACTTCAATATAATGTGTTGTATTCATCAGAGAGTTGCATTTGTTATCTATTCAGAGTAAATATATAGTTTTAAAAAAGAGAAGACTTACCGAGATTTTGTTTAAAAAATCAATGGCGAGTTTTAATTAAAGAAGGAAATAGCCTCCCACCAGCACAGCCATGCCGAGATCAAGTCCATTCAGGACCCTCTCACGTTACGGATCCATTGAAACGCTGTAAAACCAAATCCTTTCCAGAATGACAATAGAGAGCCGAGCTCCTTAACAAGTTTACTGTCGCCATTGGTGGCGGTGTTAAAGTTTTAGTGGATCACAAAGCTGAGATTGTATGGGGTTTTGTGGCAGGAAGTGGTTTATAAAGTGGCTGAGCGGTAGATATATAGAGTTTAGGGGGAATTCACTTTTTAAATGACGATTTTCAACCAAGAAAACATGATATGTGAGTGATAATTCTCTTTTGTTGTATATAAACTCCTTTTTTATAATACTTTTCATCATAAATATTGATATAAAAAGTTTTACATATCGAAAATAATCTTGGATAAGTAGAACTAGGATAAACATTCCCCTGTGGAGAATGACAGGAAGTCACTGAAACATCAGGAGTTAAATAAATCCTAGGTTGATGTGGCAGCAGTGGTGTTCTCTGAGTCTACTTCCAACCAACAAATGATCTTCGGAATTTAATAGTGAAAAAAAAAGGTGACATGTTTTTGGACTTTCCGAAAGGATTTTTTTTTTGAAAAAGTTATCAGTAAGAGAGATAGGAGAACTTTTAAGCCACATACACAAGGAGCTAGATATAATTAATAAAATCTCAAAAGAAACTCCACCCTGAATGGCTAATACTTTCATTTCAAGAACTTTCTTATTCTCAGATAATTGAAATATTATCTATGATCCCTCTGCAGAATCACCTGGTACCTCTACTATGAATTTCTGATCATTTAGACTATTACAAGGTTTTTAAAATAGGCCAACTATATTGGAAGGCCTCTGAAAAATTTCTTGGAAGTTTGGGAAGACCATTATGAATACCTTAATAAGATCTAATTCCACGGAAACATCGATGTCGTTGTTTAATGTTGTGTGTGTAAACATGAAAAATTAAATTAAATATACAGTAGAACCTCCCTGTAAAGGACACCTAGTTGCAGAGCAAAATTGTCCTTTAGGGAGAGGTGTCCTCTTATCGGAGAGTTTCTAAATAGTAAAAATGGTAATTTTGTAAATGAAAACTGTCTTTATAGAGAGGTGTCCTCTAGCGAAATTTATTTTTTTGAGGAATTTTAATCAAAACTTGGAAGAGAAAAATAAACCCACGTTCAATTATTCAAATTCTCTCTCTCTCTCTCTGAAAGATATGTTTAGTTTTTTTGTATCGCTGTTTGGATAAATCTGAAATGTATTTATTATAAACACCAATATGGATCATATTTGAAGCCATGAAAATGTCTATTGCCAAGTGTGATATGATTTCGAAAGGTTGGCCTCCTTGATATGGCAAGTTGTTAGAAGAAGAAATTGACCAAACCTGATTCTAAAATATCTTACTAACTTCCTAGTCAGTGTTTTCTCGCAGGAATCGGATACTAAAAGATCAGTTTGACGATCCTATAGGCTGCCCACTGGAAGTCTTTAAAGGTTCAAAGTCTTCTGAGAATATTGTAGCAAAGTATTTATTATTTTATTAGCAGCGTATCATTTTTTATGTTTATATTTTGCTACTCTGTAAACTTCCCTCATTGCTTATCTTTTGCTAATTATTCATAGTTTGTTCTTGCCTTAAATAAAATTGCTGTGTCATCCCGAAGCTTGTCTTCCCTAATTTTTCACGTGGCAATATAGATAAACCCCCTTTGTTATAATAAATCTCTCTCTCTCTTGGTTGACTAGGAGTCAATAAAGTTGTTAATTGCCATTGTCTCTCTCTCTCTCTTCATTTTTAAAGGGAATCGTTCTTCATACTGGAACGGAGCGGCCTGAAGACAGACAATTATACCTAGTTAAGCAGTCCCATAAGCTCATAGTTTGTCAAAATTCCGCAGCTAGGTTTCCAACCTTCAGTATCGCATATATAAGCCGAGTTAGTTATCGGAGTATTTAAATTCTTTAAAAAAGCGGTCTTGTGGATTAAATTGGTGAATCCGAGGGGGGGGAGGGGGCTTCACAACTGGATGACCAAAGCCCTCCCAATATTCTTTTATCGCAAAAGGGACAGTAGAACGTTTTTCAAACATTCTGGATATAGAGTTTTATTTCTTATAAATGGCAGAGTGTTGTTGAGAAGCTAGCGAGAAGCCACGATGATGATGCATTGAAAAATCGCATGCATCACATATCGGGTTTAAATGAAAGGTTACATTTATTGACCAGCATTTCGATTGGTTGAACGTCCATCTTCGTCAGGCCTCACAAGTTGGCTTTGAAATAATTATCTCGAATCACGTTGTGTGGACCATACATGATACTTAACCAATCTGACAAAATCATTAATTACAAAAAAACATAAGACGCTGCAAATCTTTTGTAAGAGAATCAGAGGCTGGATCTCAGAAATTATTGTTTTATTAACAATAACATTATATTAAAATGACAAAGAACAAAAGAGGCAAAACGACAAGCGTAGTAGCAGAAACCAAAACTTAAACTACAGGTACAGTCGGTGTGGATCCAGGTCACGTGATGTCTCAGGCGGCGCTGCTCGGCAACAGCTGATGTGCGAAGTTACTCTCCAACATCTTTCTATTTGTTTGGTTAAAGAAACTTTAAGGCAAGCCCTTTTTCAGTTAACTAAAACTTTTTACAAGGTTGTCCTAAACATGTTCGTAAACATATTATGATTAGGATTTATATTTGGCAAGTGTTTACCAAATTTTGGGACAACCTTATAATTCTGAAACTTGGTCCACCTGCTGATTGGCCAACCATGAAATCGAACACATCAGAGATCATTCTGTTATATTTTACCAAGGTTTCCAATATTACCAAGGTTGTCCCAGAATTTCGTAAACATTTGCGAAATATAAATACCAATCATAATATTGCAACGTGGAAAATTAGAAAGACAAACTTAGGGATGACACAACTCTCTCTCTCTTGAGGTATAACACGGATTCCTGGAGTCACCACGTACTAAAGTCACCAACTATCCTGATTGACATGTCTAATGGTGAACATCCAGTTTATCAGATGTATCCAGGCTGATTTGTTCTTAGGAATGTTCTGCGGGTCTTCGGTCTACCTATTCCTAGGAGGATGGCAATGACACAGCTCTCTCTCTCTCTAGCTCCAAAAGAAACAGCCTCTACAGACCCCTTTACAAAAGGTAGAGGAGCTGTTCGAAATGTTGAATGCCAATACCATGTTAGAACCTCTCTATGAAAACTATTATAGGGAGGAGATAGAAGACGGTCTCCCCTTCTAACAGGGAGGACGTCCTCAGGTACCTGTCGCCTTAGCAGAGGTCTGTTCTGAAGCTATTCCTCGACATGGCAATAGTCGGGGAGATCTGTCCGACTTCAGGTGGAATGTGACATCATACCAGACGACCCTCAGTGGGATTCCTCTGATTAAAATAATATTTAATTTTACTTTTTTTTTCTCCTATTAGCCCTATATAATCTTATATGTACGATCGATAAAAGTATATGCAATCTCAATCTCTCTCTCTCTCTTGAGGTAACCCGGATTCCTGGAGCCACGTATTAAGATCGCCAACAATCCGAAATTGCACAGCAATTTATTTAAGGCAAGAACCAACTATGAATGATAAAAATAAGATAAGCAATGAGAGAAGTATACAGAGTAGCAAAATATAAACATAAAAAATGATACTCTGCTAATAAAATAATAACTACTCTCCCTTACAATATGTTTACGAAATTCTGGGACAACCTTATAGTTAGAAGAAGAGCTTACCCGAAAGTTTCGTTAACCAAACAAATAAAAATATTTCAGCGTCTTATGTTTTGTTGTATTTTGTCGAAATACGAATTCCTGTGATAATGAAAATCATTAATATTTATTTTTTAAATCTTTGTTCATATAAGTAATATACTCGATTCTGTACAAATATGTATTTTAAAGATTCAAACACCTAAACTAACTATCACCTGATTTCAGCATGTTTCAAACTTGGAGGCCGAGCTATCAGTTAATAAGTTGAATAAAGACAAGAAGAAAAAAACTCCTGATAAAAGGAAAGTTCCAATTTGAAATTCCATTCCCCAACTCCAATCCCCGACCTGTGGGGAAATAATGGACTATTTAATATACATGGCCCCCCCATCCATGCCTCCGTTCTCTACAGTGCTGGGAATGGCTAGAGACGTCTTGTACCGAGTGCTAACTAATACATTATTTTTCTAATTTCTACTCATATAGAGGTCTCTATTTACACACAATTATTAAACAAAATATAATAAATATTCTTTTCTGCTTTTACATTTTGACAAAATCAATAAGGAATCTAGGGTTTGGTTTCTTTTTACATTTCTTTTATTTCTCGAGTAAAATAGATTTTAGAGATAATATAATATAAATATTTCTGTGAAAAATAGACACTTCGGCCAGTTAGAGTTTTTTTTTTTTTTGTCGAAAATTTTTTGACAAAAATCTTTTGTCGAAACGTTGAGAAAAAAAAAACTAACTGGCCGATTAGAATATTCTGTTAAGTATACCACCAGATGTCGCGACTTCCCTTTTTATATAGCCTATTGTTGTTTCCCGATGGCGGGCTCAAACCTTTTGTAAATTATGTAAATAAGTTCCTTTTTTATCTTACGCCTTAAGCCAGGCAGTAATTTTATCAAATTAGGTTTTTTAATACTTGTGTATATTCCATAAGCTCAATTAACTCTATTTCTAATCTTCACTATTTTTATTATACTTTCAAGATTTCAACCACGACTGCATTACTATAGCCTAATCCTCAAGATGATCAAAACCAGCAGAAAATCTTATTTCTTAATATATATATTGGACCCCCCGTTCCTTACACCTGGACAAATGGACACCACGCAACATCGATAGAGGTTGGCTCAAGTACTTTACCCATCTACGCATCTAGAGCCGTTATGGATGAAATGGCATTCACAGATCACCGTCCAATACTCACCACCATTCCGAACTTGGGCACACCCATGATATAAATTGAACCTGTATTTAAATTCGGCGTGCTATAACTGGCTAGAAGTTGTACTTCTGGATCTCCGTGTTGAAGAGCATGTTGGCCCGAAAGCTCTAGGAATAAAAAATTGTAAAAAAATAAAACCTAGCCCTAGATTCCTTATTGATTTTATCAAAGTTATCAAAATATAAAAAGATTGGAATGGCATCAGTTTTGAACCCTCAGCGGTTTCATCAGTTTAATGGCCGATACAGCACTGTCGTATTGTACATGATGATTGTATAGTCTCTATTTAGGATTTCAACTCGGTGAAACAACTGTCCTGGTGTGGAACTAACACCTACCCACATATTCTCATGCCCAGAAATGGCCGCAGCCTTGCAGAAAATTAACATTGGACTCAGAGCAGCAGCTTTACACACCCAAGAGAGTGGACATTGAGACTGCTGTAATGTAGATGCATGGAGACATCTGAGGCTTTTCATTGGACACGACAACAACAACAACTCGGTGGTGATGTTTACTGGAAGTATGTAGATAGTGTTGGGTATAAGTATTCATTTTTTCGGGATTATAAGGAAATAAAATTTGGTGGCATCAGACAGCTACATGAATTCGTAGAATGAGAAAAGAACATATAATAATTTCAATCAATTTTGTAGATATATATGTTATATTTGTTTGATATAGAGAATTGAGCATTTGCTTGAGGTTAGTATAAATGAGTATATTTTTGATATTGCAGTCGTGGTAGAAATAATAAAAACTGTTTAAATAATTATTTGCTAGATTGTTTTAGTTAAGCTTATAAAATATAAAATACATAATTTGAGAAAGTATTGCCTGATTTAAGGCGTAAGAATAAAGAAAATGAAAGACATATTTGCATATGTATAAAAGATTGAGATGAGCCGGCCAACAGGAAACAACAACAATAGGTTATATAAAGGGAAGTCGCGATATTTAGCGGTCGGACTTTACAGAGTAATTTGCTTTATAAATTATAATTTTAAAATGAAATAAAAGTTTTATATAATATACATACAACTATCTTTTGAATTGGGAAAGAGAGGGAAGGAAATTTTGAGGGAAATGCTTTTGTATGTTTGTCTTTTCTCCTTGACCTTTCTCCTTGTGTATAGCCAATTTGTTATGATGTAAAGAAATGTATTGACGCAAATATCCCTGAGTTTGGGATATCAGGTTAAAGTATGTTAATAAAGTTGTGTATAAGTAGGTATTTTAACATGTATCTGTTTGAAAAATAAATAATAAATAAAATTAAGGTAAAGAGTTTCTTTTAATTTAGATTTTGCAATCTTTCGAGCAAATTTTCTGCTCTTCAACGGGAAAATACTTAAATTTACAATATAAAGTTGATCTTTATACAAAAATAATTGAAAAAAATGTGTTATTGGGATGTGGTGTCGTGCATCAGACTGTTTACAGCTGAAATATTAGATATTATAAAGGTATGAAATATATTTACACAAACAATTATATAGATAATTTGTCAGGGATATTGCCATATTGGGTTGGGAGGTCAATGTTTCTATTGATGCTATTTATTTTTTTATAATACCTGTGCTTCCAGGAATAATCGTTGTTGCTTTCTTTTTATGTCGTGATAATGGGCTATTGTTTGTTTGAGAAATATTTGTTTGTATCTGTTTCGAAAGCAGGAGTTTAGGTATATGTGATGTGAAGTCGTGGAGTGGATTGACACGCCAAAGGAAGAACCTCACCACTGTGGAGCCCTATGGCCGCTCACTGTCCCGAGTGACATGTAGACTGAGTCTAACCCAACGGTCAATCAAATTGCATCTGTTTGCTGACCTTTTATTTGGAATGGCGTCTCAGCTCTACTGGAGGTCCTGTCAAAGGTCGCCGAAGTCATGTTCTGCACCATAAAGATAATCTCTAGTATTTCTGTTTATCTCTGTCGCCATGGTTCGTTTGTAATTTTATACTCTACACCCAATATATATTTGGAAATACATTTTATTGAAATTTTTTATTTTATATTCAACCAAATACATCATTGGAATCTTATTTGATACTCAAACAGATGCATATTTGGAATTTTATCTGATACTTAATTAAATACATTATTGGAAATTTATTTTATATTCAACCAAATATATATTTGAAATTTGATTTGATACTCCAACAAATGCATATTTGGAATTTTATTTGATACTCTAACAAATACATATTTGGAATTTTAATTAATGTTCAACCAAATACACAATTGGGATATTATTTAATACTCACCCCCCCCCAAGCATAAAATAAGACTATGGGTTGGTCAAATATCAGGGAACAGGCTAAATCAACTTTTAGTTGATTTCTGTTCCACTAGATGGTGTTCTGCCATCTAAAAATATCATGTGCTCGTGGTCAGATAATGTCTTTTTTAAATTTATATAAATATATATATATAACACTTATCGTTATATCGAATAAATCGGTAAATTGGGAAACACATACAACTATATACCACTCAGAGATTTTACTAACTTCTATTATATAGGAAATAGGATATTCGAAGAATAAATAAGCAATTATAAGCGCTACAAAGCAAGTAATTTATTTAAACAAGTTATATATATAAAAACACACTATATAATTAAATATCGTTCTGAAAATTGAGCAATCCATATTTAAATCATTAGATAATAAAAAGGCATATATTGGTTTGAATAAAATATTTATTTGCCAATACTTCGGTTAACTGAACGCCCCCATTGTCAAAACATTACATTTCTACATGGATGCCTTACATTTTTTTACATTATATTGTATGTAAAATGTAATGCCTTGACAAGGGTTGGCGTTCAGCCAACCGAAGTATTGGCAAATAAATATTTTATTCAAACCAATATTTTTTACTACTTTTTACTACACCAGGATACATAATAAGACCAGAAACAGAGAGGCCGCGCGTCTCGTTAATAATAACAGCTCTGAAATTGACCTTGAAATATTGGCTGAGGGTGCTGAGTATGGATACAAATAGATTGCCTCGAATATGTTTAAATAGAATGAGGCAATTATCCTGTGCTACAGGTGCGCCCATCGGGTTTATAAAACAATTAAGCAATTTACTCAATAATAACGGATCCTCGTGGCTTACTTATTGTAATGATCCTGATTCACTAAGGAATGCTATCCCAGGAATATTAAGAACTGCGATAGAGCAAACAATACAAAACGACTTAACAAGAATAACCCAATCAAAGTTATATTCCCACTATAGAGATATATATATACAACGTTTACCACCGAAGAATATTTCTTAAGTGAACTCCCTTTTCCTGTCATCAGATTAATCGCACAATTTAGAACCCTTTCAATTTTTTTTCAGAGAACACCATCTGATTTTATTGAGGCGTGAAGATCTGAAATGCACTTTCTGTGGATCAGGAATAACAACGGAGATGTTGCACTACTTATTTGACTGTGCTGCTCTGTCTGAGGAAAGACGAAAACTAAATGATAAAACGGGGCAACTTTGTCCTTCATTTCCGGCACTAATTAATGAAATATCAAAGAATAGGTAATATAGGGAATAGCGTTGGCGATATTTGGATTCCACAAGACTATATCCTGGAAAAAGGCCACACAGTGTTCTCCCCATCCCTTGTGAACTGGCGAATCCTGTATAGGGCGAGAGGTCCTAAATAAAGGCTTTGTTGTTGTACTATTTTTACTACCTAATATATATATATAACGCTCTGATTTTACATAATACATGGAGTCCGTCATCCAGTCTCTTGCCAGCATCCGTAACAGATCAAAGAGGTTCTCCGAAATTTCTTCTCTATATGATTTTAAATATTAAAAATTTAAAAATTATTACCATGCCTATTATAAACTATGATTATTCAATGTAAAAAACATCGTAAAAATGTATGCTAAATCATCAAATAGGGATCCAATTTGATGGACTTCAGTCTAAATTAATCAAGATTAACGTTATATCGAGGCGATCATTGAATCAGGGATCGTTAGATAGAAGTGTTTTCTACATATTGTAATTTAATTAGTGTAAATGTGAGCCCGCTATCCCTGGAGAGGCAATAAAATATTCCACCCCACGCCCTACTCCCCCGGGTCACAGCTCCAGCCAGCATTAAAACTGCCTCCCGCAATAAACTGAAGATTTAAATTTTAAAACCGCAGAAACTTACAAACTCTAAGTGATGAGATGGTTATAAAATCTAATACATTCGCTGAGCCACCTGCATTAATCTCTTTGAAAATAGAGCAATCCATAAATAAATCTTTAAATAAAAAGACATATATTGGGTCAAAATATCATTAATTTTACCAATATTTCAGTTGGCTGAACGTCAACCTTTATCAAGGCATTATAACATATTAAAGTGTGTCAACAAAAAACTCAGCGCCACATAACGTCAATAGAATTAAGTGGCACTTATGTGGCGCTGAGTTTGTTGTTGACACACTTTAAAATGTTATAAAACCTTGATAAAGGTTGGCGTTCAGCCAACTGAAATATTGGTAAAATAAATGATATTTTTATCCAATATATGACTTTTTATTTAAAGTATTAATCTCTATGTGCCTATAGCCTGCCACATGTCTTGTGGACATAAATGTCTTGTGGCTGCCAGTAATTCCTGTCTCCTCAATCCATAGGTTGGTGGCTGGCAGTATTCCTGTCTCCTCAGGTCTTTCTTTCTATAGCTATCTTTTTGATGATGGTGTAGGACCTTCTCCCAAAATGTCCAAGAATTCATTCCCGGCCTTCCCCTCTTCCGTTTCTTCTTCCTATACATTCCTCCAGAAACAAAGCAGTGTCGGACATGATTTCCAAACATGCTTCTCCTCTCGATCGTCTCTTGTAGGCCATATTTCTCCTCAACAAGTTCAGGACATCACTCACAGTATGTTGGACCACGGTATTCCTACCACATCTCCTGTAGTTTTACCATCATTTCTGCGAGTCCAGTGTTCCATCCTACTGTGTTCTTGGGAAGAGTAATTTGGTAATTTATCTTCCACAACGTCGCTTTTCAATCTAAAAATATTTTTGAAGATCATTTGTTGGTTGTAAATTGGTTTTGAAAGAAAGATAGCTACACATCAACCAATAATTTATTTAATTATCAACGTTCCAGTGACTCTCTGTCACTTTCCTCAGGGACAATCAAAAATATTTATTCAAAAATTTAATATCGACTTGAATTCCTTTGACAATTATTAGAAAAATAAAAAAAAAATCACAAAGAATGAGTATCTTATATTTAATGTTCACGTGTCAAGCTTTCAGGTATTAACGACCCTTCTACAAGAAGTAGTTTTTATTCCTGTAGAAGGGCCGTTTATAACCGAAAGTTTGAAACGTGAACATTGAATATAAGATACTCATCCTTGGTGATTTTATTTTTATTTTTCTATCAAAAATTCAATGCTGAAATGGTTGAGACTGGGACGTAGTTAGTAAATCGATTCATATAGAGAATTGAGAGACGGCGCTTAGTGATCTCTCTGGTGATGTTCTAGATTGTGTAGATATGCGGCGGTGTTCAGTGTTAGGTGACCATAATGCCAAACTGAACGGAAGATGTCCCCAACATGAATCGTATTGGTAATGAATAAACTAGCTAATTTATGACAGAATTATTAATGCAGCAACACTCTAATGACCAAAAAAATGACCCGACCTAGCCTAACTTCTAATCCCAGTCTACTTCCAGTAGAAGCTGAGAGTATTCTATATTTTTGGTTTCTGCCTCATGAATGAATCTAGTTTGTGTGATCTCACACACTGTAAGTACACTTACTTCTCGCAGGTCCGCATGAGCAACTTCTGTGTGAGAGAGAGAGAGAAGATTAGCTGAACATTGGGTGAACCCAAATATAACAATCTTAAAATGTAACATTTACTAAAAATGTTCCGCCTTTCTTTTAAGCAACTTGGCCTTAATGGAGTTAGTTTTTACTCTAGAAATACTTGTCGCAAACTGAAACTTGAAAACTGTGAAAACATCAAGCATGATGGAGCAATATAGAGGGATCAATGGTGAAGGTATGAGTCAAGGATATAAGATAAACAATCAAATATAAAAGTTCGGTAGATTAAACTATAAAAAGGATGGGTGGGTTCACCATTGATGATCCAGGCCTTTTCAGAATATATGTTTGTTATCGCAGTAATAACTGTAGAAGTTTTGCTTTTATCTCGTTTAGGTAAAGATTAAAAGTTTTCATGTGATGAGAATTTGAAACTATTATAGACGCGTATGATTCTTTTAGAAATTAAACACTTTTCTATTGTACTTACTCTGCAATGAAAAATTAATGGAAGGGCCTGGCTCATCAGTGATGAACCCTCCCAGCGGTTTCGCCAGTTTAATCTACCATACCGCTGTTATATTGCATTTTTCGGTTTTCCTTTTATACTGATACTGATGTTAGACTCTTGGAATGGGTATTTTAAATGAACTATGGACATAAGCTTTGAAGACAGTAGAAATACCTACAATTTTAGCCAATAGATGATATGTTAGTTTATTTTCTAGTTTAACTCTTAAACCAATAATACAATATAATGCGGCTTATGATTGTAGAACAAAGTTTGACAACTATACGGCAAATGTTTCTTTTGAACGAAAAATCGAAATTTATTTTAAGGAGAAATAACGATTATTTCTAACTTTAGGGATGAAGTATGATAGGATGAATTGTGAAGAGTAATGATAAACGGTAAAATAAAGTGTCCAGGGATGGGAATTTTTCCGTTTATCATTACTCTTCACAATTCATCCTATCATACTTCATCCTTAAGGTTAGAAATAATCGTTATTTCTCCTTAAAATAATTTTCGTTCAAAAGAAACATTTGCGGTATAGTTGTCAAATTTATTCTTAAACTAATGATGGTATATGCGGATAATGGTCCTTGAGGTTATCCACAGTATATGTACCTACTAAACCCATGTTTTCATTTAGTCATTTGATCTCTGAGTGACCGCTTAATACGAGCAGGCTGTACTGTATAGTAGTAAAATATAACGAAGTATTTTCACAGGTTAATCTCTTGAATCAATGTTGAAATAAGAACATTAGGCCTACAGGAAAATTTTTCTTTTTTTAAATATTTTTATTTACAAATCTCTCAAGCTTTCGGGAAAGATAGCCCTTCTACAGGAGAAAATATTTTACTTTAAAACACCAATAAAATAAGAACTAAAATCAAATAAAAAGCAGATAAGCACGGGCAATGGAGGCCTGTGTTGTTTCTGCATTCAAAAAACTGTAAACACTCAAAGCCTTTTATTTGATTTTATTTCTTATTCTATTGGCGTTTTAATGTAAAATATTTTCTCCTGTAGAAGGGCTTTCTTACTCAAAAACTTGAGAGATTTGTAAATAAAAATAATTTTAAAAAGAAACTTTTCTCTGGATATCCAAAGTTTTTATTTTAACAGGTTAATCTGCTAGAATCATCAGAAATTTTGCTTTGGTCCTAAACTCTTCTCTTTATATCTTTTACTCTCGAGAGAAAAAAAAGAGTTATTTGTGACCTGCCTTTCTACCATTCCTGGCCAAGTGTAAGTAATAACCAACAGGGAGGGTCTCTGGTACCTTGAAAGTCGTACAGTGCAGTAGAAGCAGTCACATACTCATCATGATTATCATGGCCATGTGTATTTTAATTTGAAAAACCATTATGTCGAAGTTTGCTTCTTTGCTTGATCCAATATTGAATTTCCTAATATAAAAGAAACGGCAATAGCGTTTATCTAGAACAGAATTTCTGAAAATGTATACAAATATAAAATGTTAAGATATCAAATAGGGACAATGAAATATTCCACCCACTCATGGAAGTAAAACATCCGTTCAAGATAACCCGGGACTTTCTAAGTGGGGAAAACCCTTGACACACATATGATAACGGTGACACACTGTACCTTCATTTTAGTCAGTTATTGGTATCTGAACTAAAGGCCTGGAATGTGGGATGAACCGACAGGCAGCAACCTATATTTCAAGGCTCAAAACTGGCCATACAAGATCGCTCCTCTTCCAGAATGGTGTAAAGACCTTCCCACAATGCGCAATCTGCAGGACCAAAGAGACCTCACCAGACCACCTCTTGGAATGCATGGAAGCCTCAAGACAGGACCTATAATCCAACCCAATATTGTGAATTTAATCCATGAATTCAGACTATATGACTTGTATAATTATACAATGGAATAAAAAAAAATTTAGTCAATTTATTTAACGTCCTATTATTGCATCACCGAAAGAGGTAGTCGTAAAGGATCCGTACACCAGACCTGAGCTAGAGACCTAGTGCTGAGATCTGGCTTTATTGGCAGCAGGAAGGTTCAAACTCAAATGTGTACGAATCCTCACTAAATCAATAAACACAATTTATCCCAAAAATAAATTATTCCACTATTCATTATTATTATCAATCATTCACTATTATTATCAATCATGATCATTTTATCAAACGACTATACTACGACTAAAATTTAAACAACCTGTGATGATTATAAGAGAGAAATATTAAGAACACTATTTTTTTTCTAATATCAGTGTGAAAATTTGTTAATAAAATTATTTAAATGTTTTTTTTTTTCTCTTTTCATTGATAGAGATAGATATCGGAAAATTCTAGATTATCTAAGAGTCACCGAATGAGATTCAAGGGAATTTTCTTTAATAATTCACAGAATTCTGAACAATTTCTGGTTCATATTTCTTTGAAATGGAGGGGCACTTTGAAAGAGAGATCAAGACTGCTGAAATGATCCAGAGAATTCTTATAATTTTTCCCGACTAGATAGTAGCTCGAAATTAACACAAGAAGGTTTTAGATTTTTGAAAATAATTGTCACAAGGAAACGTCTGATCACAATGGAATTTTGTGCGTTAAAATTTGCTTAAAAGGAATACCTAGGTATTCCAGTTATTGTACCGCTTCCTTATTCGCCTGACATATACTGTCATTCTACTTGTTTTACTATTTTGAAATAATTATTTGAAAGGAGGGGTGTATGTGAGGTGTCCCCCGAGATCTCAGCAGCTGCAGTCACAACTTGGACAATCCCAATGACCATCGTATGTTTTTCTTTTTATATATTTTAGTACCTTTTGATTGTCAATATATTTTCTTAATGTTCACCAAAATTACTCTTTAAATTTAATTCCCTATATACTTGTATATACTTATAAATGACTGCGGCGTATAATTATAAAGCTATACAACCAGTTTAACCGCATATGTTTCTTTTTATTTATGAAAAAATCATTTTTAATTTCAAAGAGAAATAATTTAATATTTCTAACTTTTGGATGACGTATGAAAAGGTTGAATATATGATGAGTGATGGTCTATATACGTCATCCATTCATATATAGACCATCACTCTTCATATATTCAACCTTTTCATACGTCATCCAAAAGTTAGAAATATTTAATTATTTCTCTTTGAAATTAAAAATGATTTTTCATAAATAAAAAGAAACATATGCGGTTAAACTGGTTGTATAGCTTTATACTTGTATATATATACAGGATATGATCAAAAAGTTCAGGGAATTAGTAAAAAAAAAATTCTGAGAGAGTTTTCGAAAAATTAAAATTATCATCATAATCACGAGACCTCGTTCTACTAGAAAATATTTATATATTTTCGAAATCTCAAATAATAAGAATTATTTAAGCATTTTTTTAAAGAAAAGAAACAAAGGCGCGGCGTTTTTTCACAATGGATCTTAAAAGTGAACAAAGGGTATGCATAAAGTTTTGTCAAAAATTAGGAAGAGCGGCGTCAGAAAGGTTTCAAATGTTGAAATTGGCGTTCGGGGAGGCAGCCTTATCACAATCAAAAACGTTTAAGTGGTTTTCCCGTTTCAAATCTGGTAGAGTCAACCCAAGATGACGCACGCCAGGGAAGACTTCCTTTGGAAAATCATGAAGAACTGACCCAAAAATTGGTGCTTTAATAAGGGAACGATCACTAGGACAACGATCAGAGAACTAGTAGAAGAAATAGGGGTTTCATATGGAACGTGTCAAAATATATTGACCGAAGATCTTGGACTTTGAAGAAAGTTCCCGAAATTTGTTCCAAAAATTGCTTCATCACGATTACGCACCAGCACACAGAGCTCTTTCCGTGGGTGCTTTTTTGACTAAAAATAGCATGTTGACAATACCTCATCCCCCGTACTCGCCTGATTTAGCACCAAATGACTTCTTTCTCTTTCCTAGAATCAAGTCAGTTCTAAAAGGACATAGATATGATACCGTTAATGCCACGAAGGAAAATCGCTGAGCGTTTTGAGGGGCATTACTTCTGACGATTTTTCTGGGTGCTTCCGGAACTGGGAAAAAAGAATGAAAACGCTGTATAGATTCCCTCGGACAGTATTTTGAGGAATATCAACCATTGTCATACCTTATATATATATATAAAGAGAAAAAAACATAAATTTTTCTAATAATACTTTTTAAAAATTATATTTTCATTCTTTTTACCTTTAAAATTTTGATAAAAGGTTAACATGGTTCTCTTTGCTCTTTTTCTTATCCTAAAACCTTCAATTCTTCTTTTTTTCCTATGTTCTGCTTACATGACGCGTAACTGCCGATGCTACAATGTGAACTTGTTATAACCCTATGTTGTTACATAAAATATAAAACCTTTTTGATACCTTAAAAATAATATTCTTCTAATTTATTTTTAATTATCGATACTCCTTTTCTAATATACAAACTATCTTTCATATAATATATATATATGTCGGCTTTTGTTATATTAAATAATTTGATATAAAAAATATATATATAAAAAATTCTGGGTTTTTTTTGTACAAGAACAATATGTCAATGGTTTTTAGTCGTGGAAAGAATAATAAAAACAGTTTTAATTACAATTTGTAATAATTGCGCTAATAAAATATAGCATACATAATTTGAGAAATTTGAGACTAGCTGACTTAAGGCGTAAGAATAAAGAAAACAAAAAACTTATTTACATATCTACCAATATATTTGAGCCTGACAACGTAAAAGGCCGCCACATCTAGCGGTCGACTCTTTACAGAGTCATTTGATCTAGAAAATATAATTTTTAAAAAATATATTTTTAAATATAACATATATATAAAGTGTTATAGCGTTATATCTATATTTTATGAAAGAAAACCTGTATAAGAGAAGGAGTGAAGATAGTTAAAATGTAAGTAGATAAATATTATATTTTCAGATATCAAAAAGGTTTTGTGTATACATAATACCTTCAATTCGATATCAAATTATTCTAAAGCTTTTTTAATCAATATATAAAACCTATATATATATATATTTTTTTTTAATGAATTCTTATTTCATATGGAGATGAAATACACGATATATAGTGTGTGTGTTTACATTTAGGTAAAACACCGTTGAACCTTATCCGTTCGCAGAGCTGCTAGAGGTTCGCATGCTCGCTCCGTGCCGAAAGATAAATAATTTTTTCTACTAAGACAATAATTCTCGAATATATAAAGCCATTTGTCAAAATAGCTACAGTAGAACCTCTCTGTAAAGGACACCTAATTTCAGAGCCAAAGTGTCTTTTAGGGAGAGGTGTCTTCTTACCGGAGAGTTGCTAAATAGTAAAAAAGGTAATTTTGTATATGAAAACTGTCCTTTGTAGAGAGGTGTCCTCTAGAAGAAGTGCCCTCTCATGAAGGTTCTATTGTATTTATTAAAAATAAATTATTAATATCAGAATGTGTGTGAGGAACAGTGAGTATTTAATTAAGAATAGATTTTCAAAATATATTACACATCAAAATATATTTGAGGTTTTTTTCTTATCCCTAGTACACGTGGTACAGACCATGATAACCATGGTGGATAGAAGTTGGCGACTGATTTTACTTTAAGTGCACCACATGTCTATACATGTGAAAAGCAGTCCGAATTTTTCACTTACAAATGCAATATAATAGCATCGTTTGAAAAATATCGGTTGGTTCTCTCGAGCCATCCGCCATTTTCTCTTCTAGGAGGGCTGGTTACTTAGACGTTTGTTTCTAGGGCACGGCTCATCAATTAGGCTTGATTAGACAAGCCTTCCTAAATTTACATAGGACTATTCAGGGTGGATTAATATGGACATGAAACTAGAAATTCATTTTCGTATCTTCCAAGTTAATGAACATAAAAAATCTTCGAATTGATTCTTAAATTGACAAAAGTGTTTTTTTTTTAATAAGCGATAAAGGAAAAACGTTTCATTTTATCTTAAAAAAACACGAACCTTCGAACTTAAAATACTTTCTTCTACTGATATGGAAGATTTTACTCGCGTATGTTTTTTTTTAATAAAAGAAAACACATATTATGTTCAGAGAAAAAACACAACCAATAGTTTATTTGAACTCCCGACGTTTCCGTGGAGAGTGACAGGAAGTCACTGAAACGTCAGGAGTTAAATAAACCATTAGTTGATGTGGCTGTGTTTTTCTCTGAATCTACTTCCAACCAACAAACCATCTTCAGAACATATTATCATTTTTATTAAAGAAAGTATTATAAAAATAAATAAAGCTTCCAGGGCTAAGTTTCTTGTTCAACTTTTTATTTTTAAGCTTTCGGACTTGTCAGTCCTTCAACAGGAGTATCACGTTAATAAATTGATGAAAAATACTATTTTTATATACAAATTTTTATTTACATATTTTAAATATTTATGATATTGAAAGGGAGAGAAAAATATATTACATTCTCTCTGTTTGTTAATAAAATTTGAAAATATACGTGCATGGTGGATGCTGCGTGATGGTTGAACGATATCTCGAGATTTTAAATTGAATTTAATAAAATCGTGAACTATTGTGGTATATATAGAAGACTGCCTACATCTATGGGGTAGTAAGAAAGTAAGTTTTCCTCAACCATAGTCGTTGAAGATCCTGGCAAGTTAACCTTCAAGCCAATAGGTCAACCAGGTTGAACCTACAGTGAGGCTCTGTAGATAGCTAAATATACTTCTTATTTAGAGGTATATGAAAGTTTAAGTAATATATAAAATGTTCTATTCTTTTTAATGTCCACACGGCCATGTTACTGCCTTTCACAAGTAACATATGTTCTAATATGGCGCACTCCCCACAATGTATTAAAATAAGTCATTTACCTGGTTATCTAAGAAAATAGCGGGAAGATTGGTGAATATGAATAACACTTTCTTTAAAAATTTCTGTAAAGATCAACAACCTGTGTCATGCCATGGTTTAGACCTATGGGGCGGCTACAATATCGTGACAACCAAAAATCTCTGTTGTACCATGGTTTAGACCTATGTGACAGCTACAATAACGTGACAAACAACAATCTGTGTTGTACCATGGTTTAGACCTATGGGACAGCTACACTATCGTGACAAACAACGGGAGGATTGAGGAGGGTATGAAGAAATTTGATGAATATGTTCAAAATATGTTACAGTAAAAGAGGTGTATATTTAACACATAAATATTATTCGCCAACAAAAACAGATTAACTCCCCAAACATCTATAACCAAATGATATTTCACATTTTACCCCCACACAAGAGCTCTCAGTAGCATAGTCAAACATATTTCCTATAGGAGAGATAAACCAACAATTTCAAAAATATTCATGAAATGTCACTTTTAAAACATTTCCTTCAAAATTCTCAAAAATGCAGGGAATAAGTAGATAACCAAAATTCTTTGAGCTACATGGCATATTAGAAGTTGCCAAGGAGGAGAAGCTTGAGATGAGAATGGTGGATAACTTAAATGATTGCTAGACGTGAATTAAAATGGCCGAAATTTTACCATATTAGCCAACTGGCCATTAGCCAGATGTAGAATGGAAAGAATTCTACAGTTTCTTTTACATTTTCTTTTACAAACTTGACAAGATATTCTGTAATTGGTTAAAACATAAGTTTTCAAAATTTCTAAGAGGTATATCTTCTCTTTTGAACTCATAAACATTTTAGGTAACTTACCTTTATCGTTAGAAATGAACGAAAAACTATTTTTTTTTTTTTTATATATTCAAATATCTTTAGATATATGTAAAACAAACAAACACACACACACAAATCTCTATTTTTATTAGGTATTTGTCTATTACCAATATGGTTCGTTTGTTTCAAGATAAATATGGAAATCTACTGAAAGGTTCAAACGCTTAAAAGAGAATAGAGATTGCTCCTCTAGGTTGTATGAACATGTCTTCTTCATAGATTTCAAATGCGTGCGCTAAAGTGAGAGACTTTGACTTAGAATATCTGAACGTTCTGACTAACTGTAAAGGACTTTGAGGGTAGATTCCTGTCCATGATGTCTATGGAGAGAAGGACTCACCTGTAGACTGCAGACGTCTGACTGGAGAAGGCTTCTCAACTTGGGCTTTTATACCACTTCTGGGGGTCACATGACCGCGCCCTCATTGGCTGAGAACTTTACCGCCCTCGCAAATTTCCCCCACCCCAACTTGTTGATCTTCTGCTCACTCCGATCGATAAGCTGTGCTCATTAGCTGAGGATGAAGGTCGTCACACCGCACTGCACGATTGTGGGGAACTTGTATAGAAACACGTCTTTGGAATGGTCTGCTGAAAAATTGAAATAAATTGCTATAATTTTATATTTAAATATCAAATAACGTTATTAATATTTATTTTATTATTTATACAATATATTTATTTTAAGAAAGGCAATGAATGTCCGAGAAAGCTAGTTACTTTAAATAAAATAAACATATTAATAACGCTATTTTATTTTATTTCAATTTAAAGCGCTATGTTCCCCTAAAGACACTTGCGCTGTCATACATGTATGCCTTTACATTTGTCTATACATATATATATATATATGCCTTTACATTTGTCTATACATATATATATATATACACTGCGTGACATTGAAAATGGAACACCAAGAAATAGTGGCCAGAAAGTGATGAAACTCGGCAGACAGAGAGAGACAGGGACGAACAATAAGTGATCTTTATTTCAAAATGATAGTCATAATACAGAGCGAGAACGGCGTCGGCTTAGTAGCAAGTAGGACCACCGCGGACGGCGATGCACGCAGCAACACGTCTAGGTAGAGAGTCAATCAGAGTACGGATGGCGTCCTGAGGGATGGCTCTCCATTCCCTCTCAACCATTTGCCACAGTTCGTCTTCTGAACGCGGCTGTGGCAAGGCATGCAAACGGCGTCCAATGATGTCCCAGACGTGCTCGATTGGTGAGAGATCAGGAGAGTACGGTGGCCAGGGAAGCATCTGTACATCTTGCAGAGCTTGTTGGCTAATGCGAGCAGTGTGCGGTCGGGCGTTATCCTGCTGATAAAGGGCATTGGGTACCCCCTGAAGGTAGGGGAGTGTCACCGGTCGCAGCACATCATCAACGTATCTTTGGGCCGTCATAGTGCCCTGAATACAAAGTAAAGGTGACCTGGAATCATACGCGATTGCGCCCCAAACCATGATTCCACGTTGTCGCACGGTGGGGCGTTCCACAATTGCTGCCGGATTGGACCTTTCTCCACGTCGACGCCACACGCGTACACGGCGACTATCACTGGACAAGCAGAAACGCGACTCATCTGAGAACACGACCCTGTGCCATTCCGTCATCCACGTCGATCTAGCCCGGCACCATTCCAAACGTTGGCGCCTATTCGGTGGGGTCAATGGCAGTCTTCTTAGCGGACGGCATGAGTGCAAGCCATTATCAACCAATCGACGGGAAATGGTTCTGGTCGAGATGGAATGATCTAGGGTGTCTTGCACATGTTGCAGGATGGCGGTACAAGTCGCTTGTGGGGCCGCCACTGCCTTTCGAAGGATACGCCGATCCACACGTGCTGACGTCACTCTGGTTGCACCGACATTCCTATAAATTGCCACATTTCCTTGTTCCAACCATCTTCTCCACTGTCGGTGCACCGTGGACGCACCAAGGTGTGTATCAGCTGCGATTTGACGTATGGACCAACCTGCCCTTTTCAGTCCGATCACCATGCCCCTCGTAAAAGCGTCTGTCTGCTTGAACTGCCTCCGTTTACGATGACCTGGCATTCTCTGTTATTACACGTGTCTTTTGACACAAGAACAAAATTTCTACAATGATTTTCCTTGAAGAAATAACGACACGGATACTGTCCTTTCTGCAAGTTCCTTCCCTTATATCTTACTCCATGTGCGCACGAGAGCTGCGCATTTTACATCATTTGCATTACTCGGTTAGGCGCGTCTACCCTGAAATTTGCATAATTTTCTGGCCACTATTTCTTGGTGTTCCATTTTCAATGTCACGCAGTGTATGTATAGACAAATGTAAAGGCATATATGTATGACAGCGCAAGTGTCTCTAGGGGGACATAGAGCTTTAAATTGAAATAAAATAAAATAGCGTTATTAATATTGTAGCGTAGAAATCAAGCCTTGAAATATCCTAAGATGTAAAAGTATTTATTGATGACGTCACAGCGACGAGTCGACAATTATTAACAAGTCAGCCAAACTATCTACAGCTAGGGAATCTTAAGCAAGCAAGCAAAGAAATATTTTAAAGATGATTTCACAAATATAGAGTAATATATATTTTTATATATATATATAAAATATATATTTTATTTTCGTACTTTTTTCACTTTTACAAATAGTTAAATTGTTCATTTGCATGCCTTTTTATATTCTTAATATTTTTATTTTTATGTAAGTTAATACGTGTATATATTCCCTACAACCATCGATATCTTTCTTAGTATAGTTATATTTTGCCTGTCGAAGGGCTTTTGCCCGAAAGCTTGTAGCGTTTTTACAATTAAAGAAACTCATCTTCTGAACCTTCTTAATTGATTTACCTTACCAGAAGAGTCTTTACCTTTAATCGTTTCTATCAAATTTTTCACCATGAATCTCAGCACTGATTTAATCGAAAGGTACAAATTCCTCATCCATAAAAAATCACTTCAACTAGCTAAATGGCGCTGCCATCTACGTTTTAACCAACTATGCGAACAACTGGATTTCATTCCCCCATCACTCAGATTGAAAGACCCAGTACGCAACCCTTTCTCAGCGGAACTCATCAAACGTACCCAAAGACAATTACTACGCACCAGAACCAAAGGCTGCTATTCCAATATCAGATTCCTCAGCAAATCCATCAAAGGACTCATCTTTCTGATCACACAGAACATGGACATCGCAGTTCTCACCTCTTTCATAGAAAAAACCACAACAGACGTTAAGGCCCTGGAACAGAATACAAACCGCAAACATAACCAAAAACTGGAGTTTTGGTCCCGAAAATACGTTTTCCCTCTCCAACGTAGGAACACCGACCATGAGGTCCCCAATGTTATCAACATGTCTGACATAACCCTATCACCGGCTGAAAACAGACTATTATCCAAAGGGCTAAAATACAGAATCCCAGCCAAAGTAGACACACCCCGACTCATTAGTGGAATAGAGGCCTCTATCAGAACCCTCTCCCACCAAGACCAATGGACCATCAGGAATCAAGTAACCCGCACCCTCCAACGACCGCTACCTCCACTCTCCATGTCAAGATTAGAACACAAGATCATACGCAAACTGAAATCGCAACGATCCATTGTCATTACCCGATCAGACAAGGGATCTGATACGGTTATTATCAACCAAACCGAATACCATACAAAAATGATAGACATACTGAATGATACAACCACTTTCACCCAAATCTCCGCAGAAGAAAGCAAAGCAACAACCAAGAATTTTTTAGTTTCCCTCAACCGCATGAAACGCTCGGCCTCCATCACAATAGAAGATTACAAAAACTTCACCTCCAACTTGGGAACTAAGGCCTATATTTACGGCCTCCCCAAGATCCACAAACCATCCGTCCCCCTCCGTCCAGTCATCGCATACCACCTATCCCCTGCCTACCCCCTGGCCAAACACCTTACGAACCTTCTAACCCCTCTTTGGAATAATAACAGGAGAGCCTTCACGACACCCAATTCCACCAGTTTCATACAGGATATAACAAACCTGCTCCCCCCTCCAAACTCATCCATGTGCTCGTTCGACGTATCTTCCCTATTCCTCAGCCTTCCACACAGCCTCATGTTAGATAACCTCCACCAATTCCTTTCATCCATCCACACAGATGCCACCATAGCCAACAACATCATCTCACTCACCAAAATCTGCCTGTGCATGAACACCTTCACCTATTCTCATACCCACTTTAAACAGATCAGGGGAACCCCAATGGGCAGCCCCCTCTCATCCATTTTGTCTGAAATAACGATGTCTACCATAGACCAGTGGATCTGTAACCGGCACCCCTCAAACATCTTCTGGCGTCGATACGTTGACGATATTTTTTACGTTTGCAAAACCGACAGCGAGAATATCATTTTCACCGACCTCCACACTTACAATCCCAACATCACATTCACTCTTGAGAGAGAACATGAGCATGTTATTCCTTTCCTGGACGTCCTAGTCATACGCATCCCAAATACCTACCATACCACAGTCTACTACAAGAAACCCCCCCCCCCAGATACACCCATTATAAGTCACACTGTCCAACTTCCCACAAAATCAATATAGTTAAAGCCCTCACCCGCCGCCTATTAACCCACTGCTCACTCCCCATCTTCAAAACTATTGAAAAGAACCGCATCATCTCCCATCTTACATTTTCAGGTTTCCCTCTATCCTTCATAGAAAAACACACCTATTCACCTGTTCCTCTTAACCCTCCTGCAACTTACAAATCCACATGTGTGATCCCATTCTCTCCCCTCTTAGTTAACCTCTCCCGTTTCCTCAAACCCTTTGGCATCCGTACCTTTTTTACTAACACACCTAACCTCCACTCACTCCTTAGGCATCCCATCACAAAAACCGACTCCTCCACTGATCCTCTAACATCTTCTGGAGCAGTCTACTCGGTCTCGTGCCAACAGTGTCCTGCCACCTATGTGGGGGAGACCGGTAGGACCATCGCCATCAGAATGTCCGAGCACACACGCAACATCACCAACCGAGATCCCCGTTCCCTTATTTTTCAACACATTGCATCTTCTGGCCATTCCTTTGACACTGCTAACCCAACCATTCACTACAAAAATATATCCAACCTACACCAGAGATTGGTTCTGGAATCCATAGTTTCATCCAAGCTACACAGCATAAATAGAAAAATAGACATTCCCGCAGTCTACACAAACTACATTTCCAATTAAACTTTTTCAGATTCTACCTTTAGTATATTAATAACCCCCCCCCCCCCCTTCCCACCATCTTCAGTCATACCGGTTCAAATCGGTTTTTGTCTCTCACTAGTCATTAAATACCAATTTCATAGATGGCAGCCCATAACATAACCTTTAACCGTACAAATCCACCCGTAATAGTTACTTGGATACAATTAGTTATACAGTTGAAGATCCATTACAGTCATATATTTGCCTCATTGATATTATTTTTCTTTCAGCTAATGTTTTCTGCATTTCTTGAATTGCTCTCTAGAATTTTTATTTTCGTACTTTTTTCACTTTTACAAATAGTTAAATTGTTCATTTGCATGCCTTTTTATATTCTTAATATTTTTATTTTTATGTAAGTTAATACGTGTATATATTCCCTACAACCATCGATATCTTTCTTAGTATAGTTATATTTTGCCTGTCGAAGGGCTTTTGCCCGAAAGCTTGTAGCGTTTTTACAATTAAAGAAACTCATCTTCTGAACCTTCTTAATTGATATATTTTATAATCTGTTGAATATTTTCATTTAATAATATTAAATTAAATAATAAAATATTTCTTCGCCACATAGCCTCCTCCTATAAAGAGCATCGACCCGATGCTCAGAAGGAGACTTACATTCTCAGTCTCAAGGCTCGAGAACGGGTGATAGGGCCTGAGATCTCTACGCGGGTCTGTGGTTGATGTGTTCGTTCAGTGGGGATGTCTTCTTCCTGGAAGTTTGTCGAGTCATCTTCTGGGTCCTCTTCTAGGTGGTCCTCCTGGTCCTCTGGGTTTAAATATGGTTTCATCCTACAAATGTGAACTAAATATTTTGTTTTACGACGACCTTGCTGGTTTCCGAATGTTTCAACTTCATAGGTCACATCAGATATTTTTCGGGTTACTTTGTATGGGCCGAAGTAACGTCTCATTAGTTTCTCCGAATATCCCACTTTACGCAAAGGGATAAAGATCCATACAAGATCTCCAAGCTGATAAATTATATTTCTGTGATGGGCGTCATAGCGTTGTTTATTGCTATCTTGAGATCTCATGGAGTGGATACGTGCCAGTTTTCGTGCTTCTTTGGCTCTTGCCCCTAGAGTTTGGATGAAATCGTCGTCTTCTGGCAATAACTTGGGGAATAACACGTCCAGTGGAGTCTCGGCTTCACGCCCGTGTACAAGGAAAAATGGGGTGAACCCAGTGGACTCTTGTTTTGCTGTGTTGTATGCAAATGTAACGAATGGAAGAATCCTGTCCCAATCTTTCTGGTTGACATCTACATACATGGACAGCATGTCTGCTATGATCTTATTCAACCTCTCCGTGAGTCCGTTTGTCTGGGGGTGATAGGCGGTTGTCTTCCGATGGGTTATTCTGCACTGGTTGTTCAGATCACTTATCATTGAAGATGTGAAGTTCCTTCCTCTATCCGTGATTAATTCCCTCGGCGCGCCGTGCTTTAAGATGACATATTCAATGAAGAATTTGTCAACTTCCATGGATTCACTTGTGGGTAGAGCTTTAGCTATCGCATATTTCGTTAGGTAGTCCGTACATACAATAATCCAACGGTTGCCACCTTCTGATGTTGGAAATCTCCCCAGGAGATCCATTCCTACCTTTTCAAAGGCAACTTCAGGAACAGGTATTGGCTGTAAGTGCCCTGAGGGGAGTTGGGGCTGATGTTTACGCCTCTGACAATCTGAACAGTGTGCCACATACCTTCTAACCGTTTTATACATTCCGGGCCAGTAATACTTTTTTCTTATTCGGTCATAGGTTTTAGTAAATCCGAGGTGACCAGCAGTGGGTGAATCATGGAAATTTTTCAGTAATTCCTGCCTTAAATGGCGTGGAACCACCAAAAGCCATGGTTTCCCCATTGGATCATAATTTTTTCTGTAGAGCGTGTTATCGATTTTTACAAAGGTATTATTAGGAGTACTTTGTAATTGGTCAGCAATTTTTCTAAGAGCTTGATCATTCATCTGCTCTTCGCTAAAGTTCTGCAAAGTCACTATGCTTGGAATATCTTCCTCCATATCTTCACTGTATTCTAATGGACTTCTTGATAAGCAGTCTGCGTCCTGATGTTTCCTTCCGCTCTTATACACGACAGTGACGTCAAACTCTTGCAGCCGAAGTGCCCATCTTGCTAAACTCCCACATGGGTCTTTGAGGTTGGTCAGCCAGCACAAAGAGTGGTGGTCTGTAACAATAGTGAACGGCTGTCCAAAGACATATGGTCGAAATTTATTGATAGCCCAAATGATGGCAAGGCATTCCCTTTCTGTGGTTGAATAATTTTTTTCTGCCTTATTTAAGGTTCTGGATGCATAAGCAATGGTTCTTTCCTTTCCCTTTTGTATCTGCACTAATACTGCTCCTATTCCGTAGTTGCTTGCGTCAGTGTGTATTTCGGTTGGGGATGAGTAATCAAAATGTCCAAGAGCGGGTTCGGAAATTAACGCTGACTTGAGAGCTTCAAATGCATTTTGCTCTTCCTGGTTCCAATTAAATGCTGAGTCTTTCTTCAAAAGGTCATTCAAGGGTTGGGCTACGTGGGCATAATTGGGTATGAAGCGGCGGTAGTAGGATGAAAGGCCAAGAAAACTTCTAACTTCCTTCAATGACCTTGGCGTAGCGAAGTCGCGGACTGCTCGAATCTTTTCTTGGTCGGGACGAATTCCATTTTCACTCACCTCATGTCCAAGAACCGTGATAGTTTTTGCACCAAACTTGCATTTCTTGGAATTGAGACATAATCCGGCTTTCTTAAGGCAATTTAATACAAGTTGAAGGCGTCTTAGATGTTCTTCAAAGCCATCTGAAAAAACGATGATGTCATCGAGGTAACACAAGCAAATAGTCCACTTAAGACCCTTCAGAAGATTGTCGATCATTCGTTCGAAGGTAGCTGGAGCATTACATAACCCAAATGGCATTACTTTGAACTCGTACAGTCCATCTGGAGTTATAAATGCTGTCTTCTCACGGTCCGATTCTTCTACGTCGATTTGCCAGTACCCTGATTGGAGGTCCATGGAAGAATAAAATCTAGCTCCCCGTAAGCAGTCTAAAGTGTCGTCGATCCTTGGGAGAGGGTAGACATCCTTTTTTGTTATTTTGTTAAGGCGGCGGTAATCGACGCAGAATCTCCAGCTTCCATCCTTTTTTCTTATCAATACTACAGGTGAGGCCCACGGACTTTCAGAGGGCTGAATGATGTCAAGTTTTTCCATCTTGTTTACCTCATCCTGAATAATTTGGCGCTCTCTTGGTGCAACTCGGTAAGGTCTTTGTTTGGTCGGTTGGTGGTCTCCAGTGTTAATTCGGTGTTTAACATTGACGTCCTTGAATTGTTTTCTTTTATTAAATTCGAAAATATCTGTATAGTTTTTTAACAAATTTCTTAATTTTTCTTTTTGAGATTCATCAAGCGAATCATCTATAAAAAATTCCGAGATTTTTGGGTCTTCAGAATGTTCCGCCTCTGTTTCAACTTGGTTACAATCAGCTAGAGTACATAATTGACTATCTTTGATGACAGCACTATCGGCTACATGCATCCCCTGTGGGATTAGTTTCGGATATGGACTCCAATTCACCACCCAAAGTTTACCTCGGTTATTGGTAAGTGAAATGACAAGGAGGGAGCCGTTAGTTCTCTTTCCAGCAATAGCTCTTTTCGACATTCTGCCACCACAATTGCGTCATTAGGAATGTCACGACTTGCTACTTCTATTAACTGAATAGAGGCGGGTTCGATTCTATATTCCAATTCCGAGTAGAGAGGTCAGCTGTTCTTAGGGGTATCCTCAAAAAGACATTTTTCTAAGAAGAGTGTGTCGTCAGCTGAATCAATTATCGCCCTAGATAACTTCAAAAAGTCCCAACCAAGAATAACTTCGTGACTACAGTCTTCCATAACGACAAATTCAAAGCTTTCCTGTAGTCCATTCAAGCCCAGTTTCAGTGTGCAGCGTCCTTTTGGTCTTACAATTTTACCATTGGCTACTCGTAATGTGACGTCAGTTTCGGCAAACATTATTTTTCTTAGTTTGAGTCTGAACCTCTCAGAAATGACAGAATATGAGGCTCCTGAGTCGACGAGGGCACGCGTCATTTTTCCTTCTATTTTAATGTCTATGTAATTTTCTTTTAATTCTAATGTAGTCGATAAGGGAGGATTTATAAATTTTGCGGCCTTACCTCCAAAATAGGACGCATCTTCTAGTTTTCCTGACGGGAACAGCGAGGCGACTGGCTGGCTCTTCTATCAGGAGACGAATATTGTCCTTTTCGGCCAGTGTAAGGAGAGGGGCTTCGGTAGCGGCGTCTATTTTCTCTTGGCAGGTCGTCGTTGGGCTCTTGGCTGCTCCGAGAATTATAGAATGTTCTAGGCTCTAGCCTATCTCTCTGTTTGTAATTCCAAGTTTGTTCTCCTCCATATTCTCTCCTCCTGTCACGGCAGTAGCGCACGACGTGGCCAGGGCGTCCGCAGTGGAAACAGATTGGCTTACCTTCCGTGGTTCGCCATTCGTTGGTATCGCGTCTTCCGTTTAATTGTTTCAGCTGCTGCGGTCTAGGTTGGAAATTTCTGGGTTGGAACTCGTACCTAGGGCTTGGTAATGGCCTTGGCGCTCTATTTTGAGGGAAACTTCTAGAAATTGGCGCAATTGTTTTTTCAATTTCTTGCTGCACCATATGTTCAATTGCAGAAATTTCTGGTTCTTCTCGAGGAGAAGCTAATGCTCGCTGTACCTCCTCGCGAACCATTTGCCTAATCATAGATGACAGATCTGCCCTGTCATCATGATCACTGAGAGACGCCACATTTGGTAGTCGCTCGTACCTGGTTGGGGTCACTCGCTTACAATGTAGCGCTTCAATGCGGCGACACTCGGTGACGAATTGTTCAGTGGTATGTGCATCTCTTGGGAGAAGTGCCTGGTAGAGCTCCTCTGCTATCCCTTTCATCAAATGGGATATTTTATCTTCCTCATTCATATGAGGGTCTACCTCTTTGCAGATGCGCAGGACGTCTTGAATATAAAATTCGGTCCTTTCACCTTTTAATTGTGCGCGAGTTTTTAAGGTTTTCTCTGCTCGTAACCTCAAGTTTTCGTTTTTTCCGAAAACTGATTTTAACTGGGACATGAACTCCGTCCATGTCAGGATGCTCTCCTCATTGTTCTCAAACCATTTGAGAGCAGTGCCGGTCAAATAAAAGTAAACGTTGGCGAGACAAAGTGTTTCATCCCATTGGTTATGCTTCGCCACACGTTCGTACTTTTTCAACCAGTTATGGGGATCTTCAGCACCCTCACCAGAGAACATTGAGGGGTTTCTAGGTAGATGTTGTATAAAAAATGAACCTACCTGATTTGTTGCTTCTTTCTTGATGGTCATGGTTGTTTCTTCTTGCTCAACCGAATCAATTTTACGTTTTTTTCTGAATGGGTATCGATCCAGCTTTTTCACCAGTTGTAGCGTAGAAATCAAGCCTTGAAATATCCTAAGATGTAAAAGTATTTATTGATGACGTCACAGCGACGAGTCGACAATTTTTAACAAGTCAGCCAAACTATCTACAGCTAGAGAATCTTAAGCAAGCAAGCAAAGAAATATTTTGAAGATGATTTCACAAATATAGAGTAATATATATTTTTATAATCTGTTGAATATTAATTAAATAATATTAAATTAAATAATAAAATATTTCTTCGTCACAATATGTTTATTTTATTTAAAGTAACTCTCGGGCATTCATTGTCCTTCCCCAAGTGGTATATCTTCAAAATTGAGAAATATCAACAGCATATATAAATATGTATAGGAAGATATATTTCTCGGCGGGTAAATTTCTCAATTTAATAAAGCGATTTCTACGATGAAGTCTTTCGTGAAAAGCCATTTTGAATTATTCAATAAAAATTTGTAATCACACCTTAGCAATCGAATAAAAAAAATCGTGGCGAATAATACTGAACCGCAAGAATTAATAAATATTTATGAATACATATAAATCGTATGCTTTTCCGAAACAGTTGAACGAGAAGATACAACCTGAAACAGAAATAATACTTTTATAAAAAATATAGTTATTCAAGGTGTTCGCAAGAATTCCGTCAGATTTTCACCGATTCAATGAAATTTGGCATAAAAGTGCCATAAAAAATTCTTCTTCCTGAAAAATTTCTGATCCCATTCCGCACGAAAGATCATCCAACAAGACGGATATACTTGAGGTATATGGATGAAAACTTATACAATTTTACCAAAGCTCTCTTTCATAACTTCACCTGATAAGAAAACTGGCGCAAATTTGGATCGGCGCCGTTTTCGTCGAGATAAAAATCTGCGCAGCTATAATAATAATCTGCGCCACTTCAGTCGCTTGTTGCTCGTGGGGCGACATTGTTGGGGAAAGATGGGTGGACTTCAGCTGCGTGAGATGGTCCATGTGGTCCACTCCACGAATTCACCGCTACACGAATGAAACCACTCCACGAATGAAACCACTCCACGAATGGAACCGCTCTACGAATGGAACCCCTCCACGAATGGAACCGCTCTACGAATGTAACTGCTCCACGAATGGAACCGCTCTACGAATGTAACTGCTCCACGAATGGAACCGCTCTAGGAATGGAGCCACTCCACGAATGGAACCGCTCTACGAATGGAACCGCTCTACGAATGTAACTGCTCCACGAATGGAGCCGCTCTACGAATGTAACTGCTTCACGAATGGAACCGCTCTATGAATGTAATTTCTCCACGAGGGACTTGTAGTTTCATAAAGAAGACATCATTTTAGAGTTAGAATTTGATCAAAATAAGATAACTTACCTGGACAGTAGGTTTAATGTAATACGATTTTCATCACAGATTTCTCTTATATATATTCCTGAAATTTCTATAACGATGGCCAATAACAGATGGACAAATACAATGGGAAATCTGGCGGCTTACCGTATGTCAGTGTTGGGCAAATATTAATTAAAATGATTTATTAAAGATTAACAATTGATTAATTGTTAATTGTAATTTTCACAATTAACAATTAATCAATTGTTAATTGCACTTTTCTAATTGACAATTAATTAATTGTTAATTGCACTTCAATTTAATTGAAAAATAATTTTTTAATGCCCAACACTGCCGTATGTATTCAACAAATCCTAAAAATATATTTGTATTATAGTCTTTCAATAGAGAGAGAGATATTCTTTGTCTATTGATTTTCAAAAAACATATGTTCTATTATAATGTTCTATTAAAAACATTGTATGGTTGCAAAGCTGAAACTTAAAGGAATTGACGGAAGGGCACCACCAGGAGTGGAGCCTGCGGCTTAATTTGACTCAACACGGGAAAACTCACCCGGCCCGGACACCGGAAGGATTGATAGCTCTTTCTTGATTCGGTGGGTGGTGGTGCATGGCCGTTCTTAGTTGGTGGAGCGATTTGTCTGGTTAATTCCGATAACGAACGAGACTCTAGCCTACTAAATAGACCCACGGTCCTTTGTACCGTGAGCGGGTCTTCTTAGAGGGGCAGGCGGCTTTTAGCCGCACGAAACAGAGCAATAACAGGTCTGTGATGCCCTTAGATGTCCGGGGCCGCACGCGCGCTACACTGAAGGAATCAGCATGTGTCTACCCTTGTCCGAAAGGACCGGGTAACCCTCTGAACCTCCTTCGTGATGGGGATAGGGGATTGTAATTATTCCCCTCGAACGAGGAATTCCCAGTAAGCGTGGTTTCATATCTTTTATCCCTCTCCATCGATCTCCATCACCTTTTCTACCTTTTCATCACCTTCCCACCACCTTTCACCTCTTTTCACCTCTTTTCATCCCTCTGGAGTCTCCTCGAAACCCGTCATCGGGAATTGGATCCCGATCTACTATTATGTCAAGTGAAATACAAATAAAATTTACATAAAATGTACATTATATTTTCCTTTTTTAAGTAAAAACACATATGGTTAACTTTAATTTATTTAATCTAGCATAAAAAACAAGTCGGTGGACAAGTGGTTAAAATCCTCAATTCCCGAAAGCCATGAACCGGGATCGAATCCCGCATTGGACACTTTGTTTTAATATGTGAATAACCTTCATATATTATTCATTCTGAATGTAGAATCTTATTATTATTGAAGATAAATATGGAAATCTACTGAAAGGTTCAAACGCTTAAAAGAGAATAGACAACGCTCCTCAAAGTTGTTTGAACATGTCTTCTTCATAGATTTCAAATGCGTGCGTATATATATGCGTGCATAATATCTATATTTTTAAAATAAGACTTATTTTGGATTTTAATAAGAGTTTATTAATCCAATATTTCGATGGACCAATCGTCCATCTTTTACGAGGTTTTTGTTTTGAAGTTACACAGCAGGTCGCGTGCTTCAGGTGAGCCACGGATGTCTTACAAGTTTATTGGGCGATAAACCCATCTATGATATACACACTAAACAAAAGTAAATATAATCAATGTTTTTCTTTTGATTATATTTAATTTTGTTTAGAATGTATATCATAGATTGTTTTATCGCCCAACAAGCTTGTAAGACGTCCGTGGCTCACCAGAAGAGTGCGAACTTCTGCGAACTACTTCAAAACAAAAACCTCGAAATATTGGATTAATAAAAACTCTTATTAAAATCCAAAAAACCTTTACTTGGTGCCGCTCAAAAAGAGCAACCTAGATTATGCTATTCACAACAATGTGAATTTATTTAAAATAGGCCTTATTTTAAAAATAATTATTGTTGTAAATTTCATAAGCTAGGTTGCTCTTTTTGAGCGGCACCAAGTAAAGTTATTTTGGAACCATCCAGTCAATCTAGAATGGTCTATATGTTGTATAAATTAGGATTCCTGTATAGTTAGTTATATGGGAGGCCGTTAATTTTGTCATTCTTTAATTCGGTTGTCCCTTAAATTGGGCTTTTTTTTTTTGGAACCTTGAAATTTGATTCCGGGGGTTCATTTATATATTTTGTGATTTAAAAAAAGTATCAGGTATATATATATACTTCAAAAATTCATTAAATGTTTGTTGATTAAATATAGATTAACCGTAATTCTATATAGGGGCTTGTCAGAATCAACCAAATTCCAGAATTCTAACTACAGCAATTCCAGACACTTCTTATACTGCTCTCTTTCAGAAGCACTGCTCTGTTATATCTACTAAGATATCAACTACAAAGAAATCTTTTACAACTGCCCAGAATTCTAACTACAGCAATTCCAGACACTTCTTAAACTGCCCTCTTTAAGAAGCACTGCTCTGTTATATCTACCAAGAAATCAACTACAAGAAATCCTCTACAACTGCTCAGAATTCCAGACACTGGCCTGTAAATTCTTGGTGAAACTAAGGCAATCAAGACAGATTCCTAAACCACAAGACAGGGTGGGCCTGGGTTACTTATATCGTACTACTTGGATCAAATAATCCTGACGTTAGCAGGTTTTTCTGGGAGATCAAGTAGGTAATACCTCTATCCACCGCTGACTTTTCAGACCGTCTCACCTTCCGTTCACCGGTTAGAGAAATGCGTCTTTCACAATAGGAAACTAAAATGATTCGCAATAATGTATTCACATTTTGGACGGATGTTGCAATATATACAGTAAAACCTCCTTGAGAGAACACTATGGCTAGAGGACACCTCTCTACAAAGGATAGTTTTCATTGTCAAAATTACCGTTTTTACTATGTAACAACTCTCCGGTAAGAGAACATCTTCTCCATAAAGGACACTTTTGTTCTGCAACTAGGTGTCCTTTACAGAGAAGTTTTACTTACACCGTGTTCAAAGTTTTCCTTTAAATCGAAGACTTGACGTGCTTATCGATAATCAAAAACTTCATTAGTCAAAGGGCGTCGTTAACGGAGCTGATGGATTTAGGATTGAGAATATTTATTTCATCGCTAATTATTTCTTCAGCCCACAAGGCTGTTGTATAAATGACTTTACATCAATATTTCAACACATGTTTTATCCCTCAAACTTTGAAGTTCAGGTTTTATGCCATTTCTTATTAGGAATAAAAAAATAGTTTCGAAAATCATTTGTTGGTTGGAAGTTGATTCAGAAAGAAATATCGCCACATCAACCAATGATATATTTAATGTATTGATTAACGAATGAATACATCAAGACGCGAATGTTTCTTTTCACAAATAAATCAAACTTCTACTGTCCTAACTGCGATGAAATGAACCCCTAGGAGGATTTACCACTGATGATCCAAGTCCTCCCAATATTTTTCATCGAAGTAAGGATAGTAGAAGTTTGATTTATTTGTGAAAAGAAACATTCGTGTCTTGGTGTCTTCATTCGTTATATATAAATGGCGCGTTATTGTTTTGTAGTAATTTATTGATTATTGATTTATTCCCCTGAGGATAGTGACAGCAGGTCACTAAAACGTCGGGAGTTAAATAAATTATTGGTTGATGTGGCTGTGGTTTTCTGAATGGGAAAAAAATTGTTGAGATAGCAAATATAAATAATAGTAAGGGGAAAGAAAATCAAAATGAAAAGTTGTATTATTTAAGGAATTATTTTTAAAATCCACAAAAATCATTCACACACACAAATTCCAATATAAGATATATTTCAATTCTTAGACGCGAAGGAGTGTTTTCGATTTCCTAAATAGATTCAAATATGCTCCCGACAGGAGAAGCTCAAAAAGTGGGAAAATTTCCTCTGGGAAAAAGTGATGATACTAGATTAAGAAGCCCTCGGGAAATTGTGACTAACGGGGCCGCAACTTCCAGTCAACACTCATCCAGGAATTGGCCAACTGTTGTGGGATTGTAAAGACCTCGACGGCATATCATCTTCAGACCAACGGCCTTACAAAACGGCTGAATAGAACAATGCCCGACATGTTGTGCATGTTTGTGGATCTTGAGTAGCAGAATTGGGACGAAATTTTGCCTTTTATCACCTTTGCTTACAGTACTGCAAAACATTCCGGAACAGTTCAATCATATGTTGAATCTTATAAAGTCAAACCGAGTTCCTCCACGATACACCACGTTCATTCTAATCACCTTTTTGCCCGTTAATAAAAGAAACCTATTGCGATCTGTAATCTGTATAAGACCGCTGGTCTTAATAAATATTTGTGTGTGTGTGTGATTTCCTAAATAGATAAAAGTTATTTCTAGGAATAAATATACTACTCTGATCAAAAGGTTTCGACACTTTGCTCATAAGTTCAAAAAAAAACTTTATTATTCTACCAAATTCAAATTGTCTCCTTCAAAGTAGCCCCCGTTGGCCGCGATGCACTTCAGCCACCTTTTTTTCCAGTCGGCAAAACACCTCTGGTAGTCTGTTTTCGGGATCGCCTTCATGACCTTCTTCAATTCCACTTTGGTCTCTTCTATGCTCTGAAATTTCCGACCCTTTAACTTTTTTTTTTAGATTTCCAAAGAGGAGGAAGTCGCAGGGAGCCAAATCGGGACTGTAGGGGGGTTGGGGGAACACAGAGGTTGAGTGGTCCTGCAGGAACTTCGAGATTTTGAGGGCTGTGTGCGCCGGCGCGTTATCGTGGTGGAGAATCCACGACTTGCTCCTCCATAGCTCCGGCCGTTTCTGCCTGATCGCTTCCCTCAATCGCCTCAAAACTCCCAGGCAGGAGTCAGCAGTTATTGTAGAGCCTTGTTGTTGAAATTCATGATGAACGATGCCCTGGTAGTCGAAGAACACCGTCAACATGACCTTGACTTTGCTGGGAGCCTTCCTCGCTTTCTTTGGTCTCGGCTCATTTTTGAAGCGCCACTCCGATGCCTGTTGGGTAGTTTCCGAATCAAAGCCGTAAATCCATGTTTCATCTCCAGTAATGACCCTCTTCAGCAATTCGGGGTCGTCGGTTGTCGCTTCGAGATTGAGACTGGCCGTTTCTTTCCGGGCGTTCTTTTGATCAAAAGTCAAATCTTTGAGAACGAGAAGGGCGTTGAGTCTTCTCACTCCCAAAATGTCCTTCATTATCGATTGAGTCGACCCGAATGATATCCCTGCTTCTTCGGCGACCTCCCTGACAGTTATTCGTCGGTCTTTACGCACCAGTTCCAACACCTTGTCCACTTTTTCAGGCGTGGTTGATGTGGACGGTCTCCTGGAACGCTCGTTGTCGGCGGTCTCTTCCCGACCCTCCTTGAAACACTTGTACCACTCGAAAACTCGTCTTCGGCTCATGACGGAATCCCCGTAGGCTATTTGCAACATCCAAAAAATTTGGGCACTCTTGAATCCGTTTTTCACACAGAACTTGATGCAAATTCGTTGATCCTCCATTTCGGTGACTAACGAAATCGAAGCACGGGCAAAATGGCTTCACTTCGAACAGCCGCTGCTCGCGCTGTTGTGGCGCGTGATTTTTGAAAATTGGCAGGTCTCCAAGCCAAGGGCGACGCTTGCGTTTGCCACAAACCGGGGGAAAATATATTGAGTTTTCAGGATTTTATGAGCAAAGTGTCGAAACTTTTTTATCAGAGTATTAGATTTCAAGATTAAAATATCAGCCTTTCGAGGATATAAGTTTCTTTAAAAACCTTTTATTTCATAAATCTCTAGCTATCGAAGACAGAAGAAACCACTCTAGCTTCAAATAATCGTGTAAACACTTTATTTATTTCAACTTTTGTGCTATTGGCGAATTTATTGTAGAGTGTTTTCTCCTGTAGAAGGGCTTTCTTGTTTGAAAGCTAGATATTTATGAAATAAAATGTTTCAAAAAGAGCTTATACGAGGTGGGTTCAAAAAGTATCGCGAATTTTGAATTTTCGCGAGTTACGTATATTCGAATTTCGATCTTTTTGTGGCTTTATGTTGGTACTCATGTCTCTCACTTATGCCGACAAGCTCGGCCATTTTGAATGTTCACTTAATTGTTGACAGCTACTTTGCTTGCAGGTGTTTTGGATCGTCTTCGATTTTTACCTATTAAAAAAATGAATCAAAGAACCTGTATCAAATTTTGTGTGAAAAACGAAATTAAGTGCGCGGATGCATTTCGAATGTTGACTGTGGCATACGGAGAAGCTACCTTGGACCGAAGTAACGTTTATCGGTGGTACAAAATGTTCTCAGAAGGCCGAGAAGATGTGAACGACGAAGAGCGTGCCGGACGCCCGAGCACTTCAACAACAGACGAAAAAATTAATGAAGTGGAGAAAATGATATTGGCCAATCGTCGAATCACCGTTAGAGAAGTTGCTGAGGACCTAAACATATCGATTGGCTCGTGCCATTCGATTTTTATCAATGATTTGGGCATGAGACGGGTCGCCGCGAAATTCGTACCAAAATTGCTCAATTGCGACCAAAAACAGCATCGCATGAACATTGCTAATGAGATGTTGGACTCTGTCCGCGACGACCCAAATTTGTTCCAGAGGGTTATAACTGGTGACGAAGCGTGGGTTTATGGTTATGACGTGGAAACCAAAGCTCAATCATCTCAATGGAAGCTGCCTCACGAACCAAGACCGAAAAAAGCGCGCCAAGTTCGGTCGAATGTGAAAGTTTTGCTGACATTTTTTTCGATTGCAGGGGCGTGGTGCATCATGAGTTCTTGCCACAGGGTAGAACGGTCAATAAGGAATATTACCTGCAATTTATGCGCAATTTGCGCGAAGCAATCCGCCAGAAACGCCCGGATTTGTGGAAGAACAAAAATTGGCTTTTGCACCACGATAACGCCCCTGCTCACACATCGTTGCTTGTGCGCGATCTTTTGGCCAAAAACAACACACTAATGATGCCGCAGCCACCGTATTCCCCAGATCTGGCCCCCTGTGACTTTTTCTTGTTCCCTAAACTGAAGAGGCCCATGAAAGGACGACGTTACGCTACGCTTGACGAGATAAAGACGGCATCGAAGAAGGAGCTGAAAAAGATTTTTTTTTAAATGATTTTTTGAAGTGCTTCGAAGATTGGAAAAACCGTTTGCACAAGTGTATAATATCTCATGGAGATTACTTTGAAGGGGACAAAATAGGTATTCATGAATAAATAAATAATTTTTGAAAAAACACAAAAGTCGCGATACTTTTTGAACACACCTCGTATCCCTGGAATCCTGATTTTTTCACCTTTATATTTTGATAAAAATTTATCATTTTATTGAAACATATATTTGTTTAATATCACAAATGGCATTTTTTTCTTAGAAAACCAAGATTTTAAGTGAGTTATCGGCAACAAGAACACTCAACTATATTTACAAAGTGCGAGCTATTCACTTTTAAAATAACGAATTCAAAACTCCATAAAATATTTTAAAAGATTTGAGTCAAAAGGCGATCTATCAAATATATTTATATAAAAGGACGTACATGGATCTGTAAAGAAAAAAAAACATTTTTTTTCTTAAAATATTTCGAAATTTGCTTCCTCTTTATCAATTTATTGCACAGTGCACCTTGCAATAAATTGATAAAGAGGAAGCAACTTTCGAAATATTTTAAGAAAAAAATTGTTTTTTTTTCTTTACAGATCCATGTACGTCCTTTTATATAAATATATTTTAAAAGTGTTATTCATATAAATTTAAATTTTAAAAAAGTTACCAAAGAGCTGTTGTGGCTTTGTTACCAAACAGAGTCCGTTAGTTTACGGAGACTATAAATAGAGAATAGTTTTAGCGTGTCTATTTTGACGGAAGATTCGATCTTTATTTTAATAAATACTAGCCGAATGACCCGGGCAACGCCCAGGTTTTACCCGATTAAATGTTTTTATTCAAATCCTATTCGTTACAATAATAAATTGGCGCCGTGGATGTCACTCTTGTGAAACGTCCCGCTCCAAACTTTGTGTCAGAAAAGCGATATTTTTATAAAGAGATGATCTGGCTTTGTGTCTTCTGCTCGAATGAATGTTTTTCTGTTAGAATTTTGTTCCTGCACACTAAAAATGAACTGGCTTCACCCGTGGTCTCAGCTTTTTGGAATTTTTCCCGATATAATTTTGTATCTGATAATCAAACATGATACAGCAATATTGTCATCATCATTTTCTGACTAAAAAAAACAACTATTTTTGCCCAGAACCTGTCAATTTTATTTTTTTATTGGCTAAAAATCCGATAAATATATTTTCCAGATTTTTCTCTATGTCCTGTTAAAACACGTTTTACATGTACATTAGGTGAGCTGATATTACTTCCCATCTTCACCGCTAGAGGCGCTGCTTGCGAGCGAAAAGACAAATTTGCAACGCAATTTGCAAATAACTCGAAGAATATTCGGGATAGAGACCTGAAATTTTCACTAAAAGTTTATCCAGATTCTACTCTATATACTGTTAAAATTTCAGTCAGATTAGTCACTTATTGTGGACGTGTATAGCCGACATAGGAACAAACGCACATACATACACTGACTTTTATATATATAGGGATTCATTCTTCCAGAAAAACATCGATTTATATATCTAATGGTTTCTCAGGAAATCTCTGGGACCAAAACGATTTTTGGTCGCAGTGGTACAGCTTGCCCCACGATGACGAGGGTCAACAGCCCGAAACGAGTTCTTGGATGGCTTTTCTTGATTTATCATGAAAATGGTTCGACCAAATATCAGGGAACAGGTTAAATCAAGGTTTAGTTGATTTCTGTTCCACTAGATGGCACTCTGTCATCTAAAAAGTACATGTGCTTCTGGTCAGGATATGCCTTCTTTGTTTTTTATGTATCTATTTATAAAGTGCGAGAGGACTCATCGCTTGGGATGCAGCTGTCTTTCATTCGCGGAGTTAGAGTATGTCAAGTCATAAGGCCCTCAGGGAAGTTTTCTCGGTCTGTGATTGGAACAACCAACCTGTCACTGAACAGTACCCGGGGACCTACGCTAAACCACTGTGATGGCGCCAGACAATGTGTACTGGCGATACATAAATACGTAAATTATTCTTTAAATAAAAGACACTTCGCCAGTAAATCTTTTTATTGTCTCGACGTTTCGACAAAAATATTTTGTCCTCGTCAGGAGCGAACAAAAATTAAAACATTTGGCAAAGCGTTAGAAATTATTCTATAATAATATTTAATATAGAATAATTTCTAACACTTTGCCAAATGTTTTAATTTTTGTTCGCTCCTGACGAGGACAAAAAATGTTTGTCGAAACGTCGAGACAATAAAAAGATTTACTGGCCGAATTGTCTTTTATTTGAAGAACTATGAATGCTGGCCAGGCAGCCACTATCTTTACGTAAATTATGTTCGAGTCGATTCCTTTCTCTTTTTAAAAAATCAGAATGGCAAATTATTCCATTCTCATCAATTACATACAATCATATGGCAATAAGATAGAGATTATAGGATAGGATAGGATTTAGGATTACCTAAAAACTTTTACAAAAAGAAAATCTATCTTTTTCCCAGCACTTGTTGAATCATTCCCGCTTTATCTAATCTTCTTATCTAATCAACACCTGTCTTTCTTTTATCTTCTCTGGCCTGGGGAATCTAACCTTTTTGAACAACCTTGGTGGCGTGCAGCACCTTGGTACTTTGATATAGTGCATTGCAGCTTTGTCTGCTTGTTGCATTTATTTTTGGGCCCAAAAATCATACATTTTGGTTAGTAGCTCGTAAAACCATATTCTCTCTTACCTAAAAAGGTTTAATTCAACAGCATGTTTTTGAAAAAGGAATAAAAATGGTATTAGAGAAGATAAATATTCAGATAAATTGGTATGCAGAACTGTTTACTCTCAGTAAAAATATCTTTAATCAATAAGGTGACAAATAAGAATATTAAACATAGTTGTGAAAAAAATTTTAAAAATAGCATATTCTGACCACGATCACATGAGCTTTTTAGTTAGCAGAGCGCCATCTAGTAGAAAGTAAATCAACTAAACGTTGATTTAGCCTGTTCCCTGATGTAGTATTCTGTGTATAGGAGATAGATCATTATCATAGAAAGCGTAAAGCGTAGGTGGAATCTTGTCCACTTCATGGAAAGGGGGATGCCATTGCCCCGTTAGTCAGCCATATTTCAGAGTTATTCACGGTTACCGTAGCGGCTCGGGGCTCACGACACCGTACTTCACCCTACAGGGCAAAAAAAAAAAAGTTCCCACGCCGGGAATCGAACCCATCTGGGTGAAAGCCAGATATCCTAGCCACTAGACCACGTGGGATTTAGAAGAAATAAAATAAAATAAAATAAATGTAACCTTTTGAATATAAATAACAGAAATAAAGTAATTACATCTGGTGAGTAATGTTTAATTAATAAATTCAATAATAACTATACAACACCTGATATGTGGCCAACCAAAAAGCTCATGTACTCATGGTCAGGATATACCTTTTTTGATTTTAATACCAACACCTGACTTTTCAAATTATTTTTTTTTCGTATAGTTGTGAATATGCCTTGAAACATCCGATAGCAGCTAAATTTGGTGAATTAAAAGGTAAAGAATCCATTTGTTGGAAATGTGAATAATTATTTGGTTTGGTTCCAATCAGCAGAAAGCCCAGCCATAAAAATGGCGAGATTTAATTTAGTGATGTCTCGACCCCAGTAACTCAATAATGTGGTGGGGTCCACGACCGCTTGACAAAGTTTAAAGTGACAATTAAAACAAGTTTATTGGCACCTATTCAGCAGCAAAGTAAGGTTTTAAAATTAGATTTAAAATAAAATATTTACACTAGACGGAGCCGAAGGAACGTCTGGATCCAATCAGGAGCTACAAGCCGTCTTGAGTTTGGACAGGCCCTTGCCAATGACGGAGTTCTTGTCCCCAACATGCTCGGTGACAATGTTGAGGAATTTATATGGAATAAGATTGTCCTCAGACGAGAGTTCCATGAGGAGACTCTCTCTACTACTGTGGTATAGTTTAAAGTAATTTATAATACAATATAATGCGGCTTACGATTGTAGAACGACATTTGAAAATTATCCCGCATGTGTTTCTTTCGAACGAAAAATCGAAATTTATTTTAAGGAGATATAACGATTATTTTTAACTTTAGGGATGAAGTATGAAAGGATGATGTGGTTAGTAGTGGTTGGAAACTGATTGTCCCAGCTCGATCTGGAAACCAAATATTTCAATATATAACTGTCCACAGAGGATTAATTGAATCAAAGCTGTGTTCTATCCATTCCCCAACATCTAGGACAGATTTGTATTCTTAAATACGTTTAATAGTAAATATTTATCTTGAAAATAGAGGTTACCTAACCGGCATTCATATTGCTGCAAAAAAATAAACACTTCGGCCAGTTAAAGTTTGATTTTCTCAACTTTTAAACAGAAATCTTTTGTCTTGGTCAGAAGAAATAAAAATAAAGCATTTGGCAAGCCGTTAAAAATTGTTCTGAGGTTGCAAGGGCGTTCTCTCCCCCGTCCCCCCCAGACGACAGGGAGGTGAGGTGACTCCCCAGACGACAGGGAGGTGAAGTGACTCCCCAGACGACAGGGAGGTGAGGTGACTCCCCAGACGACAGGAAGGTGAAGTAACTCCCCAGACGACAGGGAGGTGAGGTGACTCCCCAGACGACAGGGAGGTGAGGTGACTCCCCAGACGACAGGGAGGTGAGGTGACTCCCCAGACGACAGGGAGGTGAGGTGACTCCCCAGACGACAGGGAGGTGAGGTGACTCCCCAGACGACAGGGAGGTGAAGTGACTCCCCAGACGACAGGGAGGTGAGGTGACTCCCCAGACGACAGGGAGGTGAGGTGACTCCCCAGACGACAGGAAGGTGAAGTAACTCCCCAGACGACAGGGAGGTGAGGTGACTCCCCAGACGACAGGAAGGTGAAGTAACTCCCCAGACGACAGGGAGGTGAGGTGACTCCCCAGACGACAGGAAGGTGAGGTGACTCCCCAGACGACAGGAAGGTGAAGTAACTCCCCAGACGACAGGGAGGTGAGGTGACTCCCCAGACGACAGGGAGGTGAGGTGACTCCCCAGACGACAGGGAGGTGACTCCCCAGATAACAGGGAGGTGAGGTGACTCCCCAGATGACAGGGAGGTGAAGTAACTCCCCAGACGACAGGGAGGTGAGGTGACTCCCCAGACGACAGGAAGGTTAGGTAACTCCCCAGACGACAGGGAGGTGAGGTGACTCCCCAGACGACAGGGAGGTGAGGTGACTCCCCAGACGACAGGGAGGTGAGGTGACTCCCCAGACGACAGGAAGGTTAGGTAACTCCCCAGACGACAGGGAGGTGAGGTGACTCCCCAGACGACAGGGAGGTGAGGTGACTCCCCAGACGACAGGAAGGTTAGGTAACTCCCCAGACGACAGGGAGGTGAGGTGACTCCCCAGACGACAGGGAGGTGAGGTGACTCCCCAGACGACAGGGAGGTGAGGTGACTCCCCAGACGACAGGGAGGTGAAGTAACTCCCCAGACGACAGGGAGGTGAGGTGACTCCCCAGACGACAGGAAGGTGAAGTAACTCCCCAGACGACAGGGAGGTGAGGTGACTCCCCAGACGACAGGGAGGTGAGGTGACTCCCCAGACGACAGGGAGGTGAGGTGACTCCCCAGACGACAGGGAGGTGAGGTGACTCCCCAGACGACAGGGAGGTGAAGTAACTCCCCAGACGACAGGGAGGTGAGGTGACTCCCCAGACGACAGGAAGGTGAAGTAACTCCCCAGACGACAGGGAGGTGAGGTGACTCCCCAGACGACAGGGAGGTGAGGTGACTCCCCAGACGACAGGGAGGTGAGGTGACTCCCCAGACGACAGGGAGGTGACTCCCCAGATGACAGGGAGGTGAGGTGACTCCCCAGACGACAGGGAGGTGAGGTGACTCCCCAGACGACAGGGAGGTGAAGTAACTCCCCAGACGACAGGGAGGTGAGGTAACTCCCCAGACGACAGGGAGGTGAGGTGACTCCCCAGACGACAGGGAGGTGAGGTGACTCCCCAGACGACAGGGAGGTGACTCTCAAGTCTTGCCTCACCTCCTCCACGTGAAGGACCACAAAAGAGCCGCCAGGAAGCCGCGGAGGAAGAGATAGTTGGAGCAAACTTCTCCCCCAGCTGGAGATAACTCGGGGGTTGGACTTCTTGTGCAACTCTATCAAACTCGTCTGCTGCATTAAGTTATTAATTCAATGGATTGTGGCATATACATTGTTCATTCAGAAATACATCTATTTAAAAGTTATTTTCATTTATTTAAGCAATCTCTTCAATAGATATGTCTATACGATGCATTAGCGCCTCATCGATTATAAGAAATTTGAACTATTTTTGACATCTTTGATTCTTTTTTAAATAAACCAATTTTCTACTGCCCTTACTGTAATGATAAAATAATACGAGGGCCCTGCACATTAGTGGTGAACCTCCCCAGCGGTTTCGCCAGATATGTGTATGCTGAACAATAGTTATATATTATAACCTGGAGATCAACATTTTTTCTTTGCATGTTAAATTCAGAGTAAAATTTAAATGTTCTATATTCTCATAAGTGGGTGAATATGACATTTATAAACAAAATTCGAATACAAGTGAATATGCACATGTCTATGAATGATGTTTATTTATTGTGAAACTGATGGAGAGAAAACAAGAGATTTGTGTATTTACAACTAGCTATATAAAGCCGCTAAAATGTCATCTAAAACCCTCCTTTTAGAACAATTACTTACATTACATCACAGGGAACTCCGCCTTTGCCGGTCCCAAGCTCGGATGAAAAAGGAAGAGGGGGAGCAGTAACAAGCTCGCTAAAAAACCTGAGCTCAGCTGGTCCGGCTGATAGTACCCTGTAAGGGCTCCTAATTAAGGGATACAGGATGAGCAGCTTTGTACTCCATGTTGGGAGCGGCTGCACATGGCGTCTGTTCCTCATGTCAGAGGCGGCCATTTCTTTTGGAGCTAAGTCGGCCTGCCACTGAGTAGTGCTCCCAGTCGTAATGACAAAGGCAGACACATTCTACTTCACCCAGTACCCTAATATGATTGAGTGGAGATAAGAAAGAAGACTTATATTACAATATATAATATTTTATGAAAACCTCGTGAACCGCATGCAATCAAGGATTACCTGAACTGACAAATGCCATTAACTCGAAACCATGGTCTCCAGCTCAGGCTTCTGAATTTGTCAAAGCTGGTTTCGTGTCACCGACCCTAGTTAGCTCATTTTGGTAGACGGCCAATAGAAGGCGCTTAGTTTTATCGTTTATGTTGTAACAAAGTATTTATTAATTTTATTATTTTTATTAACAGAGTGGTCATTTTTACGTTTATAATACAATATAATGCGGCTTATTATTGCTACTCTGTATACTTCCCTCGTGGCTTATCTTTTGTTTACCATTCATAGTTTGTTCTTACCTTAAATAAATTGCTGTCTCATTCTGAAGTTTTTGTCTTCCCTAATTTTCCACGTGACAATATTGTTGCACCGGTTTGCGGTCTGGTAGGTTCATCAACCTTTTTTTACTGATCAGACATGTCGTGTTTCAACCATCCTACAAGGTTAGACCAGTCAATAATAAGACTACTATATTTTTAGGTAACAGCTAGAATATATATTTCTTTATTACATCAAAGTTTAAAGCAGATTGTGTTTTCAGTGTATCAAAATACAAAAGATTTTATAGTATATAATATTGTATAATAATATTCTGTTTTATAAAAATAAATAGATAAATATAAATTTGAAATATATGAAAAATAATATTAAATTATTCAAAAAATAGGCGCATTAGCCATGATCCAACAATATTTTGACCGGTTAAATAATTTTTTATGGATAAATATAAATTCTTCATATAAATTCTCTAAACAAGAGTGGATTGATGCAGTTCATTACTTTTTATCTCATGACGACTTCCTCTGGTCTCAATTTCGTCGTCACGTGGAGGAAGATCGTCACGACAACATTATCCCTATCAAGTTCAGTATTTCAGGCCGTAAAATAGAAGTATTTACAATATTGTCGATTCCAGGTTAGAGTCTTTATTAAATTGCCGAGGTCTGGAATCCATCTCTGGGGTTCGCAGCTGTTTTCAATCACTAACTGTTCAGAATGGAAACTTTGGCATTAGCTCTATGACCGGGAAATAATAAGTTTACTTTCTCTCAAATGTTATCTTTGAACCTTTCAAGTTAATGGGCGATGAATTAATAATATAAATATATAATTGATGTAAAACGTTTTCGATGTTTTGTGTCTGCTCGTGTGAGGATGTTTTCTTTCTTCAGACAATTTTATTGTTCGTCCTTCTCTCTATTTGAAATAATTTGATGAAGTTTATAGTAATGTCACAAAGAAAATTAGGAAAGTCAAACTTCAGGATGACACGGCAATTTATTTAAGACAAATACAAAATCAGCATTTATAAGATACAAGATAAGCAATGAGGGAAATCTACGTTCCTAGAAACAGACATGCTGACATGGTTCCAGCAATGAGACTGTCCAGTACGGCCGCATCTCCTTTAAACTTTTCCTCCCAACTGTCTATAACCATCATCCCTCGGTTCTATTTTAAGTATCCTCCCTACCAGGGTCAAAGGTCGGAACTTTACTTTCCCTGTTGTGAAGTTCTATGGCGCCAGGTTGTTACAGCTATCTGTACATAAAATATAATAAATACTTTTCTACAATTTTATAAACACTCTCTCCTGTCAATGTAGATAATTATATGTTCCCCCGCACTTAGCAGAAGGAGATGGGAAAATAATTTCTCCACTTAAAGGTAAAAATGAGAGTTCTCTCAATATTGGTACAAAATTGATTTAATTTTTACCTTAGGGAAGGTTATATATGCTTCAATTATAATCCCTATATAAATATTCGGGTTCTATTTATCATGGTTCCTATAAGCTGAAGAGCTTTGTTAAGGCGTACGTGTAACAAAAAAAAAAGGTAAGAGGTTTTGGTATTAAAATCAAAAAAAGCATATCTTGACCAGGCTCACATGAGCTTTTTAGATAGGAGAACCACCTTACCTTTTTTATTATTTTACTTTTTAATTGTTTTTTCACTTGTTAAGCGTATTTACGCAAGTTTGGCCTCAAATACTCATTTTTTATTACTCAAGAAGCTTCTAGGACTAGAATATTTTTGGTCGTAGAGGTACAGTCTGTACCACTTTACGATCGTCAACGGCCTGAAACGCGTTTGTGGTTGACTTTTCTTGATTTATCAAGAAAATGGGTCGGCCATATATTAGGCAACAGACTAAATCAACGCTTAGTTGATTTCTGTTCCACTAGATGGTGCTCTGCCATCTAAAAAGCTCGTGTGCTCGTGGTCAGGATATGTCTTATTTTATTTTAATATATATATAAATGACACAATTATCATCCCTATATTACTGTCTTATTTATCATGGTTCGTATAAGCTGAAGAGCCTATAGTGAAGGTTTACGTGCACGTGATATTTCTTCAATCCCAAATTTCCTTTATGTAAACATGATATGCATTAGCGCGCCATCTGTCATGAGAAATTCAAACTATTTTCGACGAGCACCTTTCTTTTTAAAAATAAAACAATTCTCTACTGTCCTTACTGCAATGATGAAATAATGGGAGGGCCTGGCTCATCGGTGTTGAACCCTCCCAGCGGTTTCTTCAGTTTAATCTACCATACCGCTGTTGTATTGGAATGTTTTCCTTTTACACTGATGCTGAACTCTTGGAAAAGATATTTTAAATGACTATGCGCATAAGCTTTGAGGGGGCTCAGTAGGAATACATACAATTATAGATATATAAGCTGTTTGTAGAAGAGCAATGATCGAAGCATGCTTATATATTTATAATTTTATATATTCATCTGAATCTCTTCCCTCAACAATGTGTTTCCTATCCAGCAGTAGGTGTAAGTGGGTGGCCACAAGGTGGGAAGGCCACAGTGCAAGTGGTCAGCTTGTGGTCACGAGGTACCCAGTCAGAATGTGGGTAGAAATCTATAAAATGCTTTAAATTCTTTTTCTCAAAGTATTTGGGGACTTATTCCGTAAATACCAAAGTTCGGGGGTTTTAACAAGCATGCAGCCAAGCAACGATCAAATCTCCACACTTGATCCATTGTTGGTAACGACCTCGATTTTTTGTTTACAAATCGACGGTAAATAAACTAAATTTTTCCACACGTGTATATATTCCTCTACAATTTTATATCGGAAACATACCTACACAGGTATTGAAGAAAAGCAACTGTATTCAAATGACAATGAAAACTTCGGAAAATGAAATTCCATATAATTAAAAACTCTTTATGAAAAAATTTGAACTATTTTTGGTGCCTATGATTCTTTAAAAAATAAATCAATTTCTACTGCCCTTACTGTAATGATAAAATAATGGGAGGGCCTGGCTCATCAGTTTCATTGCAGTAAGGGGGCAGTAGAAAATTGATTTATTTTTAAAAGAATCATACGAGTCAAAAATAGTTCAAAAATTTCCATAACAAATGGCACGCTAATGCATTATAAAAACTCCTTAATGTAAATATTTATAACAAAAGTCTCTATAACTAAAAATGTTTACTTTTTTAATTAAAACTCTTCAAAATAGAATTCTAGATACCAAAAACTGGCTATAATGAAAAATATTTGTCTAATTCACCATCATAATTCATTTTGTAGATATGTAAAATAGGAAACTTGCATAAGCTGGATAATTGCCTGGAGCAGTATATTATCAAGGAACAAAATCTTATTCAAAAAGAAAATCTATCTTTTCCCAGCACTTGCTGAATCATTCCCGCTTTATCTAATTTTCTTATCTAATCAACACCTGTCTTTCTTTTATCTTCTCTGGCCTGGGGAATCTAACCTTTTTGAACACCTTTGGTGGCGTGCAACACCTTGGTACTTTGCTATAGTGAATTGCGGCTTGTCTGCTTGCTACATTCACTTTTGGGCTCGAGAATCATACACTTTGGTTGGTAGCCGGTAAAACCATATTCTCTCTTCAGGCGAAAAGTTTCTTGTAAGGTTTTATTCAACCCAGCTTTCGAGCACTTCTACCCTTCTGCAGGAATAAAAAGTCACTTTTACTCGCCTTTAGAAGGGGGCAGAAATGCTCTAAATCTGGTCTGAATATAAAAAACTTTACGAGAAACTTTTCGCCTAAATATTTCGTTCCTTAATAATAGGAAACTATATGTTGTACTTCTACACAAATGTCTTCTATTATCTAAACTTTAAATATCAAACCTATTTTATATATCCAAAGTGCGTGTATTATAAAATAAAGTTCTCAGGGTTAAGTTTTTTTTTTCAAATTTTAATTTTCAAACTTTCGGACTTGTCATTCCTTCAACAGGAGTATCACGATAATAAATTGATGAGAAATAAACGTTCTTCCCTGATTTATAATATTAAAAAAATAAATAAAGCTTCCAGGGTTAAGTTTCTTGTTCTGTGTGTGTATAAAATCTCTGTGGCTTATTTGCGTCATTGATTAATATAGGGAGAAAAGATTATGCTCAGTTTTAGCGTCTATTTTGACGGAAGAGGCGACCTTTATTTTTAGAATAATTGATTCTCAGATATATGTTCTTGCTGAGTTTGTCACAGTTGATGCCATGCCACTTTCCTGAATCTGGAATACGACCAAAGATGACACCTCTTGAGTATATTTGACAGCAGGGCAAGGTGATCTACTGCTGTAACTACATAGAGATTATATGAGAAATGAAATAATTATAGCACGAACGTTTCTTTTACGTATGAAACAAACTTCCCCACTGTCCTTACTGCGATGAAAATTATTAGGAGGGTTTTTGGCTCATCAATGGTGAACCCTCTCAGCGTTTTCGCCAATTGAATCTACCAGACCGCTTCTTAGAGCTTTACTACTGTATTGGACCATTCTGCTTATACAAGTATACCTATATATGCTGCACTGAAGGATGTAATCTCAGAAATGGTATTCAAGAAAACTATGGACATAAGCTTTTAGGATATTAGTAGGGACAGTGGAGGTTTATTTTATAGGTAAAGAAAAATTAGTGCTATAATGCTTTTATTTCTTATATAGAGATGGCGCGTGTTTTATTTCCTTATAAATAATTTATAAATAGAGATTTTGCCCTTAAATACCAATAACATTGTTCCGTAATTCTCTAAAGTTATTACCAATTCAATAATTGGTTAGTTTCGTCATTGGTTATACGACAAGTCGACTGAGTTCAAGTGATCTAACAGGAATCTGGCAAGTTGAAAGGGCAAAGCAGAACTGATTTATGCATACGTAGTTATATCGTATACTATGGTATATTGAGTATTCATTTTTGGTTTTGAAAAACACGCACAACCTTTTCTAATAAAGTAAAACAAAGAAACCCAGATTAAGATTGGAATATAACCTATCGAATATTGGCTATTTATCGAAAAATAAACTGCTTTATTTTTTGACAAAATTAATTATTCTTAATTATAGGTAATCATATGGTATAGGAGGGTAAGGTAAAAGGTTCTCGGCCTATCAATGAAATATTGACTTTCAGTTTTAAAAAAAACATTCTCTTTTTTCTACATAATCTACCTTGAATTCAACACACTTGGTCTAGCCTTTCTCCAATATCAGTATTCCTTCCTGGAAATGAGAGTCTGGAAGTCTCTTAAAATATTCATCTAAACTTCTTCATTGGTCGCGAAACGTTTTCTGAAACAATTTGCTTCAGGTGAGGAAAGAGATGGAAGTCTGAGGGTGCTAATCAGGTGAATAAAGGGATGCCCGAGCAAATCGTACCTCAAATTCCGCAGTTTCCCATTGCCAACACACTTTGGTGATCAGGTGCGTTGTCCTGGTGAAAGATGATTTTTTCTTCCACAAGCCAGGCCTCTTCTCGCGAATTTTGGCATCCATCTGCTCAAGAAGATTATAGTAATATTCGCCTGTAATAGTTCTACCTTTTTCATGGTAATCAATTAACAGGATCCCTTTGGCATCCCAAAACACACTGGTCATGACCTTCCCGGCAGATGCGATTCACTTCGCTTCTACCCATTGCTTCGACTGCTGTTTGGTTTCTGGCGTGTAGTGATGGCTCCATGTGTCATCCATGGCGACAAATCTCGCACAAAATCGGTCGAATATCTTGGTTGAATCGGTCCAAACATTGCTGAGAATGTCGTTTGCGCTTTGCTTTTGATCTACATTCAGAAAATGCGGCACCTACCTTGTACAGAGCTTTCGCATCCCTAATTATTCGTGTAAGATGTTCCGTACCCTTTCTTCCGATATGCCCACGGCCTCAGCTATCTCACACATCTTTACTCACCTATCGTCCAACACGATATTGTGCACATTTTCGATAGTTTCCGATTTGGTTGCAATTTTGGCCGCCCTTCACGTGGGTCATCTTCGAGTGACGTGCGACCGCATTTAAGTCCAGATGCTCATTTTTTTATGATTAAAATTAAAGAAGAGTTTCCGTAAACTTTTTTCAACTTGGTATTGTTGGCTTCCGTAGGCGTTTCTTACTGGGAAAAAGAAAGAGAGGATCCAATGAAATAATTTAGTAGTGTTTATTAGAACAAAATCATGATAGTGAACAACAAATATAACAGAGAGTACCGTCGTCTTCCGGGTATTCCTTCTACTGGGGAGCTCGGATTCTATATTCTGTGCGTTTATAATCTGTTTATCTGTGGCTCTCTGGTCGGGATGGCGCCTACATTCGGCCATTCCTGGATTTCAATCGTCCTCGATTGAACCTTGCGTTGCAGGAACGTCGTGGGTTGCGTCGGGGGGTATCTTCTACTTCTGGCTCCTCGTCCGGACTTTCTTCTGTAGCTGTAGTCGTTAATTCTATTTTGTTCTCCTACTGTCCTATCACACGGGTCCTTTCGAAAGATCTGGATCAGGTCTCTCAATTCAGGGTCGGAATGCTGAATCATCAAGATTTGTTCTTCCGGTGTGATTGTGAGGCACACTTCAAGGTTTTTCTCCACGATTTCCTCCATCGTGTCTCTAGGGTCGTCGACTGGAGCTCTACTCATTCCGTCTACGTGGGCCATCTTCTCCCCTGGTTTATGTCGAATTTCGAAATCGTATTCCTGAATCAGATTGTACCATCGCGCTATCTGAGGATTTGTAGTCTTCTTCGCGTTCATGTAGACCAGTGCTTGGCAATCTGTAACCACTGTAAACTTGATTCCTACGAGGAACTGACGTAGTCGATCCAAGGTCCACACTATCGCCATCAGCTCCAATTTGCTTGAGTGGTACATCTTCTCGGCCTCTGTTGTCTTCTTGCTCACACAGTAGACCAAGCGCCATTTGCCGTCTTCGTCCATCTGTAGCACCATTCCTGCTAATCCCTCAGCACTCGCGTCGCAATGTACTTCTGTCTTGAGTTCAGGGTTGTAATGAGCTAGTACCGGATATTCGACCAGATCCTTTCGTAGTCCTCCAAATGACCTTCGCTGTTCTTCCTTCCATTCAAATTGTGAACCTTTCTTCGTAAGTCTGCTTAGCGGTTCTGCTTTCCTCGCGAAGTCCTTTACAAATCGTCTGAAGAAGTTCGTCAGTCCCAGAAAGCGTCGTATGTCGTGGACATTCTTGGGTTCTGGAAATTCTTCTATCGCTTTGATCTTTCTTGGGCCTGGCTTAAGTCCGCCTGTACTGATGACATACCCTAAGAACTCAACTTCCCTCCTTCCGAACTCACATTTAGAGGGTTTCAGTGTCAACTTCGCTGATCTTATTCTTTCGAGGACTTCCCTCAACCTTTCGATCATCTCCCGCCAATCCTTTGCCGGGATAATCACGTCGTCGAGATAGCAGAATGCCTTCTTGTTCAGCAGCGGACCTAGGACAGTGTGCATCAGTCTTTGGAATTCAGCTGGTGCGTTGGCGAGTCCAAAAATCATCCTTTCGAATTGACCTGTATCATCTGGGGTGATGAATGCTGTCTTTAATTTTGCCTTATCGGTTAGTGGTATCTGCAGATATCCATGCGCCAGATCCAGAGTGGTGAAGAATTTCGCATTCCTTAGGCCTTCCAGAAGGTCGTCTATCCTTGGTAATGGGAACTTGTCCTTAACTGTTTGAATGTTGAGTCTCCTATAATCTACCACCAGACGATGATCTCCAGTTTTCTTCCTCACAAGTAGGACGGGACTAGCGTAGGGTGATCTAGTTTCCGTGACTATTCCATTGTCCTTCCACTCTCTGACAATCTCCCTGATTGCTTCGCGTTCACTTGCAGTCGTCTTATACGGTCTCAGACAGACTGGCTTGCTTCCATCAACCTCCTTAATGTCCATCTTGGTGACATCGGTGCACCCTAATTCCTCCATGCCAAGAGCGAAACAGTCTCTATACTCGTTTACTACATCTAGGATTTCTTGTCTCTCTTTCGAAGTCAGAGAATGATTGACGTTGATGTCCTCAGGCAGTATGGGGCGCTTACGTTTCATTTGGTCTTGTCCTTCCCTCTTCTCTTCATTTTTAGTCTGAAACGAATCCTCTGCGACGTCCAGGTTAACAACAATATCATCAAGGTTTAGTAGTTCAACTCGCCCTACACATTGGTTCTTCCTTACTCTCAACTTGCCCTTGCCAGCTGAGATGATGGGTACGGTCGTCTTTCCATCGACCACTTCCAATAGGGAATCGACACAGGCGTCATCTACTCCTGTGAACAATACATATCCGTCCTTTACCTCGTCTGTGATTGCACTTGTAAAGTTAATGGAGTCGCTCTCCAACTGAACAGTTTCGGTTGCTCTCAGTTCGATGCGACGCGACTTGATTTCTTCTTGCAGATTAGTAAACGGAAATTCGGATGAATAGCCAATATGCAGTTCCTTACCGATTCTCGCGAAGGATACGTAGGGCAGATCTGTCCATGTTCTTCCAATTAGTAGGTCATAAGGTTGGGCATCATCGTTAACAATGAATACAGTGATTTCCCTTCCGACGATGCCATCAATCTCCAGGTCGACTGTCGTCTTCCCAACGGTCCTGGCAGCTGGTGCAGTCTGGTTACCGATGCCGTACAGACTAGTCGAGTCTGGTTCGATGTCGACGCTGATCCTCCTTGCGACCGATTCTCTCATTAGACAACTGCTGCTCCCGGTGTCTATCATTGCCTTCACGGTTTCCTTGTTGTCGATCTTGACATCCTTCAAATATACATCTGGCGGGACAGTCTCCAGTCCTTCGACTTCCAGGTTGGCTACTTTTAGTCCTTCTTTGGGTCTTGTGCAATTCCTTTCCTTGTGTCCCGTTTGACCGCATCCTCGGCATGTCAACGTAGTCCTGGGTGCTGGGCAGTCTCTGGCAATGTGTCCAAACTGATTGCAGTTGAAGCACTTCGGTTCTCCCTTGTCGTTTCTGATCGTACGGTTGACCATTCTCCTCAAGGTGTTAGGGTACGTTTCACTGATTTCGTTCCTTGCAGCGTCTTGACCCGAAACATTCGTTCCTTGTTTAGTCTCTTTAACTTCGCTTTGGTTGGGGAATCTCGCAGATTTCTGCTGAAACGACGGTGGTATGAGGTGTTTCGCATTCCAATGCGGAGGTCCCATCTCGGTGCGAACATTTTCGTACTCGTCCAGTTTATCCGCCAACTCATCTGGGTTGTTTAACTTGGTCCAATCGTCAATGAGATGATTACGCAGCACATTTGGAACTTTTTTCTTTAGCTGGTTAGTGACGGACAAATCCTTTAGGGCGTCGAAATTTTCCACGTTCATTCCTTCGATCCATTCGTTGAAATATCCTCGCAATTCGAAAGCGAAGTCTCTCCAGGAACCCTTTTGAGATCTCTCGTGCTTCTCGAATTTTTGTCTGAATTGTTCGGGGCTCAACTTGTACCGTTTTAGGAGCAACCTTTTCACGAACCTATAATCGCCGCTTTGTTCTTCTGTTTCCCGAGCGATTAATTGAGTCATTTCGTAAGGTAGCAATCCTAGGAGGCTGAACGCCCATTGGTCTTCATCCAATCCTAGTCGCTTTGCCTGTCTTTCGAAAAGAATTAGGTAAAAACTCAAATCATTGTCCTTCGACTCGTACTTGGGCATCAGTTTACGTATCTCGTAATGTGCGTCATTGCTGGTACTTCGAGACGTATCGTTGTTTCCGCGTGTAGTCTGGATGCGCAGCTTCTCAAGCTCGAATTCCATTACCATTTGTTCTTTTCGTTCCCGTTCTATACGTTCTGCTTGCTCTGTTTGTGCTGTTTGTTCCCGTTCCTCGATCAGAGTCTCCAACAGTTGTTTTGCGAATTCTTCTTCGTAAGATTGACTATTCAGGATAAGGCGTTTTAAGTCGACGATCCTGCTCTCTGGCGGTACTACCTCGCCGAGTTCATACGCCAACTTGCTCAAATCGCATTTCCTTACTTTCGCTAAATAAGTCATGTTTTTTTTTTCAAAAGGAAAAATAAACAAGGCAAAGTTTTTTTTTTTTTTCTTTTTTACCGCGATACTTTGCGATAATACTTTTTATTTGTTTCTTCAATTTACTTTAAAAATACTTTCTTTAGAATACTTTACTTTACTTTAAAATACTTTCTTTAGAATACTGTACTTTACTTTAAAATACTTTCTTTAAAATACTTCACTTTACTTTAAAATACTTTCTTTAAAATACTTCACTTTACTTTAAAATGCTTTCTTTAAAATACTTTCTTTAAAATACTTCACTTTAAAATACTTCACTTTACTTTAAAATGCTTACTTTAAAATACTTCACTTTACTTTAAAATACTTTCTTTAAAATACTTCACTTTAAAATACTTCGCTTTACTTTAAAATGCTTACTTTAAAATACTTCACTTTACTTTAAAATACTTTCTTTAAAATACTTCACTTTAAAATACTTCGCTTTACTTTAAAATTCTTACTTTAAAATACTTCACTTTACTTTAAAATGCTTACTTTAAAATACTTTCTTATCGAGATGATTTTGCAATAATATTTTACCGAGGTGACTTGTAATAATACTTTTAGGAATAGGTAATTAAATTTCGTACATACCATGCAACTCCTCTTACGTTGATCGGTCACCGCGCCACGTCCTTCTCGTTTCCAAATTATTCCAGTGAATCTTCAATTTTCTTCAGGACTATCCCACTTCTGAATTTCTGTTGGCTTCCGTAGGCGTTTCTTACTGGGAAAAAGAAAGAGAGGATCCAATGAAATAATTTAGTAGTGTTTATTAGAACAAAATCATGATAGTGAACAACAAATATAACAGAGAGTACCGTCGTCTTCCGGGTATTCCTTCTACTGGGGAGCTCGGATTCTATATTCTGTGCGTTTATAATCTGTTTATCTGTGGCTCTCTGGTCGGGATGGCGCCTACAGTATGAATTTATTTAAAAGTTAATCTATCCAAAAATAAGAATTTAATAACTGCACGATACTCAAGTTTATCCATTTTAACGAAACACGTGCAAGACGTGCACTGCAAAGACTCGCAGCGAACAAGTTAAAACTTGTCCTACGAAATAATGACATGCGCGCGCAGGGACAAAACCTAATCTTTTGGCGATTAGAATGCCATCTCTGGGTCAGGCCGAGAACTTTTTTCCTAAACCCCGTATGTACTTAGAGCAGAAACAGTCGCAAAACTACTAACTGCCTCTACCTACTATATGTTGTTGTCGTGTCCATATCGGTTTTGCTCTTCATTGGAAAATGGGTGCCGTTGCCACGTGGCCACCTTAGACCAGAATTTTGTCGAATATTCCAAGTGGGTGTGGTGGGACTTCTCCCCCAACCTACTATATTTACTTGGGATAAATAATTCTTGTTCTCTTCCAATGTTTGCTTCCAAAATACTCAATATTATTTCGTATTTCGGGGTGGTAGAATAAGTAACAGGTGGCCTTTAAGCATTTGAGAGATTACTCTGTGTGACGAAGTAATTTCTCGGCTCTCTCTATTTGGAGTTTTTATGAAGAATTTTCTATGTGTGTGTTGGGATGAGACTCCTTATTTTGTAATTACATCACATGTCTACACATGTAGTAGTACTAGGCCATACTAGGTATGATAAGAATGATGAGTAGAAGGTTTTGACTGCTTGTTGTACAAGTATTCCACACCACACGTGAAGAAACCTGTTATACTTTGCACTTGCAAAGCTGACTGTATATCATTCGGTAACATTAACTTGAACTTTTACAATTGTCAAAAAAATCTGCAGCAATTCACAAAAGTTCAAAGTGTAGTTGAATCCAAACTTTAATATTTAGCGACATAGATGAGAGACGTCGTCTCACGGCCCAAAGACTATGCCATGAGATTATGACCCTGGGAGGAAATCAGCTGCAGAAGACACTTGAGATGCCGGACCAATTGATCGTCTGCTGCAGAGATCAGATGGCGTGACGTCATCATGACGCCACTGGCGACAGGAACCTTTGTTCCTCTGAAATATTCGGGGGTTACCAAATAAACTTGACCTCAATATAAAATTTGTTTGAAAATTATGTTCGAATAACCGACAATGTCGTTTTATCAATAATAGCACATGCTCAATAAAATAATCCCCAGTATCAATATTGAACAAAAATATCAGGACTTCAGGGAAAAGTATCTTTTCAAAAACCTTTTTATTCTCTAGCTTTCGGGCACGGACGTCCTTCTACAGGAGAAAACACGGTATTATAAGGCGTTCATTGCCTGAAAGCTAGAGATTAAAAGGTTTTTGAAAAGATAATTTTCCCCGAAGGCCTGATATTTTTACTCAATAGCACATGTATTGTTCCTTTGTAATCATAATGATGATGAGATAAATCTGCTGCTTCAATGATAATATTTCCAAAGGATTAGTTGTATGATCTGATGCTGGAGATAGCATCAACTAGCCCTCAGTGTAGCGGTCTTTGCCGTCACACTTTACGGTAAATCCAACTTTCGAAAAATACATTTTATATATTCATCACTTTGAGTAAAATATATCAGGCCTCCAGGGAAAAGTATATTTTCAAAACATTTTTCTTCTCTAGCTTTCGGACAAAGATGCCCTTCTACAGGAGAAAACTTGGTAGAAGGGCGTTCGTGCCCGAGAGCTAGAGAATAAAAATGTTTTGAAAGGATAATTTTCCCTGGAGGCCTGATATATTTTATTCAATATTGATACAAGGGATTATTTTATTGAATTTATCACTTTCATAATGTTTTGATGTATGTGTGTGTGTGTGACAATTGACAATTAAAAAAAATATTTATTGTCATCTTAGACAATCGGTAAACTCCAAAGAGTTAAGTAGGAAGAGTTATTTACAGTTCAAAGGCGGTGTCCTCACCGAGGGTCGACTGGACTCAAGCAGGCAATAACTTCCTGAGTTCGGACATACTCTCAAGCATAGAGGGATCGGCGTCCCGAGCGCGCCAGATGGTGGTGCTGATGAATCCACCGAGGATGTACCTATCCCGAGTGGGTAGGCGCTTGATGAAGGGCTCCCTATCCCCGGGGTACAGGACTGCTCTCACGATCTCACCGAGGGTCGACTGGACTCAAGCAGGCAATAACTTCCTGAGTTCGGACATACTCTCAAGCATAGAGGGATCGGCGTCCCGAGCGCGCCAGATGGTGGTGCTGATGAATCCACCGAGGATGTACCTATCCCGAGTGGGTAGGCGCTTGATGAAGGGCTCCCTATCCCCGGGGTACAGGACTGCTCTCACGATGTCATCTATGTCGACTTGCGATTGGAACGTGTGCTCCAAGTCGATTTCACGACTCAATCCGTGAATTAAGTCTCCTGCCATCTTCCAGCGCCTGTCCATAGACAGTGGAGGCGGAGGTGTCGTCATGGCCGGTGTCGTCGTGTCCCCATGGGGGACGGGTGGTATTGGCCCAGCGAGCCGAGGCGCAGGCGGTGGTGTCATCAAAGGAGGTGTCAGTTCCTCCCTGTAGGTAGTGGGCAGCATAGGCTCAGCGGGCCGAGGCGCAGGCAGTGGGAGTGTTGAAATCACTGCGGCTGGTGAGGATGCAGAGGTTTCCTCAGTGGAGGTCATGTCGACATCCGGTGTATGGGTTGCAGGCCCGAGGGCCCCCTGCGCAGGCAGAGGGCCACACGGGGTAGTGAAGTTCGGCCGGGCGGGAGGCGTCGGCTCAGTCGCCGCCGAGCGAGGGCTCGCGGGGTGCTCGGGTGCAGGGGCCTTAGGTGGAGGGGCAGGAGGCGCCATCTCCATAGGTACGGCCGAGGCCACTGGTGTAGATGGCCGAGGTGCTGCAGATGGGGTCACAGCTCGGGCTGCAGGAGAAGCGCCGGGAATCTCCATGGCTGGATTGGAGGGCGCCGGGGCAGGAGGCTGGGTCGCTGACCGCTGAGGCGGTGCAGGGGTGGTCGGTGGTAGGACGCCAGCAGGGGAGGTTGGTGGGGCCGATCTGGTGTTGTTGGCTAGCCCTGCAAGCCGGGGGCAGATGGTCCTCCGATGCCCTTGTCCGTGGCACCTGGAACACCTGATGCCCGAGGACAGGTATGCAGGCCAGGCTTCACCTTTGATGTTGATGTCGAGGCGGGTTGGAAGCCTCTCGATGGTGATCCCCTCATGTAGGGTGATGAAGACGTCACGCCGGCCATCGACGTAGACGTAGGGGCCCGCCTTCATCTGCTTAGGGGCGATAGACGTAACCCGCCCATATGGAGAGAGGGCGTTGATGATAGCAGAGTCTTCTACAAAGAAGGGGAGGTTGCTTACTGTAATCCTTTCCGCTCTTTTGCGGAAAGGAAATGCTCTGAGGAGTGTTCCGTCAACCTCGAGGCCCTCGCTTATGAGGCGCTCGGCCAGGCCTCTGTTGGTCAGTCCCAGTAGCTGGTGGCCGTTCACCTTGGTGATCTGGATGACTCCGGCGGTTCCTCCGAGCATCCTGTCCAATGCCCTAAGGTAGTGGAAGGGCTCCAGTTCGGGGCTGTGTTCGATGTAGACACAGTGTTCCTCGGAGGAGGACGCCTGCCGCGCCCTGGCTTCCGCGATGTGAGCCCTGGTGGCCCTGATTTCTTGGGCCCGCGGCACCGATCCCGCCGATGATTGAGGTCGGCGAATGGTCCTGGAACCTCCGGCATTGGAGGAAGGTGCAGCGGCGGTGGGTGAACCCGCCGATTCGCGGCGTCTCTTTCTGCTCTTGACGACGGTGAAGCTGTCGTCTGATCCAGGGCGTAGATCTTCAGCGCAGTCCGCCCAGTTTCCCGGGGCACGGGCAGCGCTGTTGTACGATAAACTGGCCGCCAAGCTGGGCGTGACGTCGTCACGCGCGGCGGCCGGGCTTGCATGCGTCTCGCGCGCCGGCGGATCCGCGTTCCTTTGGAATTCCATGGAAAATTCTTTGGAAGAATTCTTTTCAATTCGTTCTTTCGGTGATATCTTGTCACCTGGTTGAGATTGAACGCTGGGCCTTTCAGGCACTTGTACAGCGGATTGAGGGCTTTCAGCCAGTATGAATTTTAAATTTTTTCGCGATGTTCTTCCGCTCGCCGGAGGCGAAAACGGCGGAGCTAAAACTAGCGTGGCCGCACGGTCGGCGTGTGTGTGTGTGTGTGTGTGACAATGACAATGACAATTGAAAATAGTTTATTGTCTTCTAGACAATGTTACATCTCAACCAGGAGGGTGAAAAAGAAATATTTACATTGACAGTTGTCAAGAATCAAGGCATCGCCGCCTAAGACTGGCCAAATCGGAGCTAACATCGGGATGGTTGCCCCGAGCCGGTTCTATGGCCGCGCTGAGGAACTCAGTGAGGACTCCCCTCATCGCAGGTGTCAGTCTCGCCATGAGGGACTCTCTTTCATCGATAAAGAGAATGGCATCCTTGATGTCATTCGGTTGGATCCCTGATTGATATAAGGGCCTTAGGCAGGTTAAGTGCTTCAGTTTCTTGAAGATTTCAATAACCATACACTCCTCCCTCATGATCGGCGTCATCTCCTCCTCGTCGGGAGCAGGTGGTATCGGCCCGGCAGGCTGAGGCGCGGGCAGTGGGGGTGTTGGAGGCACTGCGGCTGGCGAGGTCTTGAGCGCCGCCCTAGATGTCGATGTCTCCTCGATTGACATCTCAACGTCCAGTGTAGGGACTGCAGGCCCGTGACTCCCAGGAGCCCGCAGGGACGGAGCAGGGGCGACAGGTGGAGGGGCAGGAGGCGCCATCTCCGTAGGTATGGCCGGGGCCACTGGTGGTGATTGCCGGGGTGCTGCAGGTGGAAGCGCAGCTCGGCTTGTGGAGGGCACTTCGGAGACCTCCATGGCTGGACTGGGGGACGCCGGTGGTGGAGGCTGGGCGGATGGCTGCTGAGGCAGGCCAGGCGCAGACGCTGAAGGGACGCTGGTGGGAGAGGTAGGTGTGGCCGGTCCAGGAGCGTTGGTTCGCCCTGCAAGCAGGGGGCAGTTGGCCCGGCGATGTCCTTGGCCTCGGCACCTGGAGCATCTAATCCCGGAGGATAGGTATGCGGGCCAGGCCTCGCCTTTGATGGTGATGTTGAGACGGGTGGGCAGTCCCTCGATGGTCATTCCTTCGCGGAGGATGATGAACGCCTCTCGGCGGCCGTCGTTATAGGTGTATGGGCCCGCTTTCATCAGCTTGGGGGCGATGGATGTAACTCGCCCAAGAGGTGTAAGGGCGCTGATGACGGCTGCATCCCCCACGAAGAAGGGGAGGTTGCCCACCGTTATTCGCTCCGCCCTCTTGCGGAACGGGAAGACCCTGTGGAGTGTCCCCTCCACCTCGAGGCCTTCGTTGACGAGGCGCTCGGCCATGCCTCTGTTTGCCAGTCCCACCAGGAAGTGGCCGTTCATCTTGGTCACTTGGAAGACCTCCCTGGTGCTCCCAAACATTCGATCCATGGCCCTCATGTAATGGTAGGGCTCCAGTTCAGGGCTGCGCTCTACGTAGACGCAGTGGTCTTCTGTTGAGGACGCCTGCCGCGCCCTTGCCTCCACGATGTGCGCTCGGGTAGTCCTGACTTCCTGGGCGCGCGGCGCCCATCCTGCCGAAGATTGCGGACGGCGGTTAGTTCTGGCACCTCCTAAATTGGAAGAAGGTGCGGCCGCTGGAGACGAATTCGCCGAGCCGCGACGTCTCTTTCTTTTCTGGACAATGGTGAAGTTGCCCTCATATTCGGAGTTGCTATCCTCCGATAATTCTGCCCAGTTTCTATGGGCTTGGGCAGCAGCCTCAGAGGAAGAAGCAGCGGCAAAGTCGGTCGGCGCGGCCGGATTTGCATCCTTGCCGCCGGTAGCCGGATTTGCATATCTTTGATTCTTCGTCGATTTCATTGAAGAATTGAACTTCAAAGCGTTTCTCGCTGGTAACTCCGCACTGGGCTGTGCTTTTGAGCCGAGCCTTGCAGGCTTTTCCTCGGCTTTTGAAGGGCTTTCAGCCCGTGCCAAACTCGGCGTATTGCCGGAACTCATACATCCGCCAGAGGCAAAATACGCGGAGCTCGCGCGACGCGTGGCCGCACGGCCGAGTGTGTGTGTGTGTGTGTGCCCCCTGCTGATCTTGATCTTCGCTTGTTCAAGTTTCAGTTCTGTTTGACATTTGTCACCGAAAATGTGTTCTCTAAAATATAATACTTTTTCATTCTCTGATATCTGTTTTTGTGACATGTATAAGCTACCTACCAAGACCTCTGTATCCTCTCTCTCTCTTATCCTCTCTTTGTGGGAAAGAACTCTGACGGTCCATCGGTGCCGGAGTCTTTACCTCGATGGGTGACAACAATGTAGACTCTGTATATATATGTGGTAATAAGAGGCGGGGAGAGAAATAATGACATGACAAGTTGGAAGAGGAACCTAGGCAGCCAGGGGGAGACGGGACTGGCACATCCTGCCGGCCGTTCGTGTCTCACACAATCGCCAACTGTCCTAAAAGTCCCAAGGTGTTAAATGACGGGCCCCAGTGGTCGCCCCTTGGAATGTCGCTGGTGTCTCAAGTGACCGGACTTTACCCTCCCGTCTCTCTCTGGGCTGCCTGTAGGTTGGCTTTATTATTCCTGGAAGAGTATATATTATGATATATACGAGGGTTGTCCGTTAAATAAGTTCCACAGAGGTTTTTCATACAGAAAAACAGGTTTATTTGCCCTGAACTATACATTTTCGAAAATATCAGACTTTTTCATTTTTCTACATATTCCTCGTTTCGTTCGACGCATTTTTGCATTCGGGAGACCCACTTATGGAACCCAGAGTCAAAGAACTCTGCCGCCTGGCCGCGTAGAAGCCTAGAACCGCTTCTTCCAACTCGTCATCGTCCTGGAATTGGGTTCCACCCAGGTTTTTCTTCAACTCGGGGAAGAAATAGAAGTCACTAGGAGCTACGTCCGGGCTGTAAGGTGGGTGTGACACCAATTCCCATTCAAATTCTTCGATGAGGGCGGTGGTTTGATGGGCGGTGTGCTGCCGAGCGTTGTCGTGGTGAAAACGCACCCTTTTGGTTAACATCCCTCTCCTCTTGTTCTGAATCGCGCGTCTAATTTGTTTCAAGGTCTTACAGTACCGGTCGGAATTGATTGTTGTACCCCGACGCATAAAGTCGCACACCAATAGACCTTTTCGGCCCCTAAAGACGATAGCGATAAGTTTCCCGGCAGAAAGTGTTTGTTTAAACTTTAGAGGTTTTGGCGAAGAAGTGTGCTTCCACTGCTTGGATTGATCCTTTATCTCCAGTGTGGTGTAGTGTACCAAGGTCACATCACCAGTAACGATCGAATCCAAGAATTCCTCTCCGTCAGTTTTGTGGCAATCGAGAAATTCCTGGGCCGCATCAACCCACTGCCGTTCATGGTGTTCAGTCAGCATTTTCGGAAATCATATTGCGCAGACCTTTGAATACCCTAAATGTTCACGCAAAATATTGTCGATGGTGGTTTTACTGACATCAGGAACCAAATCGCAGAGCTTCCACGCAGTAACCCGTCGATCTTCAAGCATTGCCGCTTCGACTTTGGCAATGGTTTCGTCTGAAACCGATGGCCGTCCAGCACGCGGTTCATCGTGGACGTCTGTTCGGCCGTTTTTAAATTCTCTGACCCATCTGCGCACCATCCCGGAACTCATACACCCTTCTCCATACAGTTGACAGAGTTCAGTATGAATGTCCTTCGCCGAATTCTTCTTTGCGGCCAAAAAGCGAATTACTGACCGTAATTCGCAGCTGGCGGGAGACACGAGGGGAAGCTCCATCACTAACCGCTGCTCAGCCAAGACTAAGCTTACCAGCGACGTGTCCTTGGTGGGAAATTGGAGTGGGGAGAACAAGCTACGAGCCCGTACAGTCGGCTCGAGCCTAAAAGCGATCCTCATGACAGTGGTGCCCCGTGGAACTTATTTAACGGACAACCCTCGTATATATATATATAGGTTTAAATGAGTAGAATCATTTGATCACATTCATAATCAACAATAATTCTCCAAGGATAAGTTCTTCTTTTATTACCAACATATCGAGGGTATAACGACCCTACTACAGGAATATCAAATATGAAATCATATCTACCATATTCCTGTAGAAGGGCCGTTATACCCGAAAGCTCGAAGTGTTTGTAATAAAAGAAGAACTTATCCTTGGAGACGTGTTGTTGATTCTGATATATATATATATATATATATATATAGGTCTAACCGCATGAGTTTCCTTTCAACGACAAATTAAAATTTTATTTTAAGGTGAAATATCGACAATCTCTAACCTTTTTGGATGAGGTATGAAAGGATGAATTATGAAGAGTAATGACGAACGGAAAAATAATAATTCCCATCCCTGGACACTTTTATTTTTCCGTTCGTCATTACTCTTTATAATTCATCCTTTCATACCTCATCCAAAAGGTTAGAAATTGTCGATATTTCACCTTAAAATAAAATTTTAATTTGTCGTTGAAAGGAAACTCATGCGGTTAAACTTGCAAGTGTCGTTTTACAATTACATGCCGCAGTGTATTATATAATATATAGGTCTATTTATCAATTACTAGCCGAATCACCTGGAAAACGCCCGGGTTTTACGCGAAGGCAATACTCGCAGGGGTAGCATCCACACGCTCTCTATTGAATATATTATTGTCAAGATAAATTGATATTTGTTACTCTTTTCCAAAAACAAATTCCGAATTTAACTCTATGTCCTGTTAAAATAAATATGTCAGATTAATTACATATTGAGAACGTACATAGCCGACAAACAAATATACATGTGATTTCTTGGGACCTCTGGGACCAGTGTTACCTGATGCTAGACGAACCTCGATGTCAACTCTACCGTGCAGTCGTGGTGGAAGGCGACACAGCTGGGCCAAAGGTGAAATAAACAAACAGAGATTCCACTAAGAAGCGTCTGAACGTCACGAAGGAATGGGACGAGGAGATTTCTGGCAGGAAAGGGTTTACCTCCATCAGAGCGGCCTGCGCGGCTGGACGAATGTTGGACTGAAACAAAGGACTGACTAACTGAGGCTTGGGGCCTCCTTTTTATAGCTTCAGGGTCCAGGCAGGTCACTGCCCTTTTCTGACGTAAACAGGGGGGAGGGAAGTTACATCATCCAGGAGGGCCACGACCTCGTAAAAATTGGACTGGGCTCGCTAGGCCTACTCTCCTATTCTCACCTAGGCCTGATTAGTTTTACCTTAATTTTCTCCTGTTATTCTCCATTCCTTCTATCTGTACAGTTGCTATACTTTATAAGAGTCTTACGCGGTACAGATTGATATTATGTGATGCTTTCTATTCGCAGTAAATAACAAGTTATATACAGTCACGTGGTGGAACATGTGGTAGTAGATATCTGGATTATTTACAACAATTCCATGGTCTTAAATCATTACAGATGGCCCCGGATGTGAGAGGGTTCATATGGAGGGATTTAAGAGAGCGGAATAGGAAGACTGTTATTAAGGAAGTAATTTTTAAAAATTAATTGAAATGAGAGTTGGTATATAACATGGGGTTGATTTCTATATATTCCTAAGAGATAATAAAGTATAAGCAACTAATACTAAACATACAAGTAAAAATAAAAATAGGAATAAAAGCTTTAATAGAGAACATATAATGATGATAGGTAAAAATATAAATGATTGGATGGGTCAATTATGATCTCTTCATAATGGGCTTAGAAAAGGTTGAGGGGTTAGTTATGTTCAGGATGAGGCAATGTCACCTTGACTCAAGTCCCAAACCATTTAATGTGCACGGCACGGAAAACCTAGGCCATGTTTCACATGTAAATTTAAGAACCGAATAAAGTTACAGTACCACAATCGAATAGTAAGATAAGGGTGATTGTTATGGGTTTTATGAATTAGTCGTTAAGACGTACGCATGCAGGATAAATGAGGGCGAAGATCAGTGACCAGAAATCAAAGTTTTAATTGGAGTCGTCAGGAGATTAGCGAGAAAAAGAGTAAAAAAAAAAAGATGTGCCAGCGTGTGGCATGAGAGTGCCCTGGAATATATATAAAAAAATACAATTTGCACGTGTCCAAGCCAGAAGTTGGGATAGGTAAATCTGGGGGATGGTGTGTCAATATTGTTAATTACGAAATCAAAGTAGGTCAAGTCTAGCCTGGGAAGGATTGTTAGAAGTTCCTGCGTAAAAGGAATGTTAGTATTTATGAAGAAGTAACCTTTAAAGTGGTTGATTAAGAGGTTATTGAAGATTGCCCTTGTTTTAGATCATGATTTTTAGTTTGATTATAAAAGAATATGTCATTGAGATATGAAATTGCGAAATTAAGGCTTTGCATATAGCCTTAAAGGATTTGAAAAATCGAAAATAGAATTGCGAAGTTAAATGCAAAGTAATCTTTTTAAAAAAGTAAAAATAGTGATGACATAATACAAAGATTAACACACTATAGCAGTATATAAGGGGTAATAGAAAGTGAACATATTAAATTTAAAAAGAGCAATAATATACTCGATAGCATTGCGCAGAGGCGATATCGTAGCCAATGAGGATCTTCCGAGGCGCGATTATTGCTAGTTGAAAACTTTACCCAATACTCGATAGCATTGAACATGGTAGCGGAAGATGAAACAATGTAAATAACATCTAATTTATAAAGTTAGCGAAAAAATAAAATGACAAATGCAAATTAGTGATATAAACATGAAACATAAACTTGAGATTATTAGATATGAAAGATTAAATATAAAGTTGATTATAAAATAGAGTCATAGAGCAAAAGTAAAAAAAAAACAATCTGGTAAAGAGGAAAAAGTAACCAATATAAAATGACAATAGTCTAAACTGATTGGTTGACGTAAAAAAAACTTATAAGAGCTAGATAATGATTATATAAAGGATATTGAAATGAAAAATTTTAAAATTAATTCATTGAGAAAGAAGAGCAAGTAAGATTATATATAGAAGTTTGTATATCGGGAAAGAATGGAAAGTAGTAGGCCAAATGTATGTTCCTGTTTTTTAGGATGGGTGGAGAGAGCTTTAAATTGACCTCGGATGCGATATCTTTGGTCTTGTTGGCATAAGTTGTTCTAACTTATCGAATTTGTTTTATGTTTGACGTGACTCGTGGGTCATATTGTTTCCAACTGTGAAACTCACTGAGTCCTAATCTTGTCGATTTTTTGTTCCCTGCGCCACGTTTAGGTGAAAACGTGATTCTTCCTAAAGCGGCATTTATATTGTGTGTGCAGGAAACACGGCGATCTATTCTAACTGGTCAAGGGTTGTTTTTTTTTTTTTTTGTTTGTTTAACATATGTGGGTGCGTATGATTTTTGTAGGTAAAATGTTGTCCTTGGATCTAAGTGTCGATGTTAAGTGGACAAGTTAATCGAGGGCGAGAGAATCTAGACCTGGTGACTTGGTTTTGGGTTATTAATGAAAGAATAGATATTTTAATTTATTGGGATCAGTAGGCAGGATTAGTTATTGAATTAATTAGTTATTCTGTTAGTGGACTGATTTGTTAGTAAATGTAAAATAACGTGTTAGGAAAGTTATTTGTAGCTAAACAGGACATCGGCGTAGATTAATTGGTTAGGGATTAGAACGGTATATAGTAAGAAGTACGCACTAATATTTGATTTTATAGATGGCGAAAAATTCATTAGAGTGACACTCGGAAATGGCGATGGACCGTGACAAGACAATGTCGGCTGTTTGTTAGCTCGTCAAACAGACGGGGGTGGGGAGATATTTTTATCGTATTTATTTAGGTCAGGGGCTCCTTTCGGGGACAGCTTGCTTCCTTCCAACTTATTGGAGGATCTCTGCAGTAAGATGAAGAAAAGGGGCTGAGCAAGTCGGGGGTATAAGACGAGATTTCTGAGCGTCAAATATCGTGGAACATAAATGGTTATATTCTACCAAGTGTACATCAGGGGCTATGCGAGGTGTTTGAATTAGTGGCGTGTGCGGGAGGAATAGGATGTTTTCTGTATAGTATTTAAGTTTGTTCACATGAACTGTATCATCTTCTTTATTTAGGGGTCGATTGGGTCTGTTAATTTGGACTACGTTCGGAGATATTATTTCTATAATTGTAAACGGACCTTTGAAGTATGGTGCCAGTTTTCCCGTATCGGGATGTTTATAATTTTTACGAGGACTAGGTCACCAATCTCGAAATGCTGGGCTTGATGACCTTTATCATATCTTTGTTTGTCCCTTCCATGCTTAAGCTGTGTTCTGCTGAAGGCAAGTTGCCTAGCTTTATGTACTTCGGGAAACGGGTTATAATGTTTTTTTTTTTTTTTGTTCTGGTGGGATGCTATTAAACATCAAAAATATCTTTGGAAAACCTGTGACGGTGTGCGGGAATTGATTATATATTTGGACAACTTGCTTAATTAATTTGGTCCAGGATGTCTTCGGGTTTTCGAGATATAGTAACCTTAGCTTTCCAGTGATTGTGGCGTTCAGTCGTTCTATCAATCCGTTAGCTTGCGGATTGTTACTGGTGGTAAGTAGTGGTTGTATACCGCGAGATAGCAGAAATTTGCGGAATTTTTCGGAGGTGAATGCGGGCGCTCTATCCGAAAGTAGGCGTTTTGGAGACCCTTGTTGTAGTACCTTTTTTAGGGTTTGGATGTACGTTAAGGTACTGGTAGATCTCGATGGGAATGCCCAAGCGTATCTGGTCAAGTGATCCACTATAACATGGAGATACGTCTTGGAGTGTCCGTATTTCGAAAATCCGGATATTATATCTATTGATATTAAATCGAATGGTTGTTGTGTTTCGAAGTTGTTGCGGACTCTTAGTAAAATGTTATTCAGTGATATCAGATTAGAAGTGAGTGAAAGTGCGACTTTCGACGTGGACACGCTTTGAGGTGAGATGTGTCACAGGCGTGAAGGCGTCTTTCGCCTGTTGAGTGAGAAAAGAAATTGTGGTGTGGCGCTGTGACACGAAGTGGAAAATTGTGAATGAAAAGGTGTCACGTGAAGTCGTTGTTTGGTACAAAATCTAACCTGTTTCACCATGAATAACAAATTTACTAAAGTCATGGGTGCTGGTTGTACGAACATATATCGAGATTTTTTATTTTTAGTGGATATGGCACGTTGAATGTGAATTTTTTTTTTTGTGTTTAGTGGTGCGACGTTATGGAGCTTGTGTGACTCGAAATTGGATTTGGGTGTTAAGTCGCGCACTAAAAATTGTTGCCAATTGGAAAAAGTGATGTGAGAGGGTGTTGTTTATTTTGTTGAGAGAGATTTGTCGATGATTAAATATGCATGTAAAAGGAAGGTACGAGGGAGTGTAGCTATGTTGGAATTTAACGATAGGAATAGTTTTGGAAGGCTGTGACTTAGGTTACTTCTGTCCAAAGCTATGAAAGAAAAGGACATAGGGGCGTTGAAAATAGGATTAGCAACATTACAATGAGATCAAATAAGAGCGTTGGAGTTCACCACGTGTGAGCAACCCGTTCCAGGAGGGGAAGATTTAGTAAATGGGACAGTTGTGTTAACCTGTCCATGGGACAAGTGTTGCTTGCACGAGGTGAATTTGTACAAGGTAGTTGGTAGGGGTACATTATCTTGATACAGGAGTAGCTGAGGACAGTTTATAATTAGTAGAAATATTTTTATAGAGTTAAGGGATAAGATGCCAAAAGGCAAGGGTATATCTAGGATATAGAATTTTAGGTTCTGCGTTATGTTACCTATTTTTAAGTTTAAAAATGAATAACCCGTGGTGAAAACATTGTTAGCTATGGCGTTAATAGTTAAGTGGGTAGATATTCTATTTTGCAAACTGATTTCTATTATTTTAAAAGTATTCCGACTAATTATATCAATAGATGCTCCTGTATCAAGTAGTAAAGGTAGGTGTACATTATTGGACAGTTCAGCTCGAACGAGCAATTGCTCAACGAAAATTATGTATGGAGAAACCTACTGGTGTGCTGTCTTGTGGGTCGGGACAGGCCTGGTTTGTTGCCGTGGTTGGAGGATCCCTGGGACAGTTAGAGTTCACTGCCTGCGCTGGGCTCGTGGTTTAGAGATGGTCGGGGGAGCAGGTAACATACGCTCGCGTGTTGATAACTCGGAGGGGTGCTTGCAGGAGGTTTGGTGGCTTTCTCAGTTTTGTAGTGTATTGTAGTTGGGCCAGATCAGCCTGGGCGTCGTAATTGTCGAAGAAGCTCTGCGCCTCGTAGGAACCATCGTAGCGCGGTAGCTCCACATCTCGCGATAGTCCGGTCGCCGCGGAAAGCTGATGTAGCGTCCTGGCTAAACTCCCCAAAACATCTGATACCACCGGCGGGGGCGTGGCGTCCTGCTGGCTGGGGGCGACTTCCTGCGTCCTACCGAGGGTGTTTTCCTTCTTTGGAAAAGTGGTGTTTTCGCCACTTTCATAGTCTGGATCGGACTCCATGGGCTCCTTCGAATCCTCCTCTCTTCCCTGTTCCATCTTTCTGTGCAGACAGTGGTCTCTTTGCTTACTTGTACCTTGGCGTCCACAATCCTGTCGGCTCTTCGGACGGGGGAGTCAGTGATATCTTGGGACCTCTGGGACCAGTGTTACCTGATGCTAGACGAACCTCGATGTCAACTCTACCGTGCAGTCGTGGTGGAAGGCGACACAGCTGGGCCAAAGGTTAAATAAACAAACAGAGATTCCACTAAGAAGCGTCTGAACGTCAAGAAGGAATGGGACGAGGAGATTTCTGGCAGGAAAGGGTTTACCTCTATCGGAGCGGCCTGCGCGGCTGGACGAATGTTGGACTGAAACAAAGGACTGACTAACTGAGGCTTGGGGCCTCCTTTTTATAGCTTCAGGGTCCGGGCAGGTCACTGCCCTTTTCTGACGTAAACAGGGGGGGGGGAAGTTACATCATCCAGGAGGGCCACGACCTCGTAAAAATTGGACTGGGCTCGCTAGGCCTACTCTCCTATTCTCATCTAGGCCTGATTAGTTTTAACCTTAATTTTCTCCTGTTATTCTCCATTCCTTCTATCTGTACAGTTGCTATAGTTTATTAGAGTCTTACGCGGTACAGGATGATATTATGTGATGATTTCTATTTGCAGTAAATAACAAGTTATATACAGTCACGTGGTGGAACATGTGGTAGTAGATATCTGGATTATTTACAACAATTACATGGTCTTAAATCATCACATACATATATATTAAAATTACAAAATATTTTCTCACAATGAGTTTCTTTTTATTACAAAACGCTAGCTTTCAAGTGATAATCGCTCTTCAACGGGCTTAATTAAACATCGACTATATCCTACAAGAAATATTTACAAAAACATACGCGCGCAGCGTGGATATTTACAACTGAAATTTTCAATTGATATGTAATTTAACAATATTATGGAATATATCTATTTACATTTTTAGGGCATCCAAAACCTATAAAATTGATCTATTGATTTCTTCTGAGATATCGGTATTGTGATGGTATATTCCTGCTTATGCTATTATATTCATTGGAAATGAGAGATTCTAATAGTAACCGTTGATATTTGTTCTTAATGTTTTTGTAGTGGCTTTCCATGAATATAATAGCATAAACAGGAAGATACCATCACAATACCTTAGATATCTCAGAAGAAATCAATAGATCAAATTTATAGGTTTTGGATGCCCTAAAAATGTAAATAGATATATTCCATAGCATTGTTAAATTACATATCAATTTAAAATTTCAGTTGTAAATATCCACGATGCGTGCGTATGTTTTTGTAAATATTTCTTGTAAGATATAGTCGATGTTTTATTAAGCCCGTTGAAGAGCGATTATCGCTTGAAAACTAGCGTTTTGTAATAAAAAGAAACTCATTGTGAGAAAATATTTTGTAATTTTAAAACGTTTTCACAATTTCATCATGAATTCCAATATATATTGACTTTTATATATAGAGAGATTTTTAAATATATTTATATATATTTGTTTTTTGTTTTTTTTTTCTTTTTGACCTATAATCAATAAGGAATCTAGGGTTTTCAGTTAAAAAGAAACCAAACCCTAGATTCCTTATTTATTATCTGTCAAAATATTTAGTTAAAAAGGCATATATTGGATCAAAATATCATTGTTGTCATGAGTTTGTTGTTGACCCACTTTAAAATGTTATAACACCTTGATAAAGAGAAAGGCATCTCCTTATCGTGCAACTGGAAGTTGCTGATGGCTTGCGCCATCTATCGGAATAAATATCAACTATTTTCGTTGATTTTTAATTATTCCAGCATTGGCCAAATACCCATTCTTGATTAATCAAGAAAAGCTAACCACGGACGCGTTTCGAAAAGGAATAGATGGCGCAAGCCTTCAGCAACTTTCAATTGCACGATAAGGAGATGCCTTTTTCTTAATTTATGCATCTTATCCCAGTACAATATCACATTTGTACTATTTTTTCACCTTGATAAAGGTTGGCGTTCAGCCAACTGAAATATTGGTAAAATAAATGATATTTTGATCCAATATATGCCTTTTTAACTAAAGATTTATTTATGGATTGCTCTATTTTCAAAAATATGTCAAAATGTGAAAGCAGGGAAGAATATTTATTTTATCTTTATATTTATCATTATTTAGCCGCATTTATTCAATTTAGTATTTAATCTTATATAACCTCTAGGTTGTCAATAAAGGAGTTTCTCAATCTCTCTCTCTTCAGAAGTTTTTCTTCTTCCATATTTTAAAGTATTTTTCACCAGTTTAATCGAGAACCTGATCTCTCACATTACTTGTTGAACCTACACAGTATCCAATGAGCGACCACCCCTATGTAAGAAGATAAATCTATTTCATTATATCAGAATGAACTCAATTTGATTGGGAAATTAGCCTATGAACTTTGTAACTTTTAACATTTATTTATATTATTTAATATGAAATGGAAACTCCTGATCGATAAACTGAATATTTATGATGAAAAAAAAAAGAAGATAAAATGGCTAGTGTGAACTCAATCTCCGATAAGCTATATGGGATTATTGAACGCCATTGATTTTTGTTTGAATAATGGACGAATTTCTACCATTATTGAACTGATTATTGTCACAGAATAAATATTCTGTTTTTGGCTATTCTGCAAATTAAATGTCACGTCATCTTCCTGATGTCATCATTTTATTTGAAAACTAGCGGACGTACCCGGCTTCGCCCGGGTTTTACCCGAGTAAAGGTTTGTCTAACGAATCTCTCGATAAAGTGAACATTTTTTCCCGGTCCCTTGAAAAATACTCGAAAAGTTGAATAAAATCAATATTAATTGGTTCCCTCGGTAATTGGAAGTTAAAGGAATAGTATCTTGCCTTGGAATTGTATCATTATTCTTGTATGGATGTACCCGGCTTCGCCCGGGTTTTACCCGAGTAAAGATTTATCTAACGAATCTCTCGATAAAGTGAACATTTTTTTCCCGGTCCCTTGAAAAATACTCGATAAGTTGAATAAAATCAATATTAATTGGTTCCCTCGGTAATTGGAAGTTAAAGGAATAGTATCTTGCCTTGGAATTGTATCATTATTCCTGTCTCAAATAAATTGCCGTGTCATCCTGAATTTTGTCTTTCCTAATTTTCTACATTACAAAATCATCGTATCATCATGATAATATTTAGAGCAGATTGTTGAATTATAACAGATAAATTAGAATATTTATCTTGATTATTTTAAAGCGAAAAGTTATTTCAAAAATTTTATTTGCTAGAAACCTTCCCAGTACTATACTAAATAACTTCCCAAAGTTTCATGGCGTTCCAATGAGTGGTTTGGTCAGGCATAAAGGACAAACAGACCACACACACACACACACACACACACATACATTCATTTTTATATATATAGATAACTTGTAGATATAGCTCGATTGTATTGATCTATCTGGAAAACTGTTAAATAATTTTCTTGTTGGAATAAATTATTTTATGACTACCCGCTGTTTACAATGCAGCAATGTCTACAGTCGTACAGGAAGACGTAACATCTGGTGGAGAAGCTGTACCTGATCCAGTATTTATAAACCGAAATATATTGTCGCGTATAAAGCCTGGAAACACCTACAACCTCCGCCAATAGATGGCGCTTTCGCCTGTTTCCGATCTGAAACTAGTGTGGGAATCGCCGACTGCTGTGGTTCTGTTTCCTAGGGCAAATGTTTGTAAATCACGTTTATATTGGCCCTAGGAGGTAACATAATGTAAATACCCGTTGATTGCTATGCTAGTTATATGTAATGTGAAGTAGAAATGACAATAAAGGAGGAGTGTTAGAAGTCTTGTTGCCGGTTGCTGTTGTTACTCTCGCCAACGCCACAGTCGCTGCTCTTCTGGTAAGTATCGTGTCCTCCCACCAGTGGTAAGGCCGAGAGATACTGTCAGAGGAAAGGAGTTCCACTTGAGTGGTGGCCCTTGGGTGGCCTGCAGGGAAGAGCTTCATAGGGAGAGTAACGGGAGCCCGGGTAGGTGATCCAGGAAGGAAGAAGCGGCGTCGTCGCGAAGAATCCGCAGGGGTCAAGCGCGACAATATCCATCCGAAAGAGATAATTGGGAAGGCTTGACTTATCAGTGGTGAACCTTCCCAGCGTTTTCTCCTATTTAATTCAGAAGATCTCTATAATTATTGTGTGTTGATTCTGCTTTTATATATAAGGTTGTTCCAAAAGTTCGTAAACATATTATTATTTATATTTTGCAAGTGTTTACCAACTTTTGGGGCAACCTTCTAATTCTGAAATTTAGCCTACCTGCTGATTGGCCACCCTTGATATAGAATATCAGAGATTAAATAATTATTCTATAAGAATTCTGTTATAATTTTACCAAAGTTACCAAGGTTGTCCCAAAAGTTCGTAAACACTTGCAAAATATAAATCATAATATATTTACGAACTTTTGGACAACCTTATAGTATCTGTACAAGGTTTACTCTTAGTGATGGTGTTTAACGAAACTATGGAAATATGTATTTGTAGAAATTTATCAAATATTTCAGATTCGAGCGCAACTTTTCCGCTTAAAGGACAATGCAACAATTAAAACACGAGCTTGTTACGGCAATATAACTAAAAAATACACATAGCACACTCTGTATGGAGAGGGTAGAACCATTAACGCTTTTGATTTTTAAAATAATAAACGAATTTTTTTATAATTATTGAACTGAATATATTAACACAAAGCAATAACGCGCCATCTACACATATAAAATAAAAGGATTTAAAAGCGCGAATGTTTCTTTTATACACAAAACGAACTTCTACTGTCCTTACTGCGATGAGAAATATATTGGGAGGGCTTGGCTCATCAGTGGTGAACCCTCCCAGAGGTTTCGCCAATTTTATCCACCAGACCGCTTCTCAGAGCTCTAATACTGTATTGGATCATTCTGCTTTTATATGCTACACTGAAGAATGGAATCTTAGAAATGGTTTTCAAGTAAACTATGGACATAAATGAACTGAATATGAAAAAAAAAATTGGGAAGGCTAAACGCTAAACACTTTCAAGTACAGACTGCTGTATATAAGCAGAATCAACCTACAATAGCTGTAGCTTAGATATGGTAGATTAAATTGGCGAAATATCGCTAGGAAGGTTCACCACTGATGAACCATGCCTTCCCAATTTTCTTTTCCATATCTAGTTCAATGATTGTAGAAAATATTAAGTACAGTCTAAAAAACCTCCCTGTAAAAGACACCTGATTGCAGAGCCAAAGTGTTCTTTAAGGAGAGGTGTCCTCTTACCAGAGAATTGCTAAATAGTAAAAATGGTAATTTTGCAAATGAAAACTGTCCTTTGTAGAGAGGTATCCGCTAGCGGGGTGTCCGTTAAAGGGAGGTTCTACTGTATATATATTTTAAATCAAAATAGCGTTTAATGATTCCATATAGAGTAGTGATGTATAAGTGGTCACTGATAAGTGGTCACTTTAAATTTATTTATACGAATATTCTCAAAAAATATATATCAGCCCTTCATAATTAAAATAGTCGAGACAACTTCCTTGTAATGACGAGAGATTTCATGTCTTGAGACCAACGGCCGCCCACGCACAAGCCCACCACCAATTACACGGCCATTACCATAAAGTTCTCCCTCCCGGCCTATTTTTAGCTCACAGCCGCACAGATAAGGTTTAGAATGATGGAGGAATTAAAATGAGACTCATTACCTGGTATCTTGCTGAGATTTTAATTATTTAGCGTATAATCTTAATTATATATGACATATTTCTACCATGATTAAATGTAAATTGTGAGTTTTTTAAATATGTAAAGATGCTATGATACATTAGCGCGACATCTATTATCAAAATTCGAAACTATTATAGACGCGTATGATTCTTTTTAAAATTAAACAATTTATGCTGCCCTTACTGCAATGGAAAAATCAATGGGAGGACCTGGCTCATCAGTGGTGAACCCTCCCAGCGGTTTCGCCAGTTTAATCTACCATACCGCTGTTATGTTGCATTTTTCGATCTTCCTTTTATAGTGATACTGATGCTAGACTCTTGGAATGGGTATTTTAGATGAACTATGGACATAAGCTTTGAGTACAGCAGATTTGCATACATTTATAAATATATAAATGTAAAGATGTATTTTTTAAATTTTGAACCTATTCATATTTGCCCATTTCAACTACCAAGTTCCAAAATAACTTTATTAGGTAACGCTCAAAAATAGCAGCCTAGATCATTATATTTACAATGGGGGATGGTTATATACTAGGGTTCGTTTACAATTATATTTTATATTGGAGCCAATTTGTCTCATCACACGTAAAATTCCAGAATTTAATTCTAAGTTCCAATTTGTTTGTTGTTTTGCTTGTTTCCTCTGTAATAGGCGCAAATATTTCAATATCGCGCCTGGTTGATTAATAAAATGTAAAATATTGGTGTTTTTGGGTCCTCAGGTCCTTGGAGATCTTGTTCTTGAGTTTTTTCTGGCTTGTTTAATATTCAAGGTGGGTTTGTTTTTCCTTTTTTTTTTCACTTTTCGTCATTTTGGCTTAGTTGATGAATTTGTTTCGGTTTAAATTTATTTTTTCCCTTGTGTTCTGCATTTGTAATTTGTGACTTCCTTGAAAGTGGGGTTTTACATTTTTCTGATTTTTTCGTAGAATTTAAATGATTGTTTAATAATGTGGCCATTGATATTTTCAATATTGAGATCGTTCCTGAGGATTGTGTTTCGAATGAACCAGGGTGAAGACGTGATTTTCCTGATCATTTTATTTACTAACACTTCTAATTATTAAGAATGCTCTTATGTGCAGTCATAAAAATTGAGTGACCATAGATCAGTATTGGTCTCATTATTGATGTGTAGATGGTTCTTTTGTAATGAAGAGATAATCTGCTTCTCGGTCCTAGTAACAGGGATAGTCGGTGTTGTGATTGATCCTGTTTTCTATGTTGTTTTCTAAAGTTAGATTCTCGTCTAGGATCATCCCTAGGTATCGAATATTGTCTTTCCATTTAATATTGCCACGTGGAAAATTAGGGAAGACCAACTTCGGGATGAGACAACAATTTATTTCAGGCAAGAACAAACTATGAGTGATAAACCAAAGATAAGAAAAAGAGGGAAGTTAGCAGAGTATAGCAAAATATAAACAAAAAATAATTACGAAACTATTTTAGACGCGTAATATTCTTTTTAAAATAAAACAATTTCTACTGCCCTTACTGCAATTAGTGCATCGTAATAAAAAATAATACTCTGCTAATAAAATAATAAATAATTTGTTACAATATAATCTGAAAAAGACGCTACCCTGACAAATGAAGCGCCACACAGCTCTCAAGATATATATATATATATAATACCTAAACATCACAAAACTGTTTAAAATATTGCCATATATAATTAATGTCAAACCTTTACAAATTTTTGGTAATAATTATGAAAATAGAATCTGCAAATACAGTAGAACCATCCTTGTAAATGACACCTAATTGCAGAGCCAAAGTGTTCTTTAGCGAGAGATGTCCTCTTACCGGAGAGTTATTAAATAGTCAAATTCTAATTTTACCTATGAAAATTGTTCTTTATATAGAGGTGTCCTCTAGCGTGAGTGTCCTCTCTTGAAGGTTTTACTGTAATACAACACGATGCCAATCTTTTTAGCTCTAGATGACATGGATTTACTAGAACAAAGTCGACAATTCCAGGCTGAATAAAATCACAGAGCTTATTTATAATAGAACATGAAGAGAGCTGGTGTCTCTGGTTACAATAGACAAAGAAGGTGATTCAAAAAAAAAATAATAATCCCTTGTATCAGTATTGAGTAAAATTAAAGTAAAATAGATATGCTACTGCTGGAATGCCCACTCTTCTTCACCGCTAGACAACAGACAATAAACAATGTTGTAGATCTTTATCAATTTCTAAATAGCAGAGATAATTATCATTGACTTAACTATCTTGGTAGATATATTTATGATTATCGTTCTAACCTGAAAGGTTCAGGTTCCTAATATATATTATTGTGTTCCTCTTTTTATTTTTAATTACTTTTTCTTGTATAATATGTTTAGAACTGTTTCTGTTTTTCAAAAATGTAAATCGACACAATTATCCCTAGCCGGGATATCGCGTTTTGTGTGTTTAAATAAATAAATAAATATCTATAGAATTTTACATAATTCATGTAAAATAGTATCCGATTATATTCAACTCGTGTTCTATTGGCATATAATTGTACCATGTTTTCTCCTGTAGAAGGACGTCCGTGCCCGAAAGCTAGAGAATAAAAATGTTTTGAAAAGATACTTTTCCCTGGAGGCCTGATTAATTTTACTCAATAGAAGGTGATTTCAACAACACATGGTGGTCAGCTTCAATCGAAATATTAAACTTGGATTATCTACCAACCTGTGTGATTACAATTTTGAAATTCTATTTTTTTTTTTTAAGAGAGAAAAGTTAGGCTTCTTCATAATTTAACCTCTCAGCTATACAGTGTAACATCCGAGCGTACATCTCACGGGTCAACTTGTTGTCAGAGTGCTAACTTCAATAACATAATAAGAGAGAAAACAAATATCAATGATTATATTATGAAATATAAAATTATGACCATACATTAAATAAGAATTCAGACCTTATATGTTCTTCTTTTCACCTATCCCATCACTATCAAAAAAAAATATAATAAAAAATATATATTAAATGCAATAAACTAAGAGCTCAAATTGAAACTTAAAAAGCCTATTATTTTAAGCCTGTTTTTTACCTTTTTTTATTCCAATGATTAATTACCACATTCTTCGGCTGACAAAAGCCATTTGTGGCCAAAAAATATCAAAAGAACCTTAGGTAATTGGGGGCAGAAGGAAATCAGTTGCTCTTTTGTCTGCTCCAGACACGTTTAGAGAATGGAAGAACGTGTGAATTAGTTTATTTATTGTCAATTCTAATTCCATATACCAAATAATTCTATATTTCCACCTCGTAATTTGTATAATTTGTGATTTGTAAAATTAATAAAACAAATTAAAACGAAAAGGTTTATGTTCATATATATATATTATTCTATAAAATAATACCTTACATCAATATTGAGTAAAATATATCAGGCCTCCAGGGATAAGTGTATTTTCAAAACATTTTATTCTCTAGCTTTCGGCCACGGACGCCCTTCTACAGGAGAAAACATGGTGTATATATTATGAATAATTTGTTTGTTGTTAGATAAAGGGTTGATATAACAATGGATCTATAAGATAAAGAGTTTAAGGTGCAGTCGTAATAAAAAAAAAAGATGATTATTTACCATCAATTAGCTTTTATTTTCAATTACTTGAAGAAATATTACACATTAGTTATTTTAACATTATATAGAACTTATAAAATTAATTCTATATTAGTAATTCAAAAATATAGATATGTTAACTACGCATATTTACAACAAAACTGAAAGCTATTCTAAAATCGATGATAATGTCAAATTATTTGACAAACATAGCAGTTTTAATCTCAGTTATGCGGGAAGAATGTTGTTTATTTGTTAAGTGAACTGATCTCCCACGCCTTCTCATTGGACGAATGTGGCCATGTTTGTACATAAAAGAGGGTTGAAACGGAATGCGTGGACTCGTGGAGTGGTGTTCGAGTGGAGACGCTTATAGCGTTCTCTGTGTGCTTGTCTGGTGATTCTCCTCGCATACCTGTGAAACCCCGGTCCGCTCCTTATCAACTCTGCAAATAAAATATAAGTACTGTTTTTATTTGCAGAGTTGATAAAGAGCGGACCGGGGTTTCACAGGTATGCGAGGAGAATCACCAGACAAGCACACAGAGAACGCTATAAGCGTCTCCACTCGAACACCACTCCACGAGTCCACGCATTCCGTTTCAACCCTCTTTTATCTACAAACATGGCCACATTCGTCCAATGAGAAGGCGTGGCTTGAGTGTACGTTGTTCGGTGTATTAAGTTACTCTTACGGTAGGCCCTAGTATATTCCTTTTTTGTGTGTTAACCCGCAAAAGTAATAACTTTTGTCAATAACAAAAGTAGAATTATCAATGAATAAAATAAAAAATATATATATATATATTTTTTATATAGAAATATTTGAGTTTTTAGACTATATAATATATATATATATATTTAATATATATATACCAGATTTTCTCCTGTCTGTGCCCGAAAGCTAGAGAATAATAAAAATGTTTTTAAAAGACACTTTTCCCTGGAGGAATGATTGATTTTACTTAATATATATAGTATATATATCATAAGGCAAAATTCGGATTATAGATTATATACTCAAAGTAATAAGAACAAATCCAAATAAATAAATATTGTATGACGTTTCAGTAACAGCTTTGTTACTGAAGTATGCATTACTTTTGTCTGAAGATGGTAACAACGCTGTTACCGAAAATTGACATAGTATTTATTTATTTATTTGTATTGGGTCTTATTACCTTGAGTATATAAATCATTTCGTTTTAATGAGCTCTTTTATATAATAAACAATTCAAAGTTTAGTTCTAAGTTAGTTTCTATACTAAAGAAAATAACTAAGAAACAACTAAAGAAACACACACAGTAATAAGACTTTTTCCACACTACTGAAAAAATCTCTCTTTATATTTATATAAAATGAAGATTATGGTCTCTAGACCAGGGGTCGGCAAACTGCGGCTCGCGAGCCACTTGCGACTCTTTGGACGTGAAGCTTCGGCTCTTTATACAGTTCCATACGTAAATATTTTTTATGCGAGTACTATTTATTGTTGGCAAGAAAAAATTTTGTGGCTCTTTAAAAACTTTGAAATTTTGTAAATTGTAATTTTTGAATCTTCCTACTCAAAAGTTTTCCGATCCCTGGTGTAGACGATTAAAACCCTCTACAAATATTCTTTGTTATATATCGCTTTATTATCATTACAATATAATTAAAACGGCATATATTAGATCAAAATATCATTTATTTTACCAATATTTCAGTTGGCTGAACGTCAACCTTTATCAAGGTGTTATAACATATTTATAACTGAAATATTGGTAAAATAAATAATTTTTTGATCCAATATATGCCTTTTTAATTAAAGATTTATTTATGGATTGCTCTATTTTCAAAATAATTACAGTTATGAGGGGACTTCGAAGTTCTTCATTTAAAGGAAGAAAAAACACATAATATATCGGGAAAACTAGTAGTAAGAAATTGTACCCATCTGGAACTTTTAGTTGCGCGATCAGGAGATGCCTTTTTTCTTAAAATTTTGTTCGTCTGCGATATAACACCTCGGCCAGAGAAAATTCTTTTTTCAAATACATTTCGGTGAATAGCATTAGCCCCTTCATCAGAATCAAAAATAAAATACATAATATAATTAACGAATGAAGATATTAAGATGCGAATGTTTCTTTTTCACAAATAAATCAAACTTCTACTGTCCTTCCTGCGATAAATGTTTTCATTCGTTATATATATAGATAGCGCGTTATTGCTTTGTATTAATTTATGCCTAACTTGCTCTTATTGTTTGCGGAAGAGCATTGCTCGATGCAAGAATTTAAATGTAATTCTACTGTCCTAAAAGCTTATGTTCAAAGTTTGCCTAAATTCCAATTCTAAGATTCCACCCTTCGGTGCAGCATATAAAATCAGAATGATTCAATACAGTATAGGAGCTCTAAAGAAGTGGTCTGGTAGATTGAGAATTGGCGAAACTGCTGGGAGGGTTCACCACTGATGAGTCAAGCCCTCCCAATATTTTTTCATCACACTAAGGACAGTAGAAGTTTGATTTATTTGTGAAAAGAAATATTCACGTCTTGATGTCTTCATTCGTTATATATAGATGGCGCGTTATTGCTTTGTATTAACATAATATAATTGAACTATGTTTTTGTTTGAGCTTATCCACACAAAAAAAAGACTATAACACGAACCAAAAATCAATTGTTTTAAGATCAGACCTCTAATTAAAAATATAAACACTTAAATAATTAATAAATAAAAAATACCTTTTAAAAAAAGCTTTTATTTAAATGCACTAAGAATGAAAAATAAAATATTGTATCTTCTGCCATTAAGCAGTTAGATGTATCTGAGTGAAAATAAAAGCGGCGGGGGGACGATCATCATGAATTTCGAACCTAATGTGATTTAATATGTAGCAACTGATTTTTATAAGTGTTTACTAAATATTTACCTCTTCTCTCAATATATGATCTTGCCCGCCCCCCGTATATGCCTATTTATTCCTATAGCTGGAAATTTTGCCGGGAGGATATTGATCTAAAGAGACAAAAGTCGCCTCTCCCGTCAAAATTGACGTCAAAACCAGACGCCATCTATTGACCGTCGCAGCAAACTAGCGGCCTCGGGTCGGTGACAAAGCTACAACACCAGCTTTGGCAAACTGAGAAGCGTCCACCTAGAGACCATGGTTCCATCTATATTTTGGCCATAGATTTGGCCCAGCCACTTAGCCAGCTAAACACCTATTTGGCAGATTGTCAAGATTCCATTGGATCCTGTGTGGATCTTTTGGAATAAAGTCCGCCCTAGGCTGACGAGGGCCATTAGCCCGAAACCATGGTCTCAAGGTGGACGCTTCTCAGTTCGCCAAAGTTGGTGTTGTGGCGTTGTCACCGACCCGAGGCCGCTAGTTTGCGGCGATGGTCAATAGATGGTGCCTGGTTTTGACATATATTTTGACGGGAGAGGCGACCTTTGTCTCTTTATTTATTCCTAGATATAATATGTTATTATTTTTAATGGTCTTTTATAGTATTTGACCGTAAATTGAATGTTGTGGTTTAAAGATATAGAAATAATGACGAATGGTTTGTAGAGAGAGATAATTACTCCAATCATTAGAAGAACATTGACTCCTTGCACATGCTACGTACAAATTCTTAAATATTTAAACCAAAAATCTGACTTTAAGGATTTAAGATTTGAATAACTTTATTTGAATATTAATTTTCACAGACCAGTGTGGGCACAGTATATTCGGTTGAGTGTTTACGCCTAATTACGCCAATCAAATTAAACATCGAACCCTTATAATACGAATATATTTTTAAATCAGTATGTGAAAAAATAATAGAAAAATAATAATATAAAGGTTAAGTGTTGATATTAAAAAATAAAAAGGCATATCCTGACCAGAAGCACATGTGCTTTTTAGATGGCAGAGCGCCATTTTCAGTGGAAAATAAATCAACTAAACATTGATTTAGCCTGTTCCCTGATATTTGGCCTAATCGATGTTTAGTTGATTTCTGTTCCACTGAATATGGCGCTCTGCCATCTAAAAAGCACATGTGCTCCTGATAAGGATATGCCTTTTTTTAATTTTAAATCAGTATGTACGTTATTATTTTCACAATTAAAAGAATAAATAAAAAATAAAATAAACTTTTCCCTGGAGGTCTAATGTTTTTATTTTAATATTGATTCAAGGGATTATTTTATCGAATTGTAGCAAATAAATTCGTTATAAAAGTACAATTATTAATAATAACATTTTTAGTATGTGAAAAAAAAAGAAAAAAAATCGTTATTCGAATCCACGTTTGTATTCAAACCCTCGTTACTCTTTATAACTACTGAGATTTTCGCTCAAAAAGTCTTGGTTTCAAAAATAGATCACTGCTGAGCTAAGAAAACATTGAACACTAATTAACTGAGTAACTGAACGCTAACTGGTTGATCAAAGTCAGTAGAGAACCACTCAGCGGAGAATGATATCGAAAATAATTTACCTCTGATATTTGCTATGGTTGTCTATGCTCCCTGCCTTCAATTACTATGCTTGGTGATCTACATTCTCAACAAAATGGCTCTGTGTCGCTCTAACAAGCGGAAGAGGATCAACTACAGTAGAACCTCCCTGTAAAGGACACCTAATTGGAGAGCCAAAGTGCCCTTTAGGGAGAGGTGTCCTTACCGGAGAGTTGCAAAATACAGTAGAACCTCCCTGTAAAGAACACCTAATTGCAGAGCCAAAGTGTCTTTTAGGGAGAGGTGTCCTTACCGGAGAGTTGCTAAATACAGTAGAACCTCCCTGTAAAGGACACCTAATTGCAGAGACAAAGTGTCCTCTTACCGGAGAATTTCTAAATACAGTAGAACCTCCCTGTAAAGGACACCTAATTGCAGAGACAAAGTGTCCTTTAGGGAGAGGTGTCCTTACCGTATAGTTTCTAAATACAGTAGAACCTCCCTGTAGAGGACACCTAATTGCAGAGCCAAAGTGTCCTTTAGGGAGAGATGTCCTCTTACCGGAGAGTTGCTAAATACAGTAGAACCTCCCTGTAAAGGACACCTAATTGCAGAGCCAAAGTGTCCTTTAGGGAGAGATGTCCTCTTACCGGAGAGTTGCTAAATACAGTAGAACCTCCCTGTAGAGGACACCTAATTGCAGAGCCAAAGTGTCCTTTAGGGAGAGATGTCCTCTTACCGGAGAGTTGCTAAATACAGTAGAACCTCCCTGTAAAGGACACCTAATTGCAGAGCCAAAGTGTCCTTTAGGAAGAGGTGTCCTCTTACCGGAGAGTTTCTAAATACAGTAGAACCTCCCTGTAAAGTACACCTAATTGAAGAGCCAAAGTGTCCTTTAGGAAGAGATGTTCTCTTAACGGAGAGTTGCTATAAAGTAAAAATAGTAATTTTGTAAATGAAAATTGTCCTTTGTAGAGAGGTGTCCTCTAGCGTGAGTGTCCTCTCATGGAGGTTCTAGTGTATTGGAAGCGATTAGACGCATGCGCTGACATTTAAACATCTTTAGGGTTCGTTTGGCAACAAATGTCAACTTTCAGTGGGCAGTAATGACGATATCGGAAAACTATATTGGGACAATAGGATTTTGGTCTTAAAATAATAGTTCGATTTTAAAGATGTGTGTGGGCAAAGTTTCTATATAAAATGTAACGTATCTTTTATAAGTCCTATAAAATACATATTTCCTAAAAGTTTAAAGAGGATATTATTAGAATTGTCAAAAATATATAATATATATTTGAATCTATATTATTATATTTTAAAGTATTGATATACAATATATGTTTTTTAATAATCAATATACGATAAGGATCAATATATATATAAGGATGAAAAGTTTGTGGGTTTGCGGAATGCTTGTTGTGTGTCTGTTTCGCATGTTTCTGCGATATTTACACTTCCTGATGAATTGTTCACTCCATAGATAGGGTGGTAAGTAGTTACTGAAATAGTTTTGACTCCTAAATGTACAAATTAGTCCAGCATTGGTGAATATGTATATGTAATAATGTGTTGAAGCTCTGGTTGACTCTTGTAGAACCTCGTCGACTCTCGCTATAAGTTGTGGCAACTGAGGGTCAAACCTGTAGTAACCGAGAGGGACAGTCAGGGGTGGAGAGTTTTCCAGTACCTCTCTGCACCTTGTAGGACCTCTAACAGTTCTCACAAAGTACAGGCAGTCGTGGTCGAGGCAGAGTGGAAAAGCTTGGGAATGTCCACACACACAAAACGAAGCGACACAGTTGTCGAAGGAAAATTCCTTGAATAGATAAAAAGTCGAGCCAAAAGCAAGATGGAGATAGAAGATTCCTTACTGTTTTACATGGTCGATGAGTTGGTCCCTGGAGACGATAAGGGGTGACGCTGACCGGAAGACTCACTGGAACTGCACTAACTGTCGCTAAGGCTGGTCTTATTTATACGACAGCTCTGACAAAGAGAATTGGGTCATGCACGTGGCGCTACAGGACACCGGCGCCTGGCTGTCGGCTTCCAATCTATCTTTAGAAGTCACTTTGTGATTTACTCTTAATCTTGCTTTTAACTCAACTTTTAATCTATTATATAGTTTTATTTATTCATCCTCAGTACATTACATATGGTGCTGCAAGGAGACATGTCAATTATGCGTATAATTATTTATAGATTTGCAATTAGTTCTATATACAACATGACAATCTTGTTATACGTATTACATAATATAGGGTTATTGGTTTAAATTATCATAGATGGGCCCCGTGAGTGAAAGGGTTTATCCGGGTTTAAGCGGGTAAAGCCTCTCTAACACAGGTAAGTAATTAAAATTTCTTTTAATTAATTAAAACTGTGAGGGTAAAGGGCTATAACAAGATGTTTATTTGGCTATATCTGAAAATTATAAAAATAAAACTTATGTTTAATTTAAAAGTTATGATATTCATTATAAAAGAGAACTGTAGATAAAACCTTTGTTTGCTAAAAAATAATGATGATAAAAATGATGTTCTAAAAGATTGTTGGCGGGCGTTGGAAAGGGTTAGGGGTTGAAGAATATGCAATTGTAAGTGTTGCACAGACAATCAAATACTGAGATCCAGGTGCAAAGCGAGGATATAGACTTGTGCGTCTTCCTAGGCAATGTTTCACCTGTGATCCTGTATAAGGTTACAGTGCTTTGTCACAATTGTAGGGTTATTGGGTTAAAAAGTTGTTGAAGAAAAGAATTAATATGCTTGAAAGGGGTGGTAGAGCCATGCGATAAGTAGAATTGTTGTATCGACAGTAGGTGGTCTGACTTGACTTGAAATCAAAGGTTGGTTGTGGTCCGCTAGAGCTGAAAAAATTGAAAGTTGAAAAAAGTGAACGCTTTGTGCATGCGTTGGTGATGTGCTCTGCGGATGATTGAAATAAACTTTTGAAACGTGTTCAGACTAAAAGTCGAGACTTGTACTTCTGGGGAACTGTGTTCAAAGAGTTTGTTGAATTAAGAAATCAAAAAGAAAAAAATGTCAAGTAGTACTGTCGTTTCTATGATGGTTTGAAGCAATGGCTGAAATAGGTAGTGAAAAAAGTATAGGGAAGTGATTAGTAAGAATTTGATTGTTGAAAACGATTGTTGTATGCCCGATAGTTGCTGATAAACATTGTCATATAATAAAGTTATTTAAACAAAAATATAGTGAATAAAAAGATAAAAATATGATTGCGGATAAAAAAAAGTATAAGTGGATAAGATCAAACATGTAATATAAAAAAGATATAATAATGAATTAGTAATATATAAAAGATATAATAATGAATTAGTAAAATATAAAAGATATAATAATGAATTAGTAATATAAAAGATATAATAATGAATTAAAAATGATTATTGAAAGAATTAAATGTTTTGTCATACTAAAATAATATCATGAAGAATAAAATTGTTAAAATAAAGTTGTTAAAATAATGTTGGAATAAAAATTTGATTATATAATTGAAAAGTAAAAAAATAAAAATAAAAATAATTATTCAAGATTTTATACAAAAAATATAATATAATTAAAGGTTATTAATGATTAGATAAATGTTAAGTAGTAACAAATGGAGCAAAAAATGTCTCTTTTGAAGAAAAGTTAAAAGAAAACAAAAAATATTCGTTCCTGACAAAAAAAAAAGGAACATATTCACACAATGTCTAGGTGTAGGTCCAAGATTATTGGTGTCTTTAGTTTGGCCTACGGGGAGGCAATGTGGTCCTATGTCGCTTTGGTCCGGTCTGAGAAGTTGGTCTTTGCCAGATCTTCCCGATTATATTATGTGAGACCAGACGGGGAGCGATCTTGATCCCTAAAAATGATGTCAGTGTAGTGGAAGATGGGGACTTTGGGTACATGAAGTGTGTAGTGCATGTCTTAGGCGCTAAAAAGATTGCAGAGCGTTTTATGCAGTTTGTCTGCAAAATTTTTAGGTGAGCCTACCCAAACGCCGGCTTGTTACGTTTGGGGAATATATATTTTTTTTAAATATTAACTTAACAGATCTTTTCTCCATGTAACATTGCGTTACATATGGAGAAATGAGAGGTTAAATCCTTTTTTATTCCTAACGAATGAGCCGGTAATGTTGTGTTTGTTCGTATTAAAAGCGTACCCAAAAGCCATATAATTGAATGATTGACAGTGAAGAGTGTTGAAGATTGGAACATTGTCGTGGCGATGGGCGCCATTTTGGGGATTTAATTGTCTTTTTACGATGGTATAATACGGCGTCTCATATGGTGTCATTTAAAGGATCGATAACCTTATAAAAATAAGATTTGCTATAAAAGGAATTTTATATAACTTTCCTATCCGTTTTAATCTGGTAGGTTATTTGGACACGAAAATCTAGCATTCTGCTGTGCCAAAGATACAGGCCTACTGAAATTGGAGGTGTCATGTTAACCTGACGCCGCTGCAACTGGTGTCCATATCAGCTGGGTTGTTTGTTTTTGCTGGCGGTGCGATGAGTCATTCTGCTGGCTATGGGTAAATCTCTCTGCCTCCACTGTGGTAATTGTTTTCTGACCTAATTGAAAATACTGGGATTTATATGTAAAAAAGGCTGTGAGCTTGTAGGCGGTATAATTCGGAATAATTGTGTCTCGAAGATATCTGGAGTCAAATGATTGAATTCAATGAATATACATCTTGAGGCAATCGCTGTGGGTGTTGAACGAATCGGGGCTGTGGAGGTGTTATGTACAAAACATCCTCTGTGTAATATTTTAATTTATTGACATGTATGATGTCACTGTCTCTATTGAGAGGCTGATTTGGGCGATCTATTCGAACGACATTGGGTGAAATGATTTCAATTATTTTGTAGGGTCCAGTAAAATATGGTGCTAATTTACCTGTGTCGGGATGTCTGTAATTTTTTACCAAAACAAGATCATTCTCTTCGAAATGTGGTGTTCTGTGCTGCTTATCAAATGTTTCTTTATCTTTTTTATGTTTATTTTGAGTACGAGAGCTTGCTATCTCTCGAGCTATATTTATCTCGGGATATGGGTTAAGATGAGTTCTTAGATCTGGGGGGATAACATTGAACATTAAGTAGGTAGGTGGAAAACTTGTGACAGAATGGGGTGTGTTATTGTACGTCTGAGTGACGCGCTTAACTAGTTGAGTCCAGGAAGCTTTTGGATTTTCTAGATAAGCTAGTCTGAGCTTGCCTGTAATGGTCGCATTTAAGCGTTCTATTAAACCGTTTGCTTGTGGGTTATTGCTGGTAGTTAGTAGAGGTTGTATACCATGCATTATTAGAAATTTACGGAATTTTTCTGAGGTAAAAGCGGGCGCTCTGTCAGATAACAGACGTTTGGGAGATCCTTGCTGTAGTACAGTCTTGAGGGTTTGAATGTACGTTAGGGTACTGGTGGACTTCGATGGAAAGGTCCAAGCATATCGCGTTAAATGATCCACTATTACGTGTAGATATGTCTTGGAGTGTCCATATTTCGAAAATCCAGCTATGGTATCTATAGAGATTAAGTCGAATGGTTGTTGAGGTGGTGGAATTTGTCCGAGGGCACCATAGGGTTTACCTTTGGGCCTTTTAATGATTTGGCAGGTGTGACACGACCTGACAAATTTTTCTATAGATTTAGAGATACCTTTCCAGTAGTACTGGGTAGTAATTATGCGGGTCATCTGAGAGATGCCTGGGTGGTTATATTCTTGGTGAACTTTGTTCATGAGAGTATGTTGCAGGGTTTCAGGAATTATTATTTTAGTTACACCTTTTCGGGTAATGGTATGTAAGCCGTTTGTATCAATGTTGAAGGGGGATGCTGTTGGTTGATGCTGTTTTATAATATCAGTACTGATAAATCCTACAAAGGGGTTTCTTGAGAGTAAATCTGCCTCATACTGTTGACTGCCTTTGATGTAGTGTATTTCGTAATTATAGGTAGATAGTCTCAGGCTCCATCTAAATAGTCGGCCTGACGGATTTTTTATAGTTTTAAGCCATTGTAAAGCTTGGTGATCTGTGTATATGGTGAATTTTATACCGGTGAGGTATATTCGGAATTTGTCTACACTTTCGGCGATGGCGAGGCACTCGAGTTCGGAAACGGTGTAGTTTCTCTCATGTGCTCTAAGGGCGCGGCTAAAATATTGCACAGGATGTATTTGTCCGTCTGGATGTACCTGTTTGAGTATGCCGGCAATCCCTTGGGTGGATGCGTCGCAATAAAGGCGGCATGGTAAACCGACTTGATACAAGTGTAGTACTGGTTTACTGGTTAAACTCTCTTTGAGAGTGGTGAAAGCTCGTTGACAGTCTGGGTTCCAATTCCATTTTACATCCTTTTTAAGTAGTTTATTTAAAGGTGCTCGTAAGCGGGCATAATCTGCTATAAACTTATTATAAACGTTTACTGCTCCTAAAAATGATTGTAGTGTTTTTTGATTGGTAGGTGGTTTTATGGCATTTATGGTATCAAGGTTGCGCGTCTGTGGTGCATAAGTACCTGCGGTAACAGTGTATCCTGAGAAATCTATATTTGTTTTAAAAAATGAACATTTATTATAATTAAGTTTGATGTTTTCGTGTTGACACACTGTTAGAAATTGTTGTAGGTGTTGTAGATGATCCTCTAAGGTGTCAGAAAAAATAATGAAATCGTCGAAGTAATGGGTAACAAAATTTAGTTTATATTTTTGCATGACCTGGTTTATGGCACGATGGTATATCTGTGGTGAATTTTTAAATCCGTAAGGAAGTCTACAAAATTCGTACTGACTATCTAACGTCACGAAAGCTAGTAGATTACGTGAGTTAGGTTCTATTTCCACTTGCCAATATGCGGATGCTATATCTACAGAAGAGTAATATTTGGCTTTTGACAATTTATCAAGAATGTTTTCTATTAAAGGTAAAGGATGTACGTCTGGAGCGATGATTTCATTAAGTTTTCTGTAATCAATACAGAAACGTTTCGTTTGGTCACGTTTGGTAACAAGCGTTATGGGACTGGCATAAGGTGAAACTGACGGGGCAATGATTCCATATTGGAGCATATGTTCTATTTGGGTTTGTATTTCTTGTTGGTCGTGTAGTGGCACTCTATATGGGCGTAATGCTATTATTTTATCTGTGGTGGTATTGATTTTTACCGGTGGTATGTTCAATTTGGGCACATTGTATTTATTAGTAGAGAACACTTGCGAGAATTCATATAGAATTCGGTGGAGTTCGTGTGGACAATGTTCTAACTGAGGTGCCGCATTAGAAGGTATAGAAATCTCAATATCATGGGTAGGAGATATAGGGGGTGAACATATAATTGGAGTAGAGTCCGCCACGTGTAAACAGGACTGGTGCGAGGGGAAAGTGGTAAACATATCAGTTTCCCTCGGTTGAGTGGGACATAAATCCTGTTTGCACTTGGTGAACTTATAGACATTCGTTGGGAGAGCATCATTATTTTGATAAATTTGGAGATTATTAAAATCTATAATTAATTTAAATATTTTAAGGGTATTAATAGATAAAATACCAAAAGGTAGTGAAGCTTCTACTATAAAAAATTTTAGTTTTTGGGTGAGGTTACCGATTTTAAGTTTTAAAAAAATATATCCAAGGGTATTTACTTTGTGTGCTATTGCATTTATAGTTAAACTGTACTGATGGATAATAATTTTAAATGGTAATCTATTTTCTATGGTTCTTAAAATATCTAAGTTAAGTAGGTTTATAGATGCTCCCGTATCTATTAAAAAGGGCAAGTTTACATTTGGTGACAATTTAGTTCATATTATTAATTGTTCAACGAAAATAAGTTTCAGGTTTTCCTACCGTTGAGCTGCTCGCGGGGCTTGCAGAGTCGTCTTGGCTTGCAGCTTGGACTTGGGGAACATGGCTCGGAGGTTGGACCTTGGGCTGGGTGTGGGTACCACGTTTTGGTACAGTGGTTGTGTGTGGTCGGGCGCTGTAGACTGGGCGTGTTTGGTCCCGTGGGAACCGTTGTTCACACTGGGAGTGCCAGTGCATGGCATTGCAATACTTGCAAGGCGAGGGGGGAGGTGTAACTGGGTACGTTACACGTGATGGCCGCTGGTTGTTGTACCGCGGTGGTGGGTTGTGGTAGGTGGGGTGTGGAGCCTTGTCTACTTGGCGCTGGTTCACTGCACTGGTGGCACACTGAGTTATTCTTGACACTAGGTCGAACCATTCCTTAATGGTGTTTGGCTGCACAGTTGCGACTAATCGCTGGTCTGCGACGGGTAGTCCGTCGGTCAGAGATTCAATTAAAATGTCGGCGGGTAGGTCGAGTTTCATACCCATAACCGTTTTGTTTTGGTAGTAGTTTTCAAGGGACATTTGGGGTGTCAATTTGATTGCCAAAAAGCGTGCAAACGACGCTTCTGTCGTTGCTGGGAATAAGTCTATCAATCTCTGGCGGGCTTCAATATAATATAACCTATCTAACCGTAGGCTTCGGAAATATTGGAGGGGCTTACCTTGTAGGTAGCAGGGTAATTTACGTAGGCGATCTGTGTAGGTCAGTTCAGTTCGGTCTGCTTGGGCATCGAAGTTGTCGAAAAAGCTTTGGGCTTCAAAAGTACCATCGTATGGACTTACGTCTATCTCCCTAGGAGATCGGGCTACCAGTAACTTACTCAGGGCATCGGCGATCTGTGTCAGCGGGTCTGCGGAGGTATCTTGGGGCGGCGAAGTTTCCTCCTCTTCCAATGTCGTCTCTTGTTTGGGGATAGTTTGTTCGGCTGTATCGTTGGACGGGTTGGTTTGCTCCTCCATCTTGCTTCTTGGCTCTTTTCTATCTGGACTGTCTTTTTACATTCTTCGTTGTGGTCTCCTTCGTTGTGGTTATCCTGTCGACTCTCTGTAATAATATGTTGAGTCGACTTATCTGTGATTAGGGATCCTGTCGACTCTCTGTATAATGTGTTGAAGCTCTGGTTGACTCTTGTAGAACCTCGTCGACTCTCGCTATAAGTTGTGGCAACCGAGGGTCAAACCTGTAGTAACCGAGAGGGACAGTCAGGGGTGGAGAGTTTTCCAGTACCTCTCTGCACCTTTTAGGACCTTTAACAGTTCTCACAAAGTACAGGCAGTCGTGGTCGAGGCAGAGTGGAAAAGCTTGGGAATGTCCACACACACAAAACGAAGCGACACAGTTGTCGAAGGAAAATTCCTTGAATAGATAAAAAGTCGAGCCAAAAGCAAGATGGAGATAGAAGATTCCTTACTGTTTTACATGGTCGATGAGTTGGTCCCTGGAGACGATAAGGGGTGACGCTGACCGGAAGACTCACTGGAACTGCACTAACTGTCGCTAAGGCTGGTCTTATTTATACGACAGCTCTGACAAAGAGAATTGGGTCATGCACGTGGCGCTACAGGACACCGGCGCCTGGCTGTCGGCTTCCAATCTATCTTTAGAAGTCACTTTGTGATTTACTCTTAATCTTGCTTTTAACTCAACTTTTAATCTATTATATAGTTTTATTTATTCATCCTCAGTACATTACATATGGTGCTGCAAGGAGACATGTCAATTATGCGTATAATTATTTATAGATTTGCAATTAGTTCTATATACAACATGACAATCTTGTTATACGTATTACATAATATAGGGTTTGTTGGAGTCAATTGTAAATATTCATTTATTCATTTATTTGCATTTTTTAAATTCATTTTGTTTTCATTAATTAATTTATTTTATTTAATCTGTGAAGTTTTTTTTTATTATTTGGCACTGTTGGTGTTTTGTTGATATTTTAATCTCCTACCATTATTGTTGTTGTATTCAAAGTCGTGGTAATAAACCTAATCTATTCTTTAAAGAGTTCATTCATTCATTAATTAACTAAAATCTAGTCTATTTCTTTACAAAGACTTTATTCATTCATTCAATAACTTAAGTCAAAATAAATACAATACTCAAATCTAAAATCGAACATCCATTCTGGTCAACTCGAGCCGGATCCACGGATAATTGGGTAAGTGAAAAATTAAATTATCTCGTGGTGAATAGAATCAAACGAAATATAAATATTTAAGCAATCTAAATCATGTCTAAAAAGGCGAATTCTGATATACCAATATTTAAAATTTATGTTGAAGAATTCAATACCTATGCAAAGCAGTTTGACGAAATTTGTCAACAGAGAAATATACGTAGATTGAAACTTTATCATACAAATATTGCCGAATTATTTAAAACCATCAAAGAAACCTATTATCAAATAGTTAGATCGAATGCTTTGGAAACCAGTGAAACTCAATTTAAAGAATACATAGATGTAAAGAATCGTTATGAAAATTTTGTATTCCAAATTGAGGAAATCTTGGACGTAGAGAACGTTTCTCAACCAGTCAAATCGGAACAAAGTGTAATATCTAATGTTAAATTACCAAAATTTAATTTGCCGGTATTTTCCGGTGAGATGTCTCAGTGGTTGAGTTTTAAGGACCTATTTTTGGTTACAATAGATAAAAATACGACTCTTTCAGATATACAAAAATTACAATATTTACATTCTTCCTTAAAAGGTGATGCAGCTCGTATAATAAAGGGTTTCCCGATCACTGAAAATAATTATACTCAAGCTTGGAAAACTTTGGTAGAAAGATATGATAATAAAAGAGAGATAATATTCTCTCAACTAGATTAAATATTTAAAATCAAATTATATAAGATCTCTACCTCGAAGGCTATATATGAGTTGTTGGATATCTGCAACGAATCTCTTAGAAATTTAGAGACAATAGGTTTGGAAAGAAATGAAATGGTAGACATTATGTTAATACATTTTTTACAAAAGAAGCTGGATACTCCAATCAGACAACAATGGGAATTGTCCTATGATAATCAAGAAATGCCCTCATATCAAAGGTTTATTTCCTTTTTGGAAAAACAAGCTCAATCTTTAATGAATACAATGAAGGACACTACCTCAAAGGAAAATTTGAATAAAAGAGTAAATACATACAACATCAATGTAGGTTTCAAAAATTGTCTACTATGTAAATTGAGGCATAAATTGAATCAATGTAATGAATTCAGACAAATGTCAATTCAAAATAGAATAGGTTATGTAAAACAGAACCAACTTTGTTCTAATTGTTTGCGTGGCAATCATTCTGTTGAGAATTGTAAAATCACAAATCGTTGTTTTCATTGCAACAGAAACCATCATACCTTGTTGCATGTGATTTCAAGTCCTCCAAGACAAAGGGAATCATCTAGTGTCCAGTCTACCTCTCCCAAATCAGTAAAACCATCGAATGTACCTTCAACAAGCACATCCTGCTGTTTGAGTGGAGCAGATGGTTCTATACAAATACTGTTATCTACAGCTATAATTCATATACAAGATGTAAATGGAGAAGATCAAATTTGTAGAGCTCTGTTAGATAATGGAAGTCAAAGAAGCCTTATCACTGAAAAGTGCGCGGCAAAGCTAGGAATACCCATAAGACGTAAACGAATAGCAGTTGGAGGTTTGGGAGATCAAATTGTAGAATCTTCCCTAGGTGAGGTCTTGATCAGGTTTTCTTCTCACTTTGATCATCAAGCGTTTGAGACTACAGCACTGGTTCTTACAAAGTTAACAAACAATATTCCTAGTTTTACGGTCAAGAAAATAAATTATTCACATATGAAGGGATTGATCCTGGCTGATCCTTCATTTTTTAAATCAAGAGAAATAGATGTAATCTTGGGGTCAGATATAGTATTCAACCTCATTCAGGAAGGAAGGAGAAATGGAAATGAAAATGAGCCATCTGCTATCCATTCAAAATTGGGATGGCTCGTATATGGTCCGACCTCAGTGAGTGAACGGCAGTCATTCAGAAATATCGCACATTTCTCTTCTGAATTGGAATCTGAAGATTTAATAAAAAGGTTCTGGGAATTGGAATCCATTCCTTTGGAAGGAATTCCTACAAAAGAAGAAAGGGATTGTGAAAGTCATTATTTAAAAAATGTAGTCAGGGATGAATCAGGAAGGTATATTGTAAGGCTTCCATTTAAGGAATCAGCTGAAAAGTTAGGTCAATCGAAATCCATCGCAATTAGCAGATTTCTTAATCTAGAGAAAAGGTTAGAACAAAATGAAAATATATATGTTCAATATAAACAATTTATGAATGAATATATAAGATTAGGTCATATGCAGGCAAGTTGTTCTCTGCAGACTGAACCAAAATATTACATTCCTCATCACTGTATTCTAAAGGCACAGCCAAATAAGTTACGAGTGGTATTTGATGCATCAACCAAGACTACCACCCAAATATCATTGAATGATCTCCTTCATGTAGGTCCAAAACTTCAAAATAATATATTCAGCATCCTACTCAAGTTCCGCACGAACTCTGTTGCTTTAGTGGCCGACATTGAAAAGATGTATCGGCAGATTAGATTACATCCAGACGATATTAAATATCAAACCATACTATGGAGAGATCGTAAAGATCTAGAATTGCAGGAGTATAACTTGTTGACAGTTACTTATGGCCTTGCATGTGCTCCTTACTTGGCAATTCGAACTCTACATCAGATTGCCCATGAGGTACAGGTTTCTAATCCAAGAATATCCAAGATTATTCGTGAGGATTTCTACGTGGATGACCTTCTGACTGGATGCCCCACAGTGGAGGACGCCAAGGGACTCATGCAACAATTGATTGCTGTATTGGGTTCTGGTGGATTCGTTCTGAGAAAATGGGTATCCAATGAAACTTCTATAATTGAAGACTTACCTTTATTATTGAGAGGAAAAGGTGAGGTGATGGAATTTAATAGAAAGGAATCAGGCGTGAACGTTCTTGGAATCCAATGGGATCCAAGTTATGATACCCTCAACATTTCTTGTAAATCTGGTCCAGCTGATATTAAATCAAAGAGACAAATTGTATCGGCTATAGCCAGAATTTATTACCCCTGTGGCTGGCCTTCCCCTACCACAGTTGTGCTAAAACTTCTCCTCCAAGAATTATGGAAATTGAAAATAGGCTGGGATGAAGATATACCTGCTTCTATTCAAAGAAAGTGGAATACTTTTGAAAGAGAAATGAAGCATTTTCAACAAATCAGTATTCCAAGATGTATATTCCAAAGGAATTTATTAATTTCCAATATGCAGATGCATGGATTCTGTGATTCATCGGAGTTGGCTTATTCTGCTGTCTGTTATCTAAGAATAACTTATGAGAATAATCAAATTGAGACCATTCTTTTGACAGCAAAAACAAAAGTTGCTCCCATCAAGAAAATAACCATACCAAGACTTGAGCTTTGCGCAGCCTTGATGTTGGCGCAACTTCAATCGCAGACAACTCAAGCACTTCCCTTTAATATCGATGAACAATTCTATTGGACAGATTCAAAGATTGTTCTGGCGTGGATTACTTCCGAATCAAAGAAGTGGCAGATATTTGTGGCCAATCGGGTGGCAAAGATTCAAGATCTGACTGCAGCCCATTCATGGCAATATATATCAGGCAAGCAAAATCCAGCAGACCTTGCTACGAGAGGAATTTTGCCTTCCTGTTTGATCAATTCAAAATTATGGTGGCATGGACCCGTTTGGTTGACATTAGATGGTTCGGAAAATATTCCTTCATTCACTATAGACCCTTCTATGGGTTTAGAAGAGCGCAGTGTTATACTGCATGCTACAATAGCAGAACCATGCCCAGAGTTTTTGTCCAAATATTCTTCCTTCACCAAACTTTTAAGGGTCATGGCTTGGTGTAAAAGATTTATTAATATCACCAGAAAACAGCCAACTCAAAGACTCTCATTTCTAACATCCCAAGACTTAAAAGATTCTCTATTACAAATCGTCAAGATTATTCAGAGATGTGAATTCACCCCAGAAATCAATGCTTGCATAAAAAATATTCCTTTACCAAGAAAAGGCAAGCTTATTTCGCTTAACATTTTTATAGATTCTCAAGGAATTCTTAGAGTAGGCGGACGATTACGTCACTCGGATTTAGATATTGATCAGAAGCATCCTATGCTAATTCCTAGAGATCATTTTGTAACCAAATTAATTGTACTACACTATCACCTAAACAATCTTCATTCTGGAACTCAATTAACTTTATCTTTGATTCGAAATAAGTTTTGGATTCCTTCTGGAAGAAACTTAATCAAAAGGGTCTTAAATCAATGTCTCGTATGCCTGAAGAGTAAATCTAAGGCTATTCATCAGATAATGGGAGACTTACCAAAAAATAGACTTCTTCCAGGTAGACCATTTGAAAAGATTGGTATTGATTTGGCCGGTCCCATTCAAGCTAAACCTATGCTGAAACGAAGCAAAGTTATTTTCAAATTCTACATAGTCCTATTCGTTTGCTTCACCACCAAAGCCATTCACTTAGAAATTTCATCAGATTTGACTGCGGAAACCTTTCTTGCAGCATTGAAAAGATTCATCTCTAGAAGAGGAAGACCAACTGATATATACTCAGACAATGCAACTAACTTTAAGGGTGCAAGCAACATTTTGAAAGAACGATGGAAGTTGTTCAAGGCTGCTAATATTCAAGATTTTTCAGCCATAGAATCCATTAATTGGCATTTCATTCCTCCGTCGGCACCTAACTTTGGTGGATTATGGGAAGCTGGCATTAAATCAGTTAAAACCATCTTATCTAAAACGATTAAATCTAGGTTGTTGAACTACGAGGAGTTACTGACCTTATTGGCTCAAATTGAAGCCTGTCTTAACTCCAGACCATTAACCTTTGTTAGCAATGATCCAAATGACCTAACAGCGCTAACACCAGGACATTTTCTTATAGGAAATGCAATACGACATGATGCAGATTCTGATCACTCTACTTTGAATCTTCGCTCCAGATGGAGTCTGATTCAACCTCAGAGAGACTACTTCTGGAACCGTTGGAGCTGTGAATACCTACATCAACTCCAAGAAAGAAGGAAGTGGAGGACTTCACATCCGGATGTCAACATTGGAGATTTGGTTATGTTGAAGGAACAAAAACAAACCACTACAATGGAAACTGGCGAGAATTGTCCAGATATTCCCAGGAGAAGATGATCATGTCAGAGTGGTGCTTTTTCGTACCCCTAAAGGCCTTCTGAAGAGACCAATAACCAAGATATGTCCTCTGCCTTACAAGGAGTGAGCTCTTGAACTGAAATATAGTTCAAGGTTGTGGGGGAGTATGTTGGAGTCAATTGTAAATATTCATTTATTCATTTATTTGCATTTTTTAAATTCATTTTGTTTTCATTAATTAATTTATTTTATTTAATCTGTGAAGTTTATTTTTATTATTTGGCACTGTTGGTGTTTTGTTGATATTTTAATCTCCTACCATTATTGTTGTTGTAATCAAAGTCGTGGTAATAAACCTAATCTATTCTTTAAAGAGTTCATTCATTCATTAATTAACTAAAATCTAGTCTATTTCTTTACAAAGACTTTATTCATTCATTCATTCAATAACTTAAGTCAAAATAAATACAATACTCAAATCTAAAATCGAACAGGGTTATCGGTTTAAATTATCATATATATGTGATGAGGTCCTGTTGACTCTTGTAGAATCCTGTCGACTAAATATGTGATGAGGTATCCAGTCGACTTGAACTATGGTTTGAGTCCCTGTTGACTCTCGCTATACTGTGTTGACCGAGAGGAACAGTCAGGATGGGGAGTTTTCCAGTACCTCTCTGCACCTTGTAAGACCTTTAACAGTTCTCACAGAGTACAGGCAGTCGTGGTCGAGGCAGAGTGGAAAGCTTGGGAATGTCCATACAAAAACGAAGACACAGTTGTACTAAGAAAGTTCCGTGAACAGATAAAAGTTGAGCTAGGAACGAAAGATGGAGATAGAAGAGTTCTTACTGGTCTACATGGTGGATGAGGTGGACCTGGGATACAACCGAAGAGGGCTCACGAAGATGGTGAAGTGACTGTCAAGTGACTGTATTTTTAGCTAAAACGGGGGTCTTATATATCTTTTCTGAGAAAAGAAGTATTGCATTGCAGCAGATGCGACAGGGGCGTGGATCGTCTGGTGAAATTGTACACTGGTTCCGTGGCAGTTTCCATCTTTAGACCTTGTTGTTTTGGGACTGCTATATGCTCGATCTCTGCGTTAGCTCAACTTTTAATCTGTTACAGAGTTTTATTTATTTATCCTCAGTTTCTACAAAGTATCTATATTAATAAAATGCAAATTTCATAAGAGGACATCACTAAAAACTTTCGTTACAATGCATCAATTTCGACCAAATTTTCAACATTTATGTAAAACGAGATGGAGCAGGTTTTGCTTAACATCAAAATATTTTTCCCTAACATTAACATGCGTAACTTCGCTGTTATCGATTAAATACAAAAAAATCAACAGAGTTAATTTTATTTATATATAAATACAAAATTAAATTTCAACAGAGTTAATATTTTTACATACTAGCTAATAATCTCAATCTAAAAATATAATATAAAAAGCCAACAATGAAGAGTGAATGTAAGATAAAAAGCCAACAATGAAGAGTAAATGTAATATAAGAAGCCAACAATGAAGAATGAATGTAAGATAAAAAGCCAACAATGGAGAGTGAATGTAATATAAAAAGCCAACAATGAAGAATGAATGTAAGATAAAAAGCCAACAATGAAGAGTGAATGTAAGATAAAAAGCCAACAATGAATAGTAAATGTAATATAAATAGCCAACAATGAAGAATGAATGTAAGATAAAAAGCCAACAAAGAAGAGTAAATCTACTTATATAATTGCCTTATTCTGTCTATGTGAAGTTCACTGTGTGAAGTTCACAGATAGATTTTGGTCAGAATATAATATAAAAAGCCAACAATAAAGAGTAAATATGATATAAAAAGCCAACAATGAAGAATGAATGTAAGATAAAAAGCCAACAATAAAGAGTAAATGTAATATAAAAAGCCAACAATGAAGAATAAATTTAAGATAAAAAGCCAACAATGTAGAGTAAATATAATATAAAAAGCCAACAATGAAGAATAAAGGCAATGTGACACGGCAATGTGACACGGGAAAAAATGTTCACTAGATAAAACTATGATTTTCTAATGTAGAAAATTAGGAAAGACAAAATTCAGGATGACACGGCACACAGGGACCGGGAAAAAATGTTCACTTTATCGAGAGATTCAAATTTACGAGTTTCAAATTATCAAAATATATCTTTTTTTTTTAAATAAGTTTTTAGAGAATTGTTTTAACAAATGTTCGCTAGACAAACCTTTACTCGGGTAAAACCCCGGGCGAAGCCGAGTACGTTTTATAAGTTTATAGAGAATTGTTTTAACAAATGTTCGTTAGACAAACATTCACTCGGGTAAAACCCGGGCGAAGCCGGGCACATCCGCTAGTATTACATATGATGATGTAATGACACATGTCAATCATGCGTATAATCATTTACAGATGTGTTTCTATTATACAACATGAAAATCTTGTTATAAGTTATATACACTGCGTGACATTGAAAATGGAACACCAAGAAATAGTGGCCAGAAAATTATGCAATTTTCAGGGTAGACGCGCCTAACCGAGTTATGCAAATGATGTAAAATGCGCAGCTCTCGTGCGCACATGGAGTAAGATATAAGGGAAGGGACTTGCAGAAAGGACAGTATTCGTGTCGTTATTTCTTCAAGGAAAATCATTGTAGAAATTTTGTTCTTGTGTCAAAAGACACGTGTAATAACAGAGAATGCCAGGTCATCGTAAAAGGAGGCAGTGCAAGCAGACAGACGCTTTTACGAGGGGCATGGTGATCTGACTGAAAAGGGCGGGTTGGTCCATACGTCAAATCGCAGCTGATACACACCTTGGTGCGTCCACGGTGCACCGACTGTGGAGAAGATGGTTGGAACAAGGAAATGTGGCAATTTATAGGAATGTCGGTGCAACCAGAGTGACGTCAGCACGTGTGGATCGGCGTATCCTTCGACAAGCAGTGGCGGCCCCACAAGCCACTTGTACCGCCATCCTGCAACATGTGCAAGACACCCTAGATCATTCCATCTCGACCAGAACCATTTCCCGTCGATTGGTTGCTAATGGCTTGCATTCATGCCGTCCGCTAAGAAGGCTGCCATTGACCCCACCGAATAGGCGCCAACGTTTGGAATGGTGCCGGGCTAGATCGACGTGGATGACGGAATGGCACAGGGTCGTGTTCTCAGATGAGTCGCGTTTCTGCTTGTCCAGTGATAGTCGCCGTGTACGCGTGTGGCGTCGACGTGGAGAAAGGTCCAATCCGGCAGCAATTGTGGAACGCCCCACCGTGCGACAACGTGGAATCATGGTTTGGGGCGCAATCGCGTATGATTCCAGGTCACCTTTACTTCGTATTCAGGGCACTATGACGGCCCAACGATACGTTGATGATGTGCTGCGACCGGTGACACTCCCCTACCTTCAGGGGGTACCCAATGCCCTTTATCAGCAGGATAACGCCCGACCGCACACTGCTCGCATTAGCCAACAAGCTCTGCAAGATGTACAGATGCTTCCCTGGCCACCGTACTCTCCTGAACTCTCACCAATCGAGCACGTCTGGGACATCATTGGACGCCGTTTGCATGCCTTGCCACAGCCGCGTTCAGAAGACGAACTGTGGCAAATGGTTGAGAGGGAATGGAGAGCCATCCCTCAGGACGCCATCCGTACTCTGATTGACTCTCTACCTAGACGTGTTGCTGCGTGCATCGCCGTCCGCGGTGGTACTACTTGGTACTAAGCCGACGCCGTTCTCGCTCTGTATTATGACTATCATTTTGAAATAAAGATCACTTATTGTTCGTCCCTGTCTCTCTCTGTCTGCCGAGTTTCATCACTTTCTGGCTACTATTTCTTGGTGTTCCATTTTCAATGTCACGCAGTGTACAATATGGGGTTGTTGGTTTAAATTACCATAGATGGGCCCCGGGAGTGAAAGTTTTTATCTGGGTTTAAGCGGGTAAAGCCTCTCTAACACAGGTAAGTAATTGAAATTTCTTTTAATTAATTTGAACTGTGAGGGTTAAAAGGGCTATAACAAGATGATTTGTTTGAATATATAAAAGTGAAATAAAAATTACATTTTTGTTCGATTAAAAAAAATGATGATTAAAATAAAATGACGACATAAAAATTCACATTCTAAGAGAATATTGGCGGGCGTTGGAAAGAGTTAGTGGTTAAAGAATATGCAATTGTTAGGAGTGCACATGTAAACCAAATAATCAGATCCAGGTGCAAAGCGAGGATATAGACTTGAGCGTCTTCCTAGGCAATGTTTCACTTGCGATCCTATATAAAGGTTACAGTGCGTTGTCACAATTACAGGGTATTGTATTGGGTTAAAAGTTGTTGAAGAAAAGAATTAATATGATTGAAAGAGGTGGTAGAGCCATGCGATAAGTAGAATTGTAGCGACAGTAGGTGGTCTGACTTGACTCGAAATCAAAGGTTGATTGTGGTCCGCTAGAGCTGATAAAAAGTTTAAAGTTGAAAAAAGTGAACGCTTTGTGCATGCGTTGGTGATTGTGCTCTGCGGATGATTGAAATTAACTCTTGAAGCGTGCTCAGACCAAAAGTTGGGATTTTTAAATCTGGGGAACTGTGTTCAAAGAGTTTGTTGAAATACGAAATAAAAAAAATTGTCAAGCAGTACTGTCGTTTTTATACGTTGATGTGAAGCAATGGCTGAAAAAGATAGTGATGAAAAGTATAGGGAAGATGTTAGATAATAAGATTGTTGAAATCGAATTGTTGAAGATGCCCGATAGTTGATGATAAACATTGTCATATAATAAAGGTATTTAAACAAATATAAAATATAGTGAATAAAAAGATAGAAATATGATTGCGGGTAAAAAAAGTGTAAGTGGACAAAATTAAACATGTAATATATAGAAGATATAATAATGAATTAAAATGATTTTTAAAGCAATAAATGTTTTATAATACTAAAATAATAGCATGAAAAATAAAGGTAAATTTGATTAAAGTTTTTTTTTTTTTTTGAAAATCATGTTGGATTAAAAATTTGATTATATAATTGAAAGGTCAAAAAATGAATAATTAAAATTTTAAGATTTTACACAAAAATATGAATGTAATTAAAGGTTATTAATGATTGGATAAATGATGGGTAGTGGAAAATTGAACAAAAATTGTCTCTTTTGAAGAAAAGTTACAACTGTGGTGTGCAACTAGATCATATCCCTTTGGTAAACATCGGTGTTTCTATGACTCTCTGAAGCTGGGAATACGTGAAATGATATTTTCATTTGTCCAAAATGGTGATATGTAGAGAATGATTTATCTTTTGCGTCATAAAGTATATATAAGACTTAACCAAATTGTTTTAATTGGTGATATCAATTAACATGTAAAATGTTTAATGTATGTTGTGTGTGTGTGACAATTGACAATTAAAAATTATTTATTGTCATCTTAGACAATATTACATTGATTTATCAACGAGAGAGAGAGAGAGAGAATAAAATATATGCAAAAATAATTAAATATATACATATATAATACAAATTTACAAGGGGGATAAAGGTAGGAGACCTCGGCGCTGGAGGGTCCTGGACCAGGCGATGAGCGGGTCCTCCACCGCTTCTCCGAGCCCAACCTGGACAAAGTAGCGATAGATTCGCAACTTTGCCGACGCCAGGATGGAAAGGGCGTCGTCCTCAAGGCCGGACCCGCCGAAGATCCAAGCCTGCAGGTCAGGGCTCATAGGCCGCCCTATGATGTTGAAGGCCTCTCTAATGAGGGGCCTGATGGAGGAACAGCACCAGTAACGGTGGCTGAGGGAGCGGTCGATGGACCCGCAGGCAGGACAGGAGGGGCCGACCGAGGCAGAATGGGCCGGATGGGGCAGGGGCGTGGAAGGCCAACTTGAGGGCCGCGTCGGCCTCGTGGCCCGAGAAGGCGCAGCGCCGCAGCGAGGCCCAGTCGATCCTGGATGGTGGATTGATGGTGGGCGTCCATCTCGCCAGGAATCTGGAGATGGGCGTGGCGGCGAAGCGCGGACGATCCAGTGCCCGTCGGGCTGAGCGGGTCGTGAGGCCGTTGAGGAACGGCGTAGCCGTCCCTCGCAGCACCACGGCCGCAGCTAAGGAGCTAGACGAGGGCGTAGACTCCGCCCCGAAGCCCACGGCGTTCTCGGAGGTCAGCCTCCGGCAGAAGGCGCCCAGGGCCGCGGCGTCAGCCAGGGCCGAGCGCGTTGGGCGGGTGATGAAATGTTCCTCCACGATGAGATCCCGGACTCGGGCTCCGCGCCAGCGGCGGGCCATCACCCGGCGGGCCAGGAGGTCGGGTGGGCGGAGGAACCGGCAGCCGCCGATGATGGGGAGGTCCAGCAGCTGAGCCGTGGGGAGCGCCCGGTGGTTGAGGCCCAGGATGTTGGAGGCCTCCTCCCACAGCTTCAGCAGCCGGAGACGGCGGGGCTGGAGACGGGTGCCGTCCGGTGGAGGGTGGATCCAGGCTTCCCCGCTGTTGCCGCCGACCAGCCAGCTGAAGGCATTTCTGCCCCCGCGGAGCGCGACCTGCACCCCCTTGAGGCAGGCGAGCTGGAGCTGGGTCGCGAGGTCGAGGAGGCCGAGGCCTCCGATGGCAACTGGCCTCGCCATGACATCGGCGGGAAGCCACGCCGTGTGGTCCTGTCCCCAGACGAATCTCGCCAGTCGGGCCTGCAGCTTGGCGATGGTCGGGGGGTGATGGTAGGTAGCCATGCAGGTGGTGCTGGATGACAGAGCCCACCAGCGTGTTCGCCGCTCTTGCTCGCCCGACGAGGGAGAGGCCGCGGGTGAAGGGCGTCCATCTGCTGGAGGCAGTCTCCAGGAGGGCCAGGAGATGCTGCTCCCGGTGGGCGACGGTGCTCCTGGGGGCGATGTCGAGCCCGAGGATCCTGATGGAGGTGGTCGACCAGGAGGCGCCGAGAGGGGAGTCGCCGCGGTTGCGCCAGGCGCCGCACCAGAGGCCAGCGCTCTTCCGGAGGTTCACGCCAACTCCGGAGGCCTGCTTATAGTCTTCGAAGACGGTCGCCACCCGCTCGAAGTCCTCGTCGCGATGGATCAGGAGGACGATGTCGTCGGCGTAGGCGGTGACGTTGCCCACGCCGAGGGTCAACTCCAGGCGACGTAGCAGCGGCCCCGTGGCGATACTAAAAAGTGCGGCGCTCACGGTGCAACCCTGCCTTAGGCCGTTGAGGAGGGGGAAGGCGGTGATGTAGAAGCCTCCGGCCTTGATCGTGGCGTCCGCCACGGCGTAGAGGATATTGATCCGTTAGCAGGGACTCCAGGAAGCTGCGGTCTAATGAATCAAAGGCGGACTCCAGGTCTACGCCCATGACAGCCAGCGGCGAGCCCAAGGCGGTGGCCTCCTCGACGGCGTCCGTCACCATGGCGATGTTCCATTGGTGTGTGTGTGTGTGTTGTGATTAAGGCGTTGATGAGATTTGTAAGAAAACCTAAATGGTTAGTGTGAAACATGTGTTTTAAAAAAATGGCGATCATGAAGATAGTGGTCAAGATGATAGCTTTGTGAGGGGAGGAGGACGGGGATATGTAACTGAAATAGATTCGGGGATCCTATTACTGGGGGGTCACTCCTCCTGTTTTTCACGGGAATTGCCGGGTTCTATTTCTGGGATGGTCACTCATGGAGGGTGTTTGTTATTTTTGTCATTTACTTGTAAACTGACTTTCTTCTTTTGTCGAGGTTGGCAATTTTCTTGCCTATTTGAAAATACCCGGGTTTTAAATGCAAAAAGGGCTGTGAGGTTGTAGGCGGTATAATTCGGAATAGTTGCGTCTTGAATATCTGGAGTCAAATGATTGAATTCACTGAGATATACATCTTGAGGTAATCGCTGTGGTTTTTGAACAAATCGAGGTTGTGGAGGTGTGATGTACAGAACATTCTCTGTATAATATTTTAATTTATTGACATGTATGGTGTCACTGTCTCTATTGAGAGATTGATTGGGGCGATCTATTCGAACGACATTGGGTGAGATTATTTCAATTATTGTGTATTGTCCAGTAAAATATGGTGCTAATTTACCTGTGTCGGGATGTCTATAATTTTTGACCAAAACAAGATAATTCACTTTGAAATGTGGTGTTCTATCCTGCTTATCAAATGTTTCTTTATCTTTTTATGCTTATTTTGGGTACGAGAGCTTGCTATCTCTCGAGCTATAGTTATTCCGGGGTATGGGTTAAGATGAGTTCTTAGATCTGGGGGGATAACATTGAACATTAAGTAGGTAGGTGGAAATCATGTGACAGAATGGGGTATATTATTATACGTCTGAGTGACGCGCTTAACTAGTTGAGTCCAGGAAGCTTTCGGATTTTCTAGATAAGCTAGTCTGAGCTGTAATGGTCGCATTTAAGCGTTCTATTAAACCGTTTGCTTGTGGGTTATTGCTTGTGGTGAGTAGGGGTTGTATACCATGTGTCATTAGAAATTTACTGAATTTTTCTGAGGTAAAAGCGGGCGCTCTGTCAGATAACAGACGTTTTGGAGATCCTTGCTGTAGTACAGTTTTGAGGGTTTGAATGTACGTTAGGGCACTGGTGGACTTCGATGGAAAGGTCCAAGCATATCGCGTTAAATGATCCACTATTACGTGTAGATATGTCTTGGAGTGTCCATATTTCGAAAATCCAGCTAAGGTATCTATAGAGATTAAGTCGAATGGTTGTTGTGGTGGTGGAATTTGTCCGAGGGCACCATAGGGTTTACCTTTGGGCCTTTTAATGATTTGGCAGGTGTGACACGACTTGACAAATTTTTCTATAGATTTAGAGATACCTTTCCAGTAGTACTGGGCAGTAATTATGCGGGTCATCTGAGAGATGCCTGGGGGGGTTATAATCTTGGTGAACTTTATTCATTAGAGTATGTTGCAGGGTTTCGATAATTATTATTTTAATTACACCTTTTCGGGTAATGATATGTAAGCCGTTTGTATCCATGTTGAAGGGGGGTGCTGTTGGTTGATGCTGTTTGATAATATCAGCACTGACAAATCCTACAAGGTAGGATTTTGAGGTAGTGGATTTCGTAATTATAGGTAGATAGTCTCAGGCTCCATCTGAAGAGTCGTCCTGACGGATTTTTTAAAATAGTTTTAAGCCATTGTAAAGCTTGGTGATCTGTGTATATGGTAAATTTTATACCGGTGAGGTATATTCGGAACTTGTCTACACTTTCGACGATGGCGAGGCACTCGAGTTCGGAAACGGTGTAGTTTCTCTCGTGTGCTCTAAGGGCGCGGCTGAAATATTGTACAGGCTGTACTTGTCCGTCTGGATGTACCTGTTTGAGTATGGCGGCGATCCCTTGGGTGGATGCGTCGCAATAAAGGCGGTATGATAAACCGACTTGATACAAGTGTAGTACTGGTTTACTGGTTAAAATCTCTTTGAGAGTGGTGAAAGCTTGTTGACAGTCTGGGTCCCAATTCCATTTCACATCTTTTTTAAGTAGTTTATTTAAGGTGCTCGTAAGCGGGTATAATCTGGTATAAACTTATTATAAACGTTCACTGCTCCTAAAAATGATTGTAGCGTCTTTGATAGGATGGCATGGATGGATTGGTAGGATGGCATTTATGGTATCAAGGTTGCGCGTCTGTGGTGCATAAGTACCTGCGGTAACAGTGTATCCTAAGAAATCTATAGATGTTTTAAAAAACGAACATTTATTATAATTGAGTTTGATGTTTTCGTGTTGACACACCGTTATAAATTGTTGTAGGTGTTGTAGATGATCCTCTAAGGTGTCAGAAAAAATAATGAAATCGTCGAAGTAATGGGTAACAAAATTTAGTTTATATTTTTGCATGACCTGGTTTATGGCACGATGGTATATCTGTGGCGAATTTTTAAATCCGTACGGAAGTCTACAAATTTCGTACTGACTATCTAACGTCACGAAAGCTAGTAGATTACGTGAGTTAAGTTCTATTTCCACTTGCCAATATGCGGATGCTATATCTACAGAAGAGTAGTATTTGACTTTCGACAATTTGTCAAGAATGGTTTCTATTAAAGGTAAAGGATGTACGTCTGGAGCGATCATTTCATTGAGTTTTCTGTAATCAATACAGAAACGTTTCGTTTTGTCACGTTTCGTAACAAGAGTTATTGGACTGGCGTAAGGTGAGACTGGCGGGGCAATGATTCCATGTTGGAGCATTTGCTCTATTAGGGTTTGTACTTCTTGTTGGTCGTGTAGTGGCACTCTATATGGGCGTAATGCTATTATTTTATCTGTGGTGGTATTGATTTTTATTGGTGGTATGTTCAATTTCGGTACATTGTATTTATTAGTTGAGAACACTTGCGAGAATTCGTATAGAATTGGGTGAAGTCGTGTGGACAATGTTCTAACTGAGGTGCCGCATTAGAAGGCATAGATAACTCAATATCATGGGTAGGAGATATAGGGGGTGATACAACAGTGGGGCATATATAATTGGGGCAGGGTCCGCCACGTGTAAACAGGACTGGTTCGAGGGAAGCGTGGTAAAAATAGCTGTTTCCCTCGGCTGAATGGGACATAAATCTTGTTTGCACTTGGTGAACTTATAGACATTCGTTGGGAGAGCATCATTCTTTAATAAATTTGGAAATAATAAAAACTATACTTAATTTAAATATTTTAAGGGTATTAATAGATAAAATACCATACTCGAGATTGATTTGTTTCTAAGTCGCGCGCTAATAATTGTTGCCAATTGGAGAAAGTGGTGTGTGAGAGTGTTGTAGATTTTGTTGAGAAGATGTATGGTTGATTAATTATTAATGTAAAAGGAAGAAACGAGGGAGTGTAACAATGTTCGAATTTAATGGTGGTCATAATGGCTGTTATTTTGAAGATATTGTCTCTCAGGAAAGAAATCAAAGTAGATTTCTGAAATTAAGAAATGTGTCCCACCTATGTTAATTTATATTTAAAAATTGCTTTTTTATCGTTGATTATAGTAGCTAAAATGATCCTTGAAAAAGGGCAATGTCGTGATAGTGACGAGAATAGCTTGAATTAGGACGTTTACATAAAATGGTGAATATGACAATTATTTTTGAAAAATTTTAAGTATTTGATTAAGAAATGGGTGTTTTGGTATAAAGATGAGATATTAAGAAAAAACACACAAATAAGTTAGGAATTATGATATAAGAAGAGTTTTTGAAAAAAATATATATATAATAATGTTTTTTTTTTAAGTTGTAGATTTGGATAATGCCATTTTAGGTAAATTTAGAAACGAAATGTAAGATTAGTAAATTAGTAAGAATGCGTGATGGCCGAGGTCCGGGTCTACAGGCATTCGGGCCAATCAGCCTACCAACGACCGACTACAGGTTCCTCAGCGGCGTGCTCATGAGCCATCTGTGTCGTCATCTGCCAGACCTCGTGCCCCAATGTCAGACCTACGCCGTTCCGGGACGGTCTTTCTCCTGGAACATTGCGCGAATGTCTGAAAAAGTCGCCTGGGCAGCGAGACATGACACGCCGCTTGCTCTCATCTCTCTGGACCTGAAGACGGCGTTCGATACTCTGAGCAATTTGCCCTGTTGGAGAAGTTGGGCCTACCACCTGCCTTCCTCGCTTGGATTTCTGTCCTCTACGGGGAAGCAGATGCCTCCATCCCGGTCGGAGATGTCAACATCAGAGCCTTCCCGCTTCTCAACGGGGTGAGGCAGGGCTGCCATCTCAGCGCCCGCTCTCTATAGTATCGGAGTGGGCCTCTGCTACACCGCCTCGAGAGGATCTTGGGTCGCGAATGCGTGGTCGCCTATGCGGATGACATCATACTCTTCATCAGGGGACGACACTCAATTTGAGCTCGTTCCCTTGATCTTCGAAGAGTTCCGCATGTCCTCCGGGGTGGCTGTCAACTTCGACTAGAGCTGCGTGCTGGAATTCCTGGAAGCACCAGACGGATTCTCCTCTGGGAATCTCCTGGACGTCCTGTCGCTGACCGTCCTGGGCTGCACAATCTTTTCCCGGAAAACCGTTGCCTCTTAGACCTCCCAACTGATGGGGCTGCTGGAGCGAGCCATTGTGAGGTGGTCCCCCCACTCGCGGCCTGTCACTGGCGAATCGTGCCCGCGCGGCCACAGCCTGGTCCTGGGTTCCATCCTGCACCACCTCCACAGTTACCGTTCACCTGAAACCACCATCAGCCGGCTGCAGGCGCAGTTCGTGTGGGGTACGAGCCGAGTTTCGTGGTTCCCCGGGCGCATCCTGGCTTGTCCAGTCTCCGAGGGTGGGCGTTGGCCTGCTTGACATCGCGGGCCAGCTCCGCCTCGCTTGCCTGACGGGTCCAGACCTCACATCGCGGCGCCGGGCGTGGCTGACATCTCCGGCTCCTGACGTCTGGCGTTGCCTGAGATGAAGGATATTTCTGAGCCTCTGGGAGGCCGCCTCAATCGTTCTTTAGCTGAACCACCGGGTTTTGTGTCCCGCGGCCGTCAGACCTGCTGGCTCCCGAGGGCTGGCTACAGGGACCGTCGGTGACTTCTCCGATGGCGCCCCTGCTCTAGCGCGCTCAACTCGGGCCGCGCTCCTGGACGCGCAGAACCTGGAGGCCTTCTGCCAACGTTTCCTTCAGGAAAACGCCACCTCCACCTATTATGTGAAGCAAGAGGCAGACTATTGTCCTGCGGGGATCGGCGACCCCATCACCCACCTCACTAGCCAGAGGGCGCGCCGGGCACTGGACTCGGCACGGTTGCAGGAGCGTTCTGTTGCCGAGCTTGCTACGCGGTGGACATACACTGTGGACGTGCTCCACTCCGTCCCCTGGGCCGACCTTTGTTTCAACTGCTTCTCGGGGCACGACGCAGATGTCGCTCTACGACTGGCTCTCCATGCCCTGCCCCATCCTGAACATTCTGTCTCGAGGCCTGCCACCTGCGCCTTTTGTGGGTCCAGCGACGGATTGCTCCACATTGTCCGCCCTTTTGAAGAGCAACCTTCCGTTGATATTCGACAGGTCTTGATCGGCCTTTGACGGGCTTCTCTACTCTTCAACGATCGCCTATTCGAAGAGCTACTCTCCCTTGAGAATAGACAGACCTAATTCGCCCTATTCACTGGATTTGCCTCACCACAACGACCGTCTTTTTTTTCCGTCTGGAATCGACAGGCCTTGATCGCTCTCTTTTCCTCTTCTCAGCGAACTCCCTTTCGAAAATTTACCTTCCGCTGGGACTAGACAGACCTTTATCGCCGTCTTGAAGGGCTTTTCTTCTCCTCAACGACAGCCTTTTCGAAGCGTTATATTCTATTGGGACTCGACCGTCCTTGAATGCCCTCTTGACGAACTTTTCCTCTTTTCAGCGACCGCTCTTTCGAAGAGATACCTTCCGCTGGGACTCGAGAGGCCTTGATCACCCTTATGACAGATTTTTCCTCTCCTCAACGACCACCTTTTCGAAGAACTGCCTTCTGTTGAGATTCGACAGGGCTTGATTGCCCTCTTGGTGGGCTTTTCCTCTTCTTAGCGACCGCCTTTTCAAAAAGCTTCTTTTGGCGTATCACTACTAAATCTTTCGTTAAAATACCATTATTTCTTTTAACTGTTTATATGATACATTAGCGTGCCATCTTTTATAGCAAATTTTAACTATTTTCAACGCGTTAGTTTATTTTTTATAAAATAATTTTCAACTGCTCTTAAGGGAATATAAAATAATGAGAGGGCCTTAAATATAATATTACACAAGATACTAATCCTTTTCTCTTTTAAAAAATCGATTTTGAGAACCAAAATAATTAGAAATAATTCCTAAAATCAGTACAATCTAGTCAATAAAATAAATTTTAGACAAAATAATAAGTTTTTTTTTTTGCTTATTCATATATTTAGTACATGTAGTAAAGACCATGATAATCATGGTGGGTAGAAGTTGGCGACTGTTTTTACTGTAAGTGCACATGTGAAAATCAGTTCTACTTTGCACTTACAAATGTGCCTGAGACCCGTTTAGTTGCCTGCACTCGCTGGTAGGGTTGGGCTTTTGCAGGATTCGGAGTTTACTTTACTTACAGAGTAAACAGAGTTTACTTTACTATTGTATAAACATGCCTGTAAAATTTGTATATCATCAATTTATAATTTTTTTATTTCACACACAAATATGAGGATTTTAATAAAATATATATATTTCTATATCTATTAAGATAATATTATCCTGTAGTTATAAACCTTCAGCAGCAGCTGCCATTGCTGGTCAGAGAGAGAATAAATTTAATATTGAACTGCATAGTCTTGCAGTAATGAACCACACAAGTGCTGGTACAGGGCAGAATGCAATTTATCTAGAAAGAAACAAAAACAAATCTATATTTAAAAAAAAAAACGAAATATGGGTTCTTTTTTTTTCATAGTAGTTCATAATCAGGTTGGCTAATAAGTCCTGAATCATTTTATTCTCATTAAAAATTAAATAAAGTTGTTGGGATTTATGGGCCACCCTGTATATTGACCCATCTAAATGAAATTTTAAAATAATATTAATTCAGATCTGGAAGAGGTAGCCACTCTTGTTTTTACCTCATAATGTGTAAATTAGCCAATAACAAGATAATAGAGAAAGATATTTATAACCCAGGTTCTTGGAGCGCAGAACGTAACTACCTGATTATTTGGGTAATCACAACAAGTTTTAAAAATAATTTTTGCTCCAATTAAAATTTATTTTTCGATCGCAAATAAGTTCTATAAATTTATAATATTTGTGTATAATTAAAAATACTTTTATATATTTAAAAAACATGAATCAATAATTATGCTTATACTAGAGAGAGAGAGATCTAATTTCTTTTCTTCGCCTTTAAGATCCTCTTTTCAAAATACTACATGATATGACAAAACACTACAAACATGTTTTGTTGCAAATAAAAACACAGCCAAATAAATTTAATATTTTAGTGTAAATTTATTTATTAATGAGTGCTAAATCTCGTTTGAAATGCTAAAAAGGCTCAGCGCATATGGACCATACACTCACAATATTTCTCCATTTAACGGCCAGGAAGATGGTTTAACCAAATAAGCAATTATTTTGCAGTTAATATAAAATGAATACTTAATATCTTGAGTAAAAAATGGAAATTATTTGAATCAATGAGTGAAAATATGAAAAATAGGGGAAAAACATAAAAATAAGAAAAAGAACATAGTTTGAATTTTAATTTTAAAAGTTTCAAATATTATACAATTTTATTTGTTCATTTTATTAATTCTGTCTCAGTGAGATATTCAATTTTATTTCAATAAATAAATGTTTAATGTTTTATTTTGAAAATATTGCTATTTTTGACCATGATGTCGTAAATTATTATTGTTGTGAAACCGACGTAATTATCTTTAGTATTGCCGAAAAGATGCCATAGTTCGTGTATATAAGCTATATAGTTCTCTTATTTTATTTATTGTTATATATATATATGACTATTAATTTATATTTTTATTTCAAACATACAAAAGGTAGATAATTTTTATTGACACTAATATCTATTTATTCAAAAGAATATAAATGGG
>CP092868.1:93558233-93731786 GCA_030710605.1 Cordylochernes scorpioides
GCGCGTTATTGTTTTGTAGTAATTTATTGATTATTGATTTATTCCCCTGAGGATAGTGACAGCAGGTCACTGCGGGAGTTAAATAAATCATTGGTTGATGTGGCTGTACTTTTCTGAATGGGATAAAAATTGTTGAGATAGCAAATATAAATAATAGTAAGGGGAAAGAAAACCAAAATGAAAAGTTGTATTATTTAAGGAATTATTTTAAAATCCACAAAAATCATTCACACACACAAATTCCAATATAAGATATATTTCAATTCTTAGACGCGAAGGAGTGTTTTTGATTTCCTAAATAGATTCAAATATGCAATTATAAAGAGGATTGCGACAGGAGAAGCTCAAAAAGTGTGAAAATTTCCTCTGGGAAAAAGTGATGATACTAGATTAAGAAGCCCCTCGGGAAATTGTGACTAACGGGGCCGCAACTTCCAGTCAACACTCATCCAGGAATTGGCCAACTGTTGTGGGATTGTAAAGACCACGACGGCATACATCTTCAGACCAACGGCCTTACAGAACGGCTGAATAGAACAATGCCCGACATGTTGTGCATGTTTGTGGATCTTGAGTAGCAGAATTGGGACGAAATTTTGCCTTTTATCACCTTTGCTTACAGTACTGCAAAACATTCCGGATCAGTTCAATCATATGTTGAATCTTATAAAGTCAAACCGAGTTCCTCCACGATACACCACGTTCATTCTAATCACCTTTTTGCCCGTTAATAAAAGAAACTTATTGGGATCTGTAATCTGTATAAGACCGCTGGTCTTAATAAATATTTGTGTGTGTGTGATTTCCTAAATAGATAAAAGTTATTTCTAGGAATAAATATACTACTCTGATCAAAAGGTTTCGACACTTTGCTCATAAGTTTAAAAAAACTTTATTATTCTACAAAATTCAAATTGTCTCCTTCAAAGTAGCCCCCGTTGGCCGCGATGCACTTCAGCCACCTTTTTTCCCAGTCGACAAAACACCTCTGGTAGTCTGTTTTCGGGATCGCCTTCATGGCCTTCTTCAATTCCACTTTGATCTCTTCTATGCTCTGAAATTTCCGACCCTTTAACTTTTTTTTTTTTAGATTTCCAAAGAGGAGGAAGTCGCAGGGAGCCAAATCGGGACTGTAGGGGGGTTGGGGGAACACAGAGGTTGAGTGGTCTTGCAGGAACTTCGAGATTTTGAGGGCTGTGTGCGCCGGCGCGTTATCGTGGTGGAGGATCCACGACTTGCTCCTCCATAGCTCCGGCCGTTTCTGCCTGATCGCTTCCCTCAATCGCCTCAAAACTCCCAGGTAGGAGTCAGCAGTTATTGTAGAGCCTTGTTGTTGAAATTCATGATGAACGATGCCCTGGTAGTCGAAGAACACCGTCAACATGACCTTGACTTTGCTGGGAGCCTTCCTCGCTTTCTTTGGTCTCGGCTCATTTTTGAAGCGCCACTCCGATGCCTGTTGGGTAGTTTCCGAATCAAAGCCGTAAATCCATGTTTCATCTCCAGTAATGACCCTCTTCAGCAATTCGGGGTCGTCGGTTGTCGCTTCGAGATTGAGACTGGCCGTTTCTTTCCGGGCGTTCTTTTGATCAAAAGTCAAATCTTTGAGAACGAGAACGGCGTTGAGTCTTCTCACTCCCAAAATGTCCTTCATTATCGATTGAGTCGACCCGAATGATATCCCTGCTTCTTCGGCGACCTCCCTGACAGTTATTCGTCGGTCTTTACGCACCAGTTCCAACACCTTGTCCACTTTTTCAGGCGTGGTTGATGTGGACGGTCTCCCGGAACGCTCGTTGTCGGCGGTCTCTTCCCGACCCTCCTTGAAACGCTTGTACCACTCGAAAACTCGTCTTCGGCTCATGACGGCATCCCCGTAGGCTATTTGCAACATCCAAAAAATTTGGGCACTCTTGAATCTGTTTTTCACACAGAACTTGATGCAAATTCGTTGACCCTCCATTTCGGTGACTAACGAAATCGAAGCACGGGCAAAATGGCTTCACTTCGAACAGCCGCTGCTCGCGCTGTTGTGGCGCGTGATTTTTGAAAATTGGCAGGTCTCCAAGCCAAGGGCGACGTTTGCGTTTGCCACAAACCGGGGGAAAATATATTGAGTTTCAGGATTTTATGAGCAAAGTGTCGAAACTTTTTGATCAGAGTATTAGATTTCAAGATTAAAATATCAGCCTTTCGGGGATATAAGTTTCTTTAAAAACCTTTTATTTCATAAATCTCTAGCTATCGAAGACAGAAGAAACCACTCTAGCTTCAAATAATCGTGTAAACACTTTATTTATTTCAACTTTTGTGTGCTATTGGAGAATTTATTGTAGAGTGTTTTCTCCTGTAGAAGGGCTTTCTTGTCCGAAAGCTAGATATTTATGAAATAAAATGTTTCAAAAAGAGCTTATACGAGGTGTGTTCAAAAAGTATCGCGTATTTTGAATTTTCGCGGGTTACGTATATTCGAATTTCGATCTTTTTGTGGCTTTATGTTGGTACTCATGTCTCTCACTTATGCCGACAAGCTCGGCCATTTTGAATGTTCACTTAATTGTTGACAGCTGCTTTGCTTGCAGGTGTTTTGGATCGTTTTCGATTTTTACCTATTAAAAAAAATGGATCAAAGAACCTGTATCAAATTTTGTGTAAAAAACGAAATTAAGTGCGCGGATGCATTCCGAATGTTGACTGTGGCATACGGAGAAGCTACCTTGGACCGAAGCAACGTTTATCGGTGGTACAAAATGTTCTCAGAAGGCCGAGAAGATGTGAACGACGAAGAGCGTGCCGGACGCCCGAGCACTTCAACTACAGACGAAAAAAATAATGAAGTGGAGAAAATGATATTGGCCAATCGTCGAATCACCGTTAGAGAAGTTGCTGAGGACCTAAACATATCGATTGGCTCGTGCCATTCGATTTTTATCAATGAGATGGGTCGCCGCGAAATTCGTACCAAAATTGCTCAATTGCGACCAAAAACAGCATCGCATGAACATTGCTAATGAGATGTTGGACTCTGTCCGCGACGACCCAAATTTGCTCCAGAGGGTTATAACTGGTGACGAAGCGTGGGTTTATGGTTATGACCTGGAAACCAAAGCTCAATCATCGCAATGGAAGACCGAAAAAAGCGCGCCAAGTTCGGTCGAATGTGAAAGTTTTGCTGACAGTTTTCTTCGATTGCAGGGGCGTGGTGCATCATGAGTTCTTGCCACAGGGTAGAACGGTCAATAAGGAATATTACCTGCAAGTTATGCGCAATTTTCGCGAAGCAATCCGCCAGAAACGCCCGGATTTGTGGAAGAACAAAAATTGGCTTTTGCACCACGATAACGCCCCTGCTCACACATCGTTGCTTGTGCGCGACCTTTTGGCCAAAAACAACACACTAATGATGCCGCAGCCACCGTATCCCCAGATCTGGCCCCCTGTGACTTTTTCTTGTTCCCTAAACTGAAGAGGCCCATGAAAGGACGACGTTACGCAACGTTTGACGAGATAAAGACGGCATCGAAGGAGGAGCTGAAAAAGATTTTTTTTTAATAATTTTTTGAAGTGCTTCGAAGATTGGAAAACCCGTTGGCACAAGTGTATAATATCTCATGGGGATTACTTTGAAGGGGACAAAATAGGTATTCATGAATAAATAAATAATTTTTGAAAAAACACAAAAGTCGCGATACTTTTTGAACACACCTCGTATCCCTGGAATCCTGATTTTTTCACCTTTATATTTTGATAAAAATTTATTATTTTATTGGAACATATATTTGTTTAATATCACAAATGACATTTTTTTTTCTTAGAAAACCAAGATTTTAAGTGAGTTATCGGCAACAAGAACACTCAACTATATTTACAAAGTGCGAGCTATTCACTTTTAAAATAACGAATTTAAAACTCCATAAAATATTTTAAAAGATTTGAGTCAAAAGGCTATCTATCAAATATATTTATATAAAAGGACGTACATGGATCTGTAAAGAAAAAAAATTTTTTTTTTCTCAAAATATTTCGAGATTGCTCCCTCTCTATCAATTTATTGCACAGTGCACCTTGCAATAAATTGATAAAGAGGAAGCAACTTTCGAAATATTTTAAGAAAAAAATTGTTTTTTTTTCTTTACAGGTCCATGTACGTCCTTTTATATAAATATATTTTAAAAGTGTTATTCATATAAATTTAAATTTTAAAAAAGTTACCAAAGAGCTGTTGTGGCTTTGTTACCAAACAGAGTCCGTTAGTTTACGGAGACTATAAATAGAGTATAGTTTTAGCGTCTATTTTGACGGAAGATTCAACTTTTATTTTAATAAATATTAGCCGAATGACCCGAGCAACGCCCAGGTTTTACCCGATTAAATGTTTTTATTCAAATCCTATTCGTTACAATTATAAATTGGCGCCGTGGATGTCACTCTTGTGAAACGTCCCGCTCCAAACTTTGTGTCAGAAAAGCGATATTTTTATAAAGAGATGATCTGGCTTTGTGTCTTCTGCTCGAATGAATGTTTTTCTGTTAGAATTTTGTTCCTGCACACTAAAAATGAACTGGCTTCACCCGTGGTCTCAGCTTTTTGGAATTTTTCCCGATATAATTTTGTATCTGATAATCAAACATGATACAGCAATATTGTCATCATCATTTTCTGACTAAAAAAAAACAACTATTTTTGCCCAGAACCTGTCAATTTTATTTTTTATTGGCTAAAAATCCGATAAATATCTTTTCCAGATTTTTCTCTATGTCCTGTTAAAACACGTTTTACATGTACATTAGGTCAGCTGATATTACTTCCCATCTTCACCGCTAGAGGCGCTGCTTGCGAGCGAAAAGACAAATTTGCAACGCAATTTGCAAATAACTCGAAGAATATTCGGGATAGAGACCTGAAATTTTCACTAAAAGTTTTTCCAGATTCTACTCTATATACTGTTAAAATTTCAGTCAGATTAGTCACGTATTGTGGACGTGTATTGCCGACATAGGAACAAACGCACATACATACACTGACTTTTATATATATAGGGATTCATTCTTCCAGAAAAACATCGATTTATATATCTAATGGTTTCTCAGGAAATCTCTGGGACCAAAACGATTTTTGGTCGCAGTGGTACAGCTTGCTCCACGCTGACGAGGGTCAACAGCCCGAAACGAGTTCTTGGATGGCTTTTCTTGATTTATCATGAAAATGGTTCGACCAAATATCAGGGAACAGGTTAAATCAAGGTTTAGTTGATTTCTGTTCCACTAGATGGCACTCTGTCATCTAAAAAGTACATGTGCTTCTGGTCAGGATATGCCTTCTTTGTTTTTTATGAATCTATTTGTAAAGTGCGAGAGGACTCATCGCTTGAGATGCAGCTATCTTTCATTCGCGGAGTTAGAGTATGTCAAGTCATAAGGCCCTCAGGGAAGTTTTCTCGGTCTGTGATTGGAACAACCAACCTGTCACTGAACAGTACCCGGGGACCTACGCTAAACCACTGTGATGGCGCCAGACAATGTGTACTGGCGATACCTAAATACGTAAATTCTTCTTCAAATAAAAGACACTTCGCCAGTAAATCTTTTTATTGTCTCGACGTTTCGACAAAAATATTTTGTCCTCGTCAGGAGCGAACAAAAATTAAAACATTTGGCAAAGCGTTAGAAATTATTCTATAATAATATTTAATATAGAATAATTTCTAACGCTTTGCCAAATGTTTTAATTTTTGTTCGCTCCTGACGAGGACAAAATATTTTTGTCGAAATGTCGAGACAATAAAAAGATTTACTGGCCGAATTGTCTTTTATTTGAAGAACTATGAATGCCGGCCAGGCAGCCTCTATCTTTACGTAAATTATGTTCGAGTCGATTCCTTTCTCTTTTTAAAAAATCAGAATGGCATTTTATTCCATTCTCATCAATTACATACAATCCTATGGCAATAAGATAGAGATTATAGGATAGGATAGGATTTAGGATTACCTAAAAACTTTTACAAAAAGAAAATCTATCTTTTTCCCAGCACTTGTTGAATCATTCCCGCTTTATCTAATCTTCTTATCTAATCAACACCTGTCTTTCTTTTATCTTCTCTGGCCTGGGGAATCTAACCTTTTTGAACAACCTTGGTGGCGTGCAGCACCTTGGTACTTTGATATAGTGCATTGCGGCTTGTCTGTTTGCTACATTTATTTTAGGCCCAAAAATCATACATTTTGGTTGGTAGCTCGTAAAACCATTCTCTCTTACCTAAAAAGGTTTAATTCAATAGCAGGTTTTTAAAAAAGGGATAAAAATGGTATTAGAGAAGATAAATATTCAGATAAATTGGTATGCAGAACTGTTTACTCTCAGTAAAAATATATTTAATCAATAAGGTGACAAATAAGAATATTAAACATTGTTGTGAATAAAATTTTAAAAAATAGCATATTCTGACCACGATCACATGAAGTTTTTAGTTAGCAGAGAGAGCGCCATCTAGTAGAAAGTAAATCAACTAAACGTTGATTTAGCCTGTTCCCTGATGTAGTATTCTGTGTATAGGAGATAGATCATTATCATAGAAAGCGTAAAGCGTAGGTGGAATCTTGTCCACTTCATGGAAAGGGGGGTACCATTGCCCCGTTAGTCAGCCATATTTCAGAGTTATTCACGGTTACCGTAGCGGCTCGGGGCTCACGACACCGTACTTCACCCTACAGGGCAAAAAAGAAAAGTTCCCACGCCGGGAATCGAACCCATCTGGGTGAAAGCCAGATATCCTAGTCACTAGACCACGTGGGATTTAGAAGAAATAAAATAAAATAAAATTAATGTAACCTTTCAAATATAAATAACAGAAATAAAGTAATTACATCTGGTGAGTAATGTTTAATTAATAAATTCAATAATAACTATACAACACCTGATATGTGGCCAACCAAAAAGCTCATGTACTCGTGGTCAGGATATACCTTTTTTGATTTTAATACCAACACCTGACTTTTTAAATTATTTTATTTATTATTTTTTTCGTATAGTTGTGAATATGCCTTAATTAAAACAACCAATAGCAGCTAAATTTGGTGAATTAAAAGGTAAAGAATCCATTTGTTGGAAATGTGAATAATTATTTGGTTTGGTTCCAATCAGCAGAAAGCCCAGCCATAAAAATGGCGAGATTTAATTTAGTGATGTCTCGACCCCAGTAACTCAATAATGTGGTGGGGTCCACGACCGCTTGACAAAGTTTAAAGTGACAATTAAAACAAGTTTATTGGCACCTATTCAGCAGCAAAATGTGGTTTAAAATTAGATTTAAAATAAAATATTTACACCAGACGAAGCCGAAGGAACGTCTGGATCCTATCAGGAGCTACAAGCCGTCTTGAGTTTGGACAGGCCCTTGCCAATGACGGAGTTCTTCTCCCCAACATGGTCAATGACAATGTTGAGGAATTTAGATAGAATAATATTGTCTTCAGGCGAGAGTTCCATGAGGAGACTCTCTCTACCACCGCGATATAGTTTAAAGTAATTTATAATACAATATAATGCGGTTTACGATTGTAGAACGACATTTGAAAATTATCCCGCATGTGTTTCTTTCGAACGAAAAATCGAAATTTATTTTAAGGAGATAAAACGACTATTTCTAACTTTAGAGATTTATTTCTTGAAAATGAAGATACTTCGGCCAGTGAATCTTTTTATTACAGCTCGTAAATATTGAGGCTGCCTGGCCGGCATTCATATTTCTTGAAAATGAAGATACTTCGGCCAGTGAATCTTTTTATTACCTCCTTAATAGGTAAGAGGTAATAAAAAGATTCACTGGCCGAAGTATCTTCATTTTCAATAAATATGAATGCCGGCCAGGCAGCCTCAATATTTACGATGAGGTAATAAAAAGATTCACTGGCCGAAGTATCTTCATTTTCAAGAAATATGAATGCCGGCCAGGCAGCCTCAATATTTAGAGATTTAGTATGAAAGGATGATGTGGTTAGTAATGGTTGAAAACTGATTGTCCCAGCTCGATCTGGAAACCAAATATTTCAATATATAACTGTCCACAGAGGATTAATTGAATCAAAGCTGTGTTCTATCCATTCCCCAACATCTGGGACAGATTTGTATTCTTAAATACGTTTAATAGTAAATATTTATCTTGAGAATAGAGATTACCTAACCGGCATTTATATTGCTGCAAAAAATAAACACTTCGGCCAGTTAAAGTTTGATTTTCTCAACTTTTAAACAGAAATCTTTTGTCTTCGTCAAAAGAAATAAAAATAAAGCATTTGGCAAGGCGTTAAAAATTGTTCTGAGGTTGCAAGGGCGTTCTCTCCCCCGTCCCCCCCAGACGACAGGGAGGTGAGGTGACTCCCCAGACGACAGGGAGGTGAGGTGACTCCCCAGACGACAGGGAGGTGAGGTGACTCCCCAGACGACAGGGAGGTGAAGTAACTCCCCAGACGACAGGGAGGTGACTCCCCAGACGACAGGAAGGTGAAGTAACTCCCCAGACGACTGGGAGGTGACTCCCCAGACGACAGGGAGGTGAGGTGACTCCCCAGACGACAGGGAGGTGAAGTAACTCCCCAGACGACAGGGAGGTGACTCCCCAGACGACAGGAAGGTGAAGTAACTCCCCAGACGACTGGGAGGTGAGGTGACTCCCCAGACGACAGGGAGGTGACTCCCCAGATAACAGGGAGGTGAGGTGACTCCCCAGATGACAGGGAGGTGACTCCCCAGACGACAGGGAGGTGAGGTAACTCCCCAGACGACAAGGAGGTAACTTCCCAGACGACAAGAAGGTAACTCCCCAGACGACAAGGAGGTGACTCCCCAGACGACAGGGAGGTGACTCCCAAGTCTTGCCTCACCTCCTCCACGTGAAGGACCACAAAAGAGCCGCCAGGAAGCCGCGGAGGAAGAGATAGTTGGAGCAAACTTCTCCCCCAGCTGGAGATAACTCGGGGGCTGGACTTCTTGTGCAACTCTATCAAACTCGTCTGCTGCATTTTTCTTCAAGTTATTAATTCAATGGATTGTGGCATATACATTGTTCATTCAGAAATACATCTATTTAAAAGTTATTTCATTTATTTAAGCCATCTCTTTAATAGATATGTGTAAACGATGCATTAGCGCCTCATTGATTATAAGAAATTTGAACTATTTTTGACATCTAGGATTCTTTTTTAAATAAACCAATTTTCTACTGCCCTTACTGTAATGATAAAATAATACGAGGGCCCTGCACATTAGTGGTGAACCTCCCCAGCGGTTTCGCCAGATATGTGTATGCTGAACAATAGTTATATATTATAACCTGGAGATCAACATTTTTTCTTTGCATGTTAAATTCAGAGTAAAATTTAAATGTTCTATATTCTCATAAGTGGGTGAATATGACATTTATAAACAAAATTCGAATACAAGTGAATATGCACATGTCTATGAATGATGTTTATTTATTGTGAAACTGATGGAGAGAAAACAAGAGATTTGTGTATTTACAACTAGCTATATAAAGCCGCTAAAATGTCATCTAAAACCCTCCTTTTAGAACAATTACTTACATTACATCACAGGGAACTCCGCCTTTGCCGGTCCCAAGCTCGGATGAAAAAGGAAGAGGGGGAGCAGTAACAAGCTCGCTAAAAAACCTGAGCTCAGCTGGTCCGGCTGATAGTACCCTGTAAGGGCTCCTAATTAAGGGATACAGGATGAGCAGCTTTGTACTCCATGTTGGGAGCGGCTGCACATGGCGTCTGTTCCTCATGTCAGAGGCGGCCATTTCTTTTGGAGCTAAGTCGGCCTGCCACTGAGTAGTGCTCCCAGTCTTAATGACAAAGGCAGACACATTCTACTTCACCCAGTACCCTAATATGATTGAGTGGAGATAAGAAAGAAGACTTATATTACAATATATAATATTTTATGAAAACCTCGTGAACCGCATGCAATCAAGGATTACCTGAACTGACAAATGCCATTAACTCGAAACCATGGTCTCCAGCTCAGGCTTCTGAATTTGTCAAAGCTGGTTTCGTGGCTTTGTCACCGACCCTAGTTAGCTCATTTTGGTAGACGGCCAATAGAAGGCGCTTAGTTTTATCGTTTATGTTGTAACAAAGTATTTATTAATTTTATTATTTTTATTAACAGAGTGGTCATTTTTACGTTTATAATACAATATAATGCGGCTTATTATTGCTACTCTGTATACTTCCCTCGTGGCTTATCTTTTGTTTACCATTCATAGTTTGTTCTTACCTTAAATAAATTGCTGTCTCATTCTGAAGTTTTTGTCTTCCCTAATTTTCCAAGTGACAATATTGTTGCACCGGTTTGCGGTCTGGTAGGTTCATCAACCTTTTTTTACTGATCAGACATGTCAGAGCGTGTTTCAACCATCCTACAAGGTTAGACCAGTCAATAATAAGAGAACTATATTTTTAGGTAACAGCTAGAATATATATTTATTTATTACATCAAAGTTTAAAGCAGATTGTGTTTTCAGTGTATCAAAATACAAATGATTTTATAGTATATAATATTGTATAATAATATTCTGTTTTATAAAAATAAATAGATAAATATAAATTTGAAATATATGAAAAATATTATTAAATTATTCAAAAAATAGGCGCATTAGCCATGATGCAACAATATTTTGACCGGTTAAATAATTTTTTTATGGATAAATATAAATTCTTCATATAAATTCTCTAAACAAGAGTGGATTGATGCAGTTCATTACTTTTTCTCTCATGACGACTTCCTCTGGTCTCAATTTCGTCGTCATATGGAGGAAGATCGTCACGACAACATTATCCCCATCAAGTTCAGTATTTCAGGCCGTAAAATGGAAGTATTTGCAATATTGTCGATTCCAGGTTAGAGTCTTTATTAAATTGCCGAGGTCTGGAATCCATCTCTGGGGTTCGCAGCTGTTTTCAATCACTAACTGTTCAGAATGGAAACTTTGGCATTAGCTCTATGACCGGGAAATAATAAGTTTACTTTCTCTCAAATGTTATCTTCGAACCTTTCAAGTTAATGGGCGATGAATTAATAATATAAATATATAATTGATGTAAAACGTTTTCGATGTTTTGTGTCTGCTCGTGTGAGGATGTTTTCTTTCTTCAGACTATTTTATTGTTCGTCCTTCTCTCTATTTAGAAATAATTTGATGAAGTTTATAGTAATGTCACGAAGAAAATTAGGAAAGTCAAACTTCAGGATGACACGGCAATTTATTTAAGACAAATACAAAATCAGCATTTATAAGATACAAGATAAGCAATGAGGGAAATCTACGTTCCTAGAAACAGACATGCTGACATGGTTCCAGCAATGAGACTGTCCAGTACGGCCGTATCTCCTTTAAACTTTTCCTCCCAACTGTCTATAACCATCATCCCTCGGTTCTATTTTAAGTATCCTCCCTACCAGGGTCAAAGGTCGGAACTTTACTTTCCCTGTTGTGAAGTTCTATGGCTCCAGGTTGTCACGGCTATCTGTACATAAAATATAATAAATACTTTTCTACAATTTTATAAACATTCTCTCATGTCAATGTAGATAAATATATGTTCCCCCGCACTTAGCAGAAGGAGGTGGAAAATAATTTCTCTTCTTAAAGGTAAAAATGAGAGTTCTCTCAATATTGGTACAAAATTGATTTAATTTTTACCTTAATATCGTGTTATCTCCAGCTGGGGGAGAAGTTTGCTCCAACTATCTCTTCCTCCGCGGCTTCCTTTGTGGTCCTTCACGTGGAGGAGGTGTTAGGTTATTCAGTGATTGAATATATCATCATCACAAGTTAATGTTTTGGTTCATGTAGGATATGTAAAATAACATATGACAATAGAGGCCAGTCAATAAAGTTACGTCTTCATGATAGGTTAGTGATTCGTTGTTTTGTACAAGACACTAACAAATCAAACATGGTGTCAGAAAAGTGATTTGAAAACAAACGAAAAAAAATATCGCGGTAAGTTCAATTTTACGTTAAGACTAATAAAATAATAAATAAGCCTTATCGTATATTAAATAGACAAAAGATATGTATTTACAAATACCGCCACCTGAACCAGTTAATTTCAGAGGAAATATAGAAGAAAACTGGAGATATTTCAAATCGCATTGGCGTAACTTTTCAATAGCAACAGGGTTGGACAATAAAGAAGACAAATTAAAAGTTGCAACCTTATTGTCTATTATAGGCAAAGAAGCTTATAATATATTTGAACATCTCGATCTTTCAGATGAACAAAGAAATAACTCAGATGAGATAATAAATGCATTGACTCAGCATTTTACACCAAAAATTAACATTATTTATGAAAGATCAATTTTCAACCAAACAAATCAAGAAACAAATGAAAGTATTGAACAATATATATGTAGATTAAGAAAATTGTCTTCCACATGCAATTATGGTGCAATGACTGAAGAAATGATCAGGGATAGGTTAGTTTTGGGAATAATTGACAAGCAAACCAAAAGACAGCTGATCAGTGATCCTCAACTAACATTGCAAAAAGCTATTGATGTGTGTAAGGCTAATGAAAGCGCTAACAAACAAATTGAAAACTTAACTAAAAACACTCAAGAGGAGGTGAACAAATTGAATATAAGAAAGAAAACAGTCAATCAAAATAAAATGAAAAAGAACATTCCTTGTAGATATGGTGCAACATTCCATGAGCACAACAGACAAAAATGCCCTGCATGGAATCAAACCTGCAGAAAGTGTAACAAAAAGAATCATTGGGCAAAAGTTTGCAAATCCAGAATGAGAACAGTTCAAAGCCTTGAATCTCAAAACTCCAATGATGAACAAGAAGATTGTTATTCTTTAGAATATGTCTCAGAAATTTCTGCTAGAAAATTGATGACTAAATTAGAATTAGAATTGAATGGATACAAGGAAAGCATAATTTGCCAAATAGATACAGGAGCAACTGTCAATGTTTTAAATTTTGCAGATTTATGCAAAATCATGCAAGATGGCAATCCTTCTCTTAAACCAAGCTACATCAAACTAAGATGCTATGGAGGAGAAATATTAAAGCCAAGAGGACAAATCAAAATCAACTGTTCCCACCAAAGCAAGCAACATCCTATAGTGTTCCAAGTGATAGATCATTGGGAAAACCTATTCTAAGTGCTGAAACTTGCCAGAAATTGAATTTAATAGAAATTAAAGCTGACTTATGCAAAATTGAATCCACATGGACAAAACAAAATAACCTTCTAGATAAATATAAGGACATATTTGAAGGCATTGGATGCTTACAAGGGGAATACAAACTAGAAACAGATCCTACAATCAAACCCATCAAGCAAGCACCTAGAAGAGTACCTATTACCTTAAGAAAAGAATTAAAAGAAAAATTGATTGACATGGAAAAGAAAAATATCATTGCCAAAGTTGATTATCCAACAGACTGGATTAGCAATCTAGTACTAGTAAAGTCAACTAAGAAGTTAAGAATATGCATTGATCCTCGAGAATTAAATGTCGCCTTGAAAAGAGCTGAATACCCAATACCGACAATTGAGGAAATAATACCAAATCTTCAAAATGCCAAAATATTCACAGTAGTGGACACTAAAGATGGTTTTTGGAATGTGAAGCTCTCTGATGAATCATCGAACCTTACAACATTCTGGACTCCCTTTGGAAGATACAAATTTCTTCGAATGCCATTTGGATTAAAGACTGCTTCTGAAGAATATCAAAGAAGACTCTTTGAAATCTTCCAAGGTCTTGAAGGAATTGAAATAATAGCTGATGACATTCTGATTTTGGGAAAAGGTGACTCATATGAAGAAGCACTGAAGGATCATGATAGAAATCTTGAAAATCTTTTCAAGACAGCCAGACAAGCTAATTTGAAATTCAACATCAATAAAGTCAAGCTCAGACTAAAAGAAGTAAAATATCTAGGACATATAATAACTCCACACGGATTAAAGCCAGATCCAGAAAAAGTTAAAGCCTTAAAAGAAATGCCTCATCCAGAAAGTATAACAGAACTCAAAAGTTTCCTTGGTTTTGCAACATACCTATGTAAATTCATGCCAAATATTTCAATGATTAGTGAACCTTTGAGAAAATTGACAATGAAAAATTCAACATGGTCATGGAGCAAGAATCATCAAGCTGCATTTGAACAAATCAAAGATCTAGCCTCAAAAGCACCAATTTTAAGATATTTTGATGCGGACAAATCTATAGCTATACAATGCGATGCAAGTAAACATGGACTTGGAGCTACCCTACTACAAGAAAGCCAGCCAATAATTTTTGCATCTAGAAGTCTAAGCAAGACTGAGCAAAACTATGCTCAGATAGAAAAAGAATGTCTTGCAATTGTTTTTGCATGCGAAAGATTTCATCAGTACATTTTGGGCAAATGTCAAGTGATTGTGCAAACTGATCACAAGCCTCTTTTGTCAATATTTAAGAAATCTATTCTAAAAGCGCCACAAAGACTCCAAAGAATGCTTTTAAGACTGCAAAGATATAACTTAGAACTAGAACATGTCCAAGGATCTCAAATGCACTTGGTGGACATCTTTTCAAGAGCTTGCATCAAAGATGTAAGGAATGAAAATCTGAAATATGATGTGTATCCCATTGACATCATTTACAAAGAAATTGCCACAGTCAATGTTATGGAAACATTAAGTGTATGCAGTGACACTGTCCTGAGAATTAGAGAAGAAACATCATCTGATCCTATTCTGTGTGAAGTGAAGAAACTTATTCTAAATGGATGGCCACCAAATAAAAATCAAACTTCAATGCTAACCAGAGAATATTGGAATTTTAGAGAAGAATTAACAGTTCAAGATGGAATCATACTAAAGAATGATAGAATTGTAATTCCAAATAAATTAAGAGCAGAGATGATAATGAAAACCCATCAAGGACATATTGGAATTAATTCAAGTATGCGAAGAGCAAGAGACAATATCTTTTGGCCAGGAATGAATGCACAAATAGGGCAAGAAATTGAAAATTGTTCTGTTTGTCTATCAAATTCACAGAATCAAGTGAGAGAACCAATGAAATCTCACAAAATTCCAAATTATCCCTGGGAAAGAATATCTCTTGATATATTCGAAATCTTCAAACAGAATTACTTAATAATAGTGGATCATTACTCAGATTTTTTTGAAGTTGAATGCCTAGAAAATACAACATCTGAATACATAATTGAATGCTGCAAAAGACAATTCAGCAGATATGGAATTCCTCAAATTATAGTCTCAGACAATGGAAGGCAATTTACATCGACTGAATTCCAAAAATTCAGTAAAGAATGGCAATTTCAACATTCTACATCATCACCACTTCACAGTCAGGGAAATGGAAAAGCTGAAGCGGCAGTTAAAATAGCCAAAAACTTACTGAAGAAATCTAAACAAGAAAATAGTGATTTTTGGCAAAATTTGTTAAATTGGAGAAATACACCCACTATAGACATAGATTCAAGCCCAGTACAAAGAATCATGTCTAGAAGAACGAGAGCTATACTGCCAATTCACCCAAATTTACTTAAACCATCAATTCCAGAAAATATTCCAGATAAAATATCCATCAAAAGACAACAGGCAAAATACTACTATGATAGAAAATCTAAAAATTTACCAGACTTAGACATAGGACAAGAAGTGTATGTCAGAACACCCAATACCACCCCATCATGGTCCAAAGCTAACATCACAAATGAACACAACACAAGATCCTATGATGTGAATATTCATGGTAGAACCTACAGAAGAAATAGAACCTGGATTAAACCACAACAGGCTTCAGCAAATCAAAAATCTATAAACAATCAAGAAGAAGGAAGAAAAGAAAGCATTGATCAAGAACAAACTGTATCAAATTGCTTACCATCTACTTCATCAGCAGGAGGAGACAACATTGTGAAAAGAACCCGAATTGAAACTACCGAATGCAGAATCCAATCAAAGAGTGACAGCCCCACGGTAAGTGAACCTGAGAATGCTGCATCAGAGACTAGAACCAGATCAGGTCGACTGGTGAAAAAACCAAGTAGATTTAAAGACTAGTGAAAAAAGGGAAGATGTTAGGTTATTCAGTGATTGAATATATCATCATCACAAGTTAATGTTTTGGTTCATGTAGGATATGTAAAATAACATATGACAATAGAGGCCAGTCAATAAAGTTACGTCTTCATGATAGGTTAGTGATTCGTTGTTTTGTACAAGACACTAACAAATCAAACAGGAGGTGAGGAAAGACTTGGGAGTCACCTCCCTGCCGTCTGGAGAGTCACCTCCTTGTCGTATGGGGAGTTACCTCCTTGTCGTCTGGGGAGTTACCTCCTTGTCGTCTGGGGAGTTACCTCACCTCCCTGTCGTCTGGGGAGTTACCTCACCTCCCTGTCGTCTGGGGAGTCACCTCACCTTCCCGTCGTCTGGGGAGTCACCTCACCTCCCTGTCGTCTGGGGAGTCACCTCCCTGTCGTCTGGGGAGTCACCTCCCTGTCGTCTGGGGAGTCACCTATAATTACCCGTATATGCTTCAATTATAATCCCTAAATAAATATTCGGGTTCTATTTATCATGGTTCCTATAAGCTGAAGAGCTTTGCTAAGGCGTACGTGCAATAATTAAAAAAAGGTCAGAGGTTTTGGTATTAAAATCAAAAAAGGCATATCTTGACCAGGCTCACATGAGCTTTTTAGATAGGAGAACCACTTGACCTTTTTTATTATTTTACCTTTTAATTGTTTTTTTCACCTGTTAAGCGTATTTACGCAAGTTTGGCCTCAAATACTCATTTTTTTATTACTCAAGAAGCTTCTAGGACCAAAATATTTTTGGTCGTAGAGGTACAGTCTGTACCACTTTACGATCGTCAACGGCCTGAAACGCGTTTGTGGTTGACTTTTCTTGATTTATCAAGAAAATGGGTCGGCCATATATTAGGCAACAGACTAAATCAAAGCTTAGTTGATTTCTGTTCCTCTAGATGGTGCTCTGCCATCTAAAAAGCTCGTGTGCTCGTGGTCAGGATATGTCTTATTTTATTTTAATATATATAAATGACACAATTATCATCCCTATATTACTGTCTTGTTTTATCATGGTTCGTATAAGCTGAAGAGCGTATAGTGAACGTGCACGTGATATTTCTTCAATCCCAAATTTCCTTTATGTAAACATGATATGCAGTAGCGCGCCATCTGTCATGAGAAATTCAAACTATTTTTGACGAGCACCTTTCTTTTTAAAAATAAAACAATTCTCTACTGTCCTTACTGCAATGATAAAATAATGGGAGGGTCTGGCTCATCAGTGTTGAACCCTCCCAGCGGTTTCTCCAGTTTAATCTATCATACCGCTGTTGTATTGGAATGTTTTCCTTTTACACTGATGCTGAACTCTTGGAAAAGATATTTTAAATGACTATGCGCATAAGCTTTGAGGGGGCTCAGTAGGAATACATACAATTATAGATATATAAGCTGTTTGTAGAAGAGCAATGATCGAAGCATGCTTATATATTTATAATTTTATATATTCATCTGGATCTCTTCCCTCAACAATGTGTTTCCTATCCAGCAGTAGGTGTAAGTGGGTGGCCACAAGGTGGGAAGGCCACAGTGCAAGTGGTCAGCTTGTGGCCACGAGGTACCCAGTCAGAATGGGGGTAGAAATCTATAAAATGCTTTAAATTCTTTTTCTCAAAGTATTTGGGGACTTATTCCGTAAATACCAAAGTTCGGGGGGTGTTAACAAGCATGCAGCCAAGCAACGATCAAATCTCCACACTTGATCCATTGTTGGTAACGACCTCGATTTTTTGTTTACAAATCGACAGTAAATAAACTAAATTTTTCCACACGTATATATATTCCTCTACAATTTAATATCGGAAACACACAGGTATTGAAGAAAAGCAACTGTATTCAAATGACAATGAAAACTTCGGAAAATGAAATTCCATATAATTAAAAACTCTTTATGAAAAAATTTAAACTATTTTTGACGTGTGTGATTCTTTAAAAAATAAATCAATTTTCTACTGCCCTCACTGTAATGATAAAATAATGGGAAGGCCTGGCTCATCAGTATCATTGCAGTAAGGGGGAAGTAGAAAATTGATTTATTCTTAAAAGAATCATACGAGTCAAAAATAGTTCAAAAATTTCCATAACAAATGGCGCGCTAATGCATTATAAAAACTCCTTAATGTAAATATTTTATAACAAAAGTCTCTATAACTAAAAATGTTTACTTTTTTAATTAAAACTCTTCAAAATAGAATTCTAGATACCAAAAACTGGCTATAATGAAAAATATTTGTCTAATTCACCATCATAATTCATTTTGTAGATATGTTAAATAGGAAACTTGCATAAGCTGGATAATTGCCTGGAGCAGTATATTATCAAGGAACAAAATCTTAGTCAAAAATATTTTTTTTCATGAATTTTTGTTTTACACAAATTTTTTTTTACTTTTATTTTTACAAAAAGAAAATCTATCCTTTCCCAGCACTTGCTGAATCATTCCCGCTTTATCCAATCTTCTTATCTAATCCACACCTGTCTTTCTTTTATCTTCCCTGGCCTGGGGAATCTAACCTTTTTGAACACCTTTGGTGGCGTGCAACACCTTGGTACTTTGCTATAGTGTATTGCGGCTGTCTGTTTGCTACATTCACTTTTGGGCTCGAGAAACATACACTTTGGTTAGTAGCCCGTAAAACCATATTCTCTCTTTAGGCGAAAAGTTTCTTGTAAGGTTTTATTCAACCGAGATTTCGAGCACTTCTACCCTTCTACAGGAATAAAAAGTCACTTTTACTCGCCTTTAGAAGGGGGCAGAAATGCTCTAAATCTGGTCTGAATAGAAAAAACTTTACGAGAAACTTTTCGCCTAAATATTTCGTTCCTTAATAATAGGAGACTATATGTTGTACTTCTACACAAATGTCTTCTATTATCTAAACTTTAAATATCAAACCTATTTTATATATCCAAAGTGCGTGTATTATAAAATAAAATAAAGCTCTCAGGGTTAAGTTTCTTTTTCAATTTTTTATTTTCAAACTTTCGGACTTGTCAGTCCTTCAACAGGAGCATCACGATAATAAATTGATGAGAAATAAACGTTCTTCCCTGATTTATAATATTATAAAATAAATAAAGCTTCCAGGGTTAAGTTTCTTGTTCTGTGTGTGTATAAAATCTCTGTGGCTTATTTGTGTCATTGATTAATATAGGGAGAAAAGATTATGCTCAGTTTTAGCGTCTATTTTGACGGAAGAGGCGACCTTTATTTTTAGAATAATTGAATCTCAGATATGTTCTTGCTGAGTTTGTCACAGTTGATGCCATGCCACTTTCCTGAATCTGGAATACGACCAAAGATGACACCTCTTAAGTATATTTGACAGCGGGGCAAGGTGATCTACTGCTGTAACTACATAGAGATTATAGGAGAAATGGAATCATTATTGCACGAACGTTTCTTTTACGTATGAAACAAACTTCCCCACTGTCCTTACTGCGATGAAAATTATTAGGAGGGTTTTTGGATCATCAATGGTGAACCCTCTCAGCGTTTTCGCCAATTGAATCTACCAGACCGCTTCTTAGAGCTTTACTACTGTATTGGACCATTCTGCTTATACAAGTATACCTATATATGCTGCACTGAAGGATGTAATCTCAGAAATGGTATTCAAGAAAACTATGGACATAAGCTTTTAGGATATTAGTAGGGACAGTGGAGGTTTATTTTATAGGTAAAGAAAAATTAGTGCTATAATGCTTTTATTTCTTATATATAGATGGCGCGTGTTTTATTTCCTTATAAATAATTTATAAATAGAGATTTTGCCCTTAAATACCAATAACATTGTTCCGTAATTCTCTAAAGTTATTACCAATTCAATAATTGGTTAGTTTCGTCATTGGTTATACGACAAGTCGACTGAGTTCAAGTGATCTAACGGGAATCTGTGGCAAGTTGAAAGGGCAAAGCAGAACTGATTTATGCATACGTAGTTATATCGTATACTATGGTATATTGAGTATTCATTTTTGGTTTTGAAAAACACGCACAACCTTTTCTAATAAAGTAAAACAAAGAAACCCAGATTAAGATTGGAATATAACCTCTCGAATATTGGCTATTTATCGAAAAATAAACTGCTTTATTTTTCGACAAAATAATTCTCCTTAATTATAGCTAATCATATGGTATAGGAGGGTAAGGTAAAAGGTTCTCGGCCTATCAATGAAAGATTGATTTTCAGTTTTTAAAAAAACATTCTCTTTTTTTCTACAAATCTCCCTTGACTTCAACACACTTGGTCCAGCGTTTCTCCAATATCAGTATTCCTTCCTGGAAATGAGAGTCTGGAAGTCTCTTAAAATATTCATCTAAACTTCTTCATTGGTCGCGAAACGTTTTCTGAAACAATTTGCTTCAGGTGAGGAAAGAGATGGAAGTCTGAGGGTGCTAATCAGGTGAATAAAGGGATGCCCGAGCAAATCGTACCTCAAATTCCGCAGTTTCCCATTGCCTAAAACACTTTGGTGATCAGGTGCGTTGTCCTGGTGAAAGATGATTTTTTCTTCCACAAGCCAGGCCTCTTCTCGCGAATTTTGGCATCCATCTGCTCAAGAAGATTATAGTAATATTCGCCTGTAATAGTTCTACCTTTTTCATGGTAATCAATTAACAGGATCCCTTTGGCATCCCAAAACACACTGGTCATGACCTTCCCGGCAGATGCGATTGACTTCGCTTCTACCCATTGCTTCGACTGCTGTTTGGTTTCTGGCGTGTAGTGATGGCTCCATGTGTCATCCATGGCGACAAATCTCGCACAAAATCGGTCGAATCTCTTGGTTGAATCGGTCCAAACATTGCTGCGAATGTCGTTTGCGCTTTGCTTTTGATCTACATTCAGAAAATGCGGCACCTACCTTGTACAGAGCTTTCGCATCCCTAATTATTCGTGTAAGATGTTCCGTACTCTTTCTTCCAATATGTCCACGGCCTCAGTTATCTCACACATCTTTACTCACCTATCGTCCAACACGATATTGTGCACATTTTTGATAGTTTCCGATTTGGTTGCAATTTTTGGCCGCCCTTCACGTGGGTATCTTCGAGTGACGTGCGACCGCATTTAAATCCAGCTGCCCATTTTTTAATGATTAAAATTAAAGAAGAGTTTCCGTAATTTTTTTTTCAAATTGGTATGAATTTATTTAAAAGTTAATCTATCCAAAAATAAGAATTTAATAACTGCACGATAGTCAAGTTTATCTATTTTAACGAAACACGTGCAAGACGTGCACTGCAGAGACTCGCAGCGAACAAGTTAAAACTTGTCCTACGAAATAATGACATGCGCGCGCAGGGACAAAACCTAATCTTTTGGCGATTAGAATGCCATCTCTGTGTCAGGCCGAGAACTTTTTTCCTAAACCTCGTATGTACTTAGAGCAGAAACAGTCGCAAAACTACTAACCGCCTCTACCTACTATATGTTGTTGTCGTGTCCATATCGGTTTTGCTCTTCATTGGAAAATGGGTGCCGTTGCCACGTGGCCACCTTAGACCAGAATTTTGTCGAATATCCCAAGTGGGTGTGGTGGGACTTCTCCCCCAACCTACTATATTTACTTGGGATAAATAATTCTTGTTCTCTTCCAATGTTTGCTTCTAAAATACTCAATATTATTTCGTATTTCGGGGTGGTAGAACAAGTAAAAGATGGCCTTTAAACATTTGAGAGATTACTCTGTGTGACGAAGTAATTTCTCGGCTCTCTCTATTTGGAGTTTTTATGAAGAATTTTCTATGTGTGTGTTGGGATGAGACTCCTTATTTTGTAATTACATCACATGTCTACACATGTAGTAGTACTAGGCCATACTAGGTATGATAAGAATGATGAGTAGAAGGTTTTGACTGCTTGTTGTACAAGTTTTCCACACCACGTGAAGAAACCTGTTATACTTTGCACTTGCAAAGCTGACTGTATATCATTCGGTAACATTAACTTGAACTTTTACAATTGTCGAAAAAAATCTGCAGCAATTCACAAAAGTTCAAAGTGTAGTTGAATCCAAACTTTAATATTTTAGCGAAATAGATGAGAGACGTCGCCTCACGGCCTAAAGACTGTACCATGAGATTATGACCCTGGGAGGAAATCAGCTGCAGAAGACACTTGAGATGCCGGACCAATTGATCGTCTGCTGCAGAGATCAGATGGCGTGACGTCATCATGACGCCACTGGCGACAGGAACCTTTGTTCCTCTGAAATATTCGGGGGTTACCAAATAAACTTGACCTCAATATAAAATTTGTTTGAAAATTATGTTCGAATAACCGACAATGTCGTTTTATCAATAATAGCACATGCTCAATAAAATAATCCCCAGTATCAATATTGAACAAAAATATCAGGACTCCAGGGAAAAGTATATTTTCAAAAACCTTTTTATTCTCTAGCTTTCGGCCACGGACGTCCTTCTACAGGAGAAAACATGGTATTATAAGACGTTCATGCCTGAAAGCTAGAGATTAAAAGGTTTTTGAAAATATAATTTTCCCCGGAGGCCTGATATTTTTACTCAATAGCACATGTATTGTTCCTTTGTAATCATAATGATGATGAGATAAATCTGCTGCTTCAATGATAATATTTCCAAAGGATTAGTTGAACGATCTGATGCTGGAGATAGCATCAACTACCCCCAGTGTAGCGTTCTTTACCGTCACACCTTACGGTAAATCCAACTTTAGAATTAATACATTTTTATATATTCATCACTTTGAGTAAAATATATCAGGCCTCCAGAGAAAAGTATATTTTCAAAACATTTTTCTTCTCTAGCTTTCGGACAAAGATGCCCTTCTACAGGCGAAAACTTGGTAGAAGGGCGTTCGTGCCCGAGAGCTAGAGAATAAAAATGTTTTGAAAGAATAATTTTCCCTGGAGGCCTGATATATTTTACTCAATATTGATACAAGGGATTATTTTATTGAATCTATCACTTTCATAATGTGTTTGATGTATGCCCCCTGCTGATCTTGATCTTCGCTTGTTCAAGTTTCAGTTCTGTTTGACGCTTGTCACCGAAAATGTGTTCTCTAAAATATAATAGCCCTGTGATACCACAGATTTCTCTCTCCAATAGATTTTCCAATCTCCTTTTTGTGTAATGTCCTGGTCTACCATTAGGGTTCCAAAAAATAATTTCTAATAGGCAAAGATTTAAAATATGTTTATCTATCCTTAACTAGGCAAAAATATTATATCATATTATTCTTACTCTTAGGAAAAAAAAAATCTAAAATTATATAGGAAAAAAAAATTATATAAAAAAATTACAAAAACTATTAATTAACTAAAAAAATACTAACACCCTTTCAATTCTCTACCTGTTTGAAATAAAAGTGTATGGTTCTTTCTTTATCTCTTTCCTCTCTTTTACTAAAAAATAAATATATAATCATTATAAATCTCTTCTTTATTCCTATTTATTTTAAGAGTATGTCTAAATGACGGGTAAAGCCGATGCTAAAAGACGTTACGTTGTTAAATCTTCTTTTCTTGTTAAATTTTCTTTTTATTTTTCAAAATTTTTTTTTTTCTATCTAAAATAAAAACATATTATTCTAACATATGATTACTTTTATCACATTTTTCTCTCCTAAATAAGATATAAATATAATACATATAAACAACTTTTTAATCTCATCTAACTTAAACACAAAAATAATTATCAACTTTTATCTTATATAATTAATTTAGATTTAGCTTGCTAATCTAATAGAATTTCCTTTTTATATATAAATATTACTATTATTAAAAGTTTTAAATATAGTTATATCAATATATAAATCCATCTTAACTCACTCTATAATATCAACTTAATTTAAATTATATTTAAGATTTAAAATTTTATTTGATAAACTTTATTATTTACATTATATATATATATATATATATATATATATATATATATATATATATATAGTGTAAAAACTATATAACAAAAATATAACAGTGATTCTACATTTAAAACTCAAGGAGCAAACTGATAAGAATGATAAATCATATCAAGTAGATTTGGTTAGATTAGCAAGCTAAATCTAAATTAATTATAACAATAAATAGTTGTATAGTTTTATAGTTAAGTTTTCTATTAAAATTATCTTCATTATTTTGATTATTTGAATTCAAATTATAAAATTTGTAAATTGTTATTATTTAGTATAGATAGAGAGAAAAACAAAAAAAAAATCCTTTACTTCTAAAACATCATCTAGTTAATTATATATTTATAATTAATAACAATAAAATTTAACAACGTAACGTCTTTTGCATCGGCTTTTACACGTCATTTAGACATACTCTAATCCTGTATATAGAATAATAGAAGTGAGAATATATATAATATTATAAATTTTAGTAGTTAGAGAAAAGAGAGAAAGACAGAACCATGCACTTTTAATCAAACTAATAATAAGAAAACAAAATGTTTTGTAAAGAAGGTAGATAAGATTGTTAGTATATATATATATATTAAGAGAAAAGGGTCGCCTCTCCCGTCAAAATAGACGTCTAAAACCAGACGCCATCTATTGACCGTCGCCGCAACTAGCGGCCTCGGGTCGGTGACAAAGCCACAACACCAGCTTTGGCAAACTGAAAAGCGTCCACCTAGAGACCATGGTTTCGGGCTAATGGCCCTCGTCAGTCTAGGGCGGACTTTATTCCATGAGATCCACACGGGATCTAATGGAATCTTGACAATCTGCCAAAGAGGTGTTTAGCTGGCAAAGTGGCTGGGCCATATCTATGGCTAAAATATAGATGGAAATTTTGCCGGGAGGAAATTGATCTTAAGAGACAAGGGTCGCCTCTCCCGTCAAAATAGACGTCTAAAACCAGACGCCATCTATTGACCGTCGCCGCAACTAGCGGCCTCGGGTCGGTGACAAAGCCACAACACCAGCTTTGGCAAACTGAAAAGCGTCCACCTAGAGACCATGGTTTCGGGCTAATGGCCCTCGTCAGTCTAGGGCGGACTTTATTCCATGAGATCCACACGGGATCTAATGGAATCTTGACAATCTGCCAAAGAGGTGTTTAGCTGGCAAAGTGGCTGGGCCATATCTATGGCTAAAATATAGATGGAAATTTTGCCGGGAGGAAATTGATCTTAAGAGACAAGGGTCGCCTCTCCCGTCAAAATAGACGTCTAAAACCAGACGCCATCTATTGACCGTCGCCGCAACTAGCGGCCTCGGGTCGGTGACAAAGCCACAACACCAGCTTTGGCAAACTGAAAAGCGTCCACCTAGAGACCATGGTTTCGGGCTAATGGCCCTCGTCAGTCTAGGGCGGACTTTATTCCATGAGATCCACACGGGATCTAATGGAATCTTGACAATCTGCCAAAGAGGTGTTTAGCTGGCAAAGTGGCTGGGCCATATCTATGGCTAAAATATAGATGGAAATTTTGCCGGGAGGAAATTGATCTTAAGAGACAAGGGTCGCCTCTCCCGTCAAAATAGACGTCTAAAACCAGACGCCATCTATTGACCGTCGCCGCAAAACTAGCGGCCTCGGGTCGGTGACAAAGCCACAACACCAGCTTTGGCAAACTGAAAAGCGTCCACCTAGAGACCATGGTTTCGGGCTAATGGCCCTCGTCAGTCTAGGGTGGACTTTATTCCATGAGATCCACACGGGATCTAATGGAATCTTGACAATCTGCCAAAGAGGTGTTTAGCTGGCAAAGTGGCTGGGCCATATCTATGGCTAAAATATAGATGGAAATTTTGCCGGGAGGAAATTGATCTTAAGAGACAAGGGTCGCCTCTCCCGTCAAAATAGACGTCTAAAACCAGACGCCATCTATTGACCGTCGCCGCAACTAGCGGCCTCGGGTCGGTGACAAAGCCACAACACCAGCTTTGGCAAACTGACGGGAGAGGCGACCCTTGTCTCTTAAGATCAATTTCCTCCCGGCAAAATTTCCATCTATATTTTAGCCATAGATATGGCCCAGCCACTTTGCCAGCTAAACACCTCTTTGGCAGATTGTCAAGATTCCATTAGATCCCGTGTGGATCTCATGGAATAAAGTCCGCCCTAGACTGACGAGGGCCATTAGCCCGAAACCATGGTCTCTAGGTGGACGCTTTTCAGTTTGCCAAAGCTGGTGTTGTGGCTTTGTCACCGACCCGAGGCCGCTAGTTGCGGCGACGGTCAATAGATGGCGTCTGGTTTTAGACGTCTATTTTGACGGGAGAGGCGACCCTTGTCTCTTAAGATCAATTTCCTCCCGGCAAAATTTCCATCTATATATATATATTTTTTTATAATTTTATATTTATCCTTTTTTTTTTAATGATTTTTTATTTTTTTTTATTTTAAAATATGAATATAAATAGTTGTATTTGGTAATATATCTATACTATTAATTAACTTTTGTTATAAGTTTAGTTATTATGTTTTGAAACCCTAATGGTAGACCAGACATATACAAAAAAAATTAAATTGGAGTAATTATTGAAAAAAGAGATCTGCTGAACCGGGAATTCTCAAATAGAAGTTCAGCGGCGTTTCATCCCTTCTCTATTACGTCATAGACCTCTTTTAACCGGATTTTATGTGTTAATATAAAGTTACTTCAGTGAAACATTTATATGAACAGATATAACAACCTACCTTGCCCGCGACGCCTTCAACTGTAAACATCTATTTCTGGATGACACATGTTGTGGGGGGGGGGACAAAATTAGACCGTTTGTTCTGAAGTTTTAGAAATTCAAAGAAGAAAGAAAAGATAGTTAAGGGAAGAAAACCAAACTTTATAATCTTTACAGCCAGTTATATTAAAATAACTGATTCAACACTTATTCATCTTTCAATATTCCTTTAAAAAGGCAAATTATTAGAGTTTAATAAAGCTATTAATTGTGAAAATTCACTTTTATTTAATTTCCATTTTCCTCCCCAGAAATTGGAGATTAAACAAAATGAATTCTATACAATATTACTTTAAACATCTTGTGAAAAAAATCTTCAAATCAGCTATTTGATTTAAGTTTAACTAATTGTTAAAGATTATAAATTTGTATTAGTTATTATTGAGAGAAATTATAGAAAGTTGATTTAATAAATGGATACTTCCATTTATTTTTTTTAAGTATTTTATAATTGATATAATGTTGAAATATTTTACTTGTCTGATACTAAATTTGTTTTTAATAAATTCCATGTTTAAATTTTTAACATCTTCTATGAAATTTTCTAATATATTATTTATTCTATAAAATCTTAGAAACTGTCCAAAGTATATACCTTTACAACAATTTAATGATATATTAGAATTCATATTACAGTATTTTATAATATTGAAATTATAATTACTTTTTTGTTATAAATTTTAATAGCATTATTTGTAAGGTCTATATTTAGGTCTAAAAAGTTAACTTTTTTGTTTCTATAAATTTTTTCATTGTTCTTAAGTTTCAAGTATTTAGGATAAATTTTAGGTATTAAGTTTTTGAACTGTGGATTATTAAATATTATGATGTCATCTACATAACGGAACATTTGCCAGTTAACATTATTTTGTAGAAAGTATTCTCTTTCGTACCAGAATAATATTAAGTTTGCTAATAATGGACTTGAAGATGTTCCCATGGTAACGCCTTCTGATTGAATATATATTTTATTTTTAAATTCTATATAGTTAAAATATAAAAATGTTTCCAGTAGAGTTTTTGCTGTTTTAAGATCTAATTTATTTGTTTTATATCTGTTATGAATAATTTTAATGTGGAAAGTTTTGTCATTAATGATTTCGTTAAATAAATTGGTTATTTTATTATTTAGATCTCTTAAATTTATTTTAGAATATAGGTCCTCAAAGTCAAATGTGTGTACTGTTTCAATGTTTGTCCAATTGTTCATTAAATAGTTAATGATTTTTTTATTTGAGTCGATAAATTTATAATTATATTTATTAGTTAATTTATTTATAATAAATTGTAGTGTTGAAGCTAATTGTATATCAATGTTTTTTATAACTGAATTTATACCAGATGTGATTGTTCTGAAAGAAATAGGTTTTTGTGTAGTTTAGGAATTATATAGAACTTTGGTATGTTTGGATTTTTGTAGTGATTATAAATTTTTAGTGAATTTTCAACGTTTTTGATGTCTTTTTTGATTTTTGTGGCTGTAGTTCTAGCAAAAGTGTATTTATGATTATTATCAATTTCCTTTTTTAGTATATCGTGGTATAGATTTTTACAAATTATAGTTAAGTTATTGGAACATTTATCTATAGGAGTGATAATAAAGTCCTTCTGTAATTTAATTATATTTTCTTTAAAAGAAGGAATATCTGAATTAGGTTTTGTGTATTTAAGTGTATTATTATAATAATTTATAATTTCCTTTTTAATATTATGTTTCCATTCCAGAAAAGTAAATTCTGGAATACTGTATTTTATACTAGTTTTATTTATGAAAATATCTATATCTTTTAATATAGATTTAATTGTATTATTATAATTGTGTTTAATTTGAGGTATGTATTTATACCCTTTATTTAAAATATCCTGATATTCTGGATTTAAAAAAAGAAAAACTGCTAGTTAATATATGACCTGAGAACTTATATCTATCAATATAGTTGTTGCAATTACATTTAATTTTTTTAAAATTTGCCAAATTATTAATAAATTGGTTATAATTGCAAACTAAATTACCTATATTTTTGTTGTATCTCCAGATTGTTTTGAAATTTAAATTTTTTATAGGGAAAAGATTATTAATGTTTTGGTTATTAAAAATATCATTAAACTTTATATGATTAAATAGATTGTTATTAAATTTAATGATAATATTAATGTTATTAGTAGATTGTTTAATTTTTCTGTATTTAAAGATGTCGTGTGTGATATCTATTAATCTGTTAGTCAGATTATGAATTTTAATATATTCTATAAGTTTGATAAATTTATTATTATTTAGTTTAAATAATGTTTTAATAAATTTATCGACGAAGTTGTTAGTATACATTTGTTTTGGGTCCAGTAATTCTTCAAATTCAATGTAACCTAATTTATTGGTAGTTTTACCTCTAGTTTTATTAGGTTTAGTTTTAAATTCATTTTTTTTGTATTTGCAGCTGATTTCATAAGTTGAAATTTCTTCTGTTTGTGGTTTGTATGTGTAGTTTAATTCGTCATTAAGTCCATAAGGGAATAAAGTGTTGTGTTTATAAATGTAGTTGTTTTCTAATAATAGTCGTTGTTTTTTGTTTTGACATATGTCTAGTATTTCTATCTTAAAGTTGTTAAAAGTATGTAATTGATTGTGTTCTTTCATATATATATTACCAATTGATTTTTTAGCGTGGTTTATATGTAGGTTTATTCGTATATTTAATGGATTACACGTTTGTCCTATATATGATAATTGACAAATTTGGCATGTTAATTTATAAATAGTATTTACTAATTTACAACTAGTCGTTTGAAATGTGTCATGGTTCTTAAGAGAGGGACAAGTTTGACAATTCTTTCTTAGGCAATTCTTAGCGAGTTTAAATTAACATAAAAGAGGTGCTAACCCTAATATGCTGGAAGTTTTTTTTTAGTTTTTTAGTTTGTTATTCTATTGAAAAAATTTTTTTTAATATATTTATCTTAATTTTTTTTGTGGTGATTAAATTTGTAATAAAACGAATAATTAATCTATAAAAATATAGATATTACTGTTTGTTATCTGTTATATTTTTAAGAATAACTAATAAAAAACATCTTTAAACTAACTAAACACTGAAAAAAAACAAAAGTTCTGAAGTTATTTTTTCTAAAATTACTTTTATAATTTACTTTTTCATAATCAAACAATAAAAGATAATTAAAATCTGTATGGAGTTTTATTTATATTAGAATATCTAATATATGATTAAATTTGTATATTATATTATATATAAAAATATATCATAGAGCAAGCTCATATGAATTAATATAGTGTAAAAACTATATAACAAAAAATATAACAGTGATTCTACATTTAAAACTCAAGGAGCAAACTGATAAGAATGATAAATCATATCAAGTAGATTTGGTTAGATTAGCAAGCTAAATCTAAATTAATTATAACAATAAATAGTTGTATAGTTTTATAGTTAAGTTTTCTATTAAAATTATCTTCATTATTTTGATTATTTAAATTCAAATTATAAAATTTGTAAATTGTTATTATTTAGTATAGATAGAGAGAAAAACAAAAAAAATCCTTTACTTCTAAAACATCATCTAGTTAATTATATATTTATAATTAATAACAATAAAATTTAACAACGTAACGTCTTTTGCATCGGCTTTTACACGTCATTTAGACATACTCTAATCCTGTATATAGAATAATAGAAGTGAGAATATATATAATATTATACATTTTAGTAGTTAGAGAAAAGAGAGAAAGACAGAACTATGCACTTTTAATCAAACTAATAATAAGAAAACAAAAAGTTTTGTAAAGAAGGTAGATAAGATTGTTAGTATATATATATATTTTTTTATAATTTTATATTTTATCCTTTTTTTTTTAAATGATTTTTATTTTTTTTATTTTAAAATATGAATATAAATAGTTGTATTTAGTAATATATGTATACTATTAATTAACTTTTGTTATAAGTTTGGTTATTATGTTTTGAAACCCTAATGGTAGACCAGACATATACAAAAAAATTTAAATTGGAGTAATTATTGAAAAAAGAGATCTGCTGAACCGGGAATTCTCAAATTGAAGTTCAGCGGCGTTTCATCCCTTCTCTATTACGTCATAGACCTCTTTTCAACCGGATTTTATGTGTTAATATAAAGTTACTTCAGTGAAACATTTATATGAACAGATATAACAACCTACCTTGCCCGCGACGCCTTCAACTGTAAACATCTATTTCTGGATGACACATGTTGTGGGGGGGGGACAAAATTAGACCGTTTGTTCTGAAGTTTTAGAAATTCAAAGAAGAAAGAAAAGATAGTTAAGGGAAGAAAACCAAACTTTATAATCTTTACAGCCAGTTATATTAAAATAACTGATTCAACACTTATTCATCTTTCAATATTCCTTTAAAAAGGCAAATTATTAGAGTTTAATAAAGCTATTAATTGTGAAAATTCACTTTTATTTAATTTCCATTTTCCTCCCCAGAAATTGGAGATTAAACGAAATGAATTCTATACAATATTACTTTAAACATCTTGTGAAAAAATCTTCAAATCAGCTATTTGATTTAAGTTTAACTAATTGTTAAAGATTATAAATTTGTATTAGTTATTATTGAGAGAAATTATAGAAAGTTGATTTAATAAATGGATACTTCCATTTATTTATTTTTAAGTATTTTATAATTGATATACTGTTGAAATATTTTACTTGTCTGATACTAAATTTGTTTTTAATAAATTCCATGTTTAAATTTTTAACATCTTCTATGAAATTTTCTAATATATTATTTATTCTATAAAATCTTAGAAACTGTCCAAAGTATATACCTTTACAACAATTTAATGATATATTAGAATTCATATTACAGTATTTTATAATATTGAAATTATAATTACTTTTTTGTTATAAATTTTAATAGCATTATTTGTAAGGTCTATATTTAGGTCTAAAAAGTTAACTTTTTTGTTTCTATAAATTTTTTCATTGTTCTTAAGTTTCAAGTATTTAGGATAAATTTTAGGTATTAAGTTTTTGAACTGTGGATTATTAAATATTATGATGTCATCTACATAACGGAACATTTGCCAGTTAACATTATTTTGTAGAAAGTATTCTCTTTCGTACCAGAATGATATTAAGTTTGCTAATAATGGACTTGAAGATGTTCCCATGGGAACGCCTTCTGATTGAATATATATTTTATTTTTAAATTCTATATAGTTAAAATTTAAAAATGTTTCCAGTAGAGTTTTTGCTGTTTTAAGATCTAATTTAATTGTTTTATATCTGTTATGAATAATTTTAATGTGGAAAGTTTTGTCATTAATGATTTCGTTAAATAAATTGGTTATTTTATTATTTAGATCTCTTAAATTTATTTTAGAATATAGGTCCTCCCTTCTGTTGTTTTGGATCATCTTGATGATCATGTTATGGTGGTGCAGTCATGGCTAAAAATCTTGTGAAAATATAATAACAAAAATGGTTTTGATCAGATATTGTTTTAATTGAGCTATAAGATAAACATAACTTGGTAAAAGTACTGCCTGGCTTAAGGCGTAAGAATAAAAAAAATGAAAAGCGTATTTACATAATGTACAAATGTTTTGGGCCGACCAACGGGGAAGAACAACAATGAGATTTCTATAGTGGAAGCGTGACCTCTGGCGGTCGATTCAGCAGAGTATTTGTATCTATGAATTATAATTTTAAATAAAATAGTTTAATATAACATTTTAAATAATATCTTAATATAACATATATATATGTCGTATTGTAATTTTTCCAAAGTTCAATGTGTGGAAATGACAATTAAGCAGTCGTTTGTGGCTGTCTCCACCTCAATAATCATCGTCCTTATTTTTTTTTCAAATCTTTTTTAAACAAAACAAAAATTTACATACACCATTTAATTAAATCTTTAGTAAAAAAAAAATAAAAAAATAAAATAAAATTTACATTCTATCATTCAAAATGTATCACTACCCCCCACAAAAAAAAAAAGAAAAATTTGTATTATATTTTCTTCCTCAACGGAGGTTGGGATGGGATGGAAGGTAAAGGATGAGATACATTTCGAAGGGGAAAAAGAGAGAAGAAAAAGAAAAAAGAGAAAAAAAATGCAAAAATTATATTACACAAGTAATTATATTGTTAGAGGCAAAAAGCGACCAAGGCCTGTTAGGTGGGGAATTCAGAGGAAAAGGTGGCCTTACAAAACCTAACTAACATAATGCAGACAACTGGGGAAAAATTTCTAAATATCAAGCACTACATGTTTACATACCCTCATACACATAGGTATAATCCCATTCAATAGCAACTTTTATTGCTGAATGGAAGTATGCAAAATTTAGGGTTTGTAGTGGAAAAACTTGCCTGTTAAGCTAAGTGCCCAAGCATTGTTCCAGGTCCTCTTCTTGAAATGGAAAAATTGTGTGTAGGTTTTCCTCAAATACTGGTATCTTCAAATACTGGTTCCCAGAGTCTTATTTTAGAAATATTAACTATTGTTGTACGTTTATTTTCGGGTTGACATGGCTTATCTATTTCTATTGTTTGGGGGGAAGGTATGGCAATTATCGTATAAGGTTCTGGGTAAAAAGCTGGCATAAGTTTACCTTGGCCTGATTGGTAAGGGATCTTATACAGTACCTTATCTCCTATTTTTAAATTGGGTGTTTTATGGGATTCATTATATCTTTTGACTAATTTAAGATGTAGTTTTTTTTGTATTATCATTGGCGGTTTTCCTAGCTTCTTCTATGGGGGGGATAGGCTATTGTTAGGTCACTGGTATAAAATGGATTAATGCCGAAAAGTAAATAAACGGGAGGAATTGTAGTTATTGAATGGGGAGTATTCCTATATTCTTCTAATGCTTTTTGTAATAGCTTGTGCCATGGAATTCTGGGATTTTGTTGATGGTGGAGTCTTAACTTCGAAATGATAGTGGCATTAGCCCTTTCTACCAGCCCGTTACACTGTGGATGAGAAGGGGATGTCATAACGTGTTTTACGCCTTTTTCCTGTATGAACTTATTGAATCTTTTGGAGACAAATGAGGGATGTCTGTCGGTAACAATAATCTTTGGCTTACCTATACTTAATAACTGATTTATAATATTTATATACCTTGCTATCGAGGTACTCTTAGAAGGAAAAGCCCAAATGTATCTAGAGTGATGATCAACTACTACATGAAGGCAATTTTTTGTACTATTATATTCTCCTAGGCCTAAAATACTATCAAGAGCAACTACATCAAATGGTTTCTCAGCTAGCGGTAAAGTACCCATGAGTCCATATGAGGGTGTAGTCGGCTTCTTTACAGATTGACAGGTCCTGCATTTCAAAATATAATTTTTTATTTTACCTATCATACCTTTAAAATAATATTGTGTTGATATTACCCTAGCCATTGCACTAATACCTGGGTGTCCTAAACTTTCATGAGCCTTAATTATCAATTCTTGTTGTAAGGATGGTGGTACTACTATTCTATCTTTATTTTTTAATCGAATATAAGTGATATTGTCTTTATTGAAATATAATTTAGATGAAGGCTTAGCTAAGGATTCTTGTCCTTCTTTTAAATCTTGTATGGATAGGAAGCAAGAATATGGTAAGCGGGACAACATGTCAGCTTCATAATTTTCACATCCTTTATTATATTTGAATTCCAAATCATATTCTGATAATCTTAATGACCATCGAAATAGTCTACCATTTGTATGTTTGAAATTATTTAACCAAATTAGTGCTTGATGATCAGTGTGAACTATTACCCGCTGACCTGAAAGGTAGGGATGGTATCTCTTGCACGTTTCTATTATTGCTAATAATTCCAGCTCTGTAATGGTATATTTGGATTCTGCCCCCCTTAAGGCCCTACTATAAAACGCTATGGGTCTCATTGTGCCATCAGGATACTCCTGTTTGAGCACGCCTCCTAAACCTGCAGTACTAGCATCACAAAAGATATGCGTAGTTAATAACGGATTATAAATTTGGAGGATTGGTTTCGAAACTAATGCTTCTTTAAGAGCCTCAAAACTTTTTTGGCATTCGTCAGTCCATGTAAATTTTATATCTTTTTTCAAAAGATTATTTAAGGGAGCTCTTAATTTATTAAAATGATTTATAAACTTAGCATAATGTGTAACGCTTCCTAAAAATGATCTTAAGCACCTAACATTACGAGGAGGTGGCAATGATTTAATTATATCAACATTAATGCCCGAGGGAGACATTTGGTCTCCAAAAATTTCATAACCTAAATAATTTATCTTTTTCATAAAAAATAAACACTTTTCCTTCCTAAGTTGGATACAATCTTTTTGTAGAATTTCAAATATTTCCTTAAGATGTTCCAAATGGGATTGCGTATCGTTTGAAAAAACCAATATATCATCAAAATAAGAATTTACATTTTTAAGGTCATATTTTTGTAATATTGAACTAAGTATCCTATTAAAGATGGCGGGAGCTGTACGTAGACCAAATGGTAGTCTACACCATTGATAGGAACCTTCTGTGGTGGTAAAACATGTCATGTATTGATCCTTTTCATGCAAGGAAACAGTCCAGTATGCACTTAAAATGTCAAGACATGAGAATACTCTCGACCCTTGAACCTTCTGGATGATATCTTCAATTAACGGAATTGGAAAACTGTCACCCATTAATTTTGAATTTAATTTTCTAAAGTCAATACATAGTCTAGTCTTATCACTTTCTCCTTTTTTACGGGCTAGGGTTACTGGTGAACTGTATGGTGATGAAGCAGGCTTAATTATGCCATATTTCAACAACTGACTAATTTGTTCTTTAATTGTTCCGTTATCCTTTAGATTATGTCTATAAGGTCTGAGACAAACAGGAGTCTTATCTCTGAGTGTTAGTCTCGGGGGATCTACCTTTAAAGGTCTAACATTATACTTATTTTCACCAAAAATATCATCATAGTCATTCATCAAAACATGGAAATTATTTCCCAGTCTGACGTCATTATGTATATAACTATCTTCTGAGTTTGGTAAAGGCAAAGGTCGGAAGTTTGGTTGATAAATAGGTCTCGATTTAAAACAAGAAGGAAAATATATGTTAGATTGATTTATAGTTTTACCTATGGCATGTACATTTTTTATACGATTACATTTCCCTGATAGTTTTAAACAATAATTATGTTTGTTGCAATATTTAGACCTAACAAGACTTAAATAATTTTTAGAATTATCATATTGTAAGGCATCAAGTTCTTCTTTAGAAAAAGTATAATCAAAATTAGATAAAACACCATCATTTTGCATAATAACATTTTTATCAAAATCAATCTTCAGTTTAAAATATTTTAGGTACTTTGTGGACATTATCAAAAAGTTCAAATTTAGATTATCAATAATATAAAACAAAATATTTTTAGTTATAATTCCAATTTTTATATTCAAACAAATCTGGCCTTTTATGTTAACATTATTAGATACAGTACTTATTTTATCGTAACTAGAAATATTTATGTTATTTGAAAAATTCTTGGCCAAAAAATGAGTAGGTAAGATATTAATCTCACTACCTGAATCAAACAGAATCATAAACATACCCAGGAACCATGAGTCTGCTGTCCCCACATCCGCTCTGATCCCCGGGCACCGTCAATATCCCACTTGGTCTTGATTACCGGGGTTCGACGCACTTTGTAGGCCGATGGATGAAGTCCCAGGATGGCCAGGTTCGAGGAGTTGGCCGGCGTTGACATCTCCATGCTGCGGCGTGATAGATCGCCACCGCGAGGCCATGTTGGGGCGATTTCCTCCAGCAAAGTTGTTCCTCCGTCCATTATTCCATCTTCCGTCCCTTTGTTGAGTTGTGTGCTCCAATGATTCGGCAATACGAAGCCAGTCCTCTAAGGAATGTGGCGAGGAAGCAATCAGAAACTTCTCGAGTGGGCCGGCACCAGATGTAAGAGATTCCAAGACTAAATCCTTTGGCATGTGTAGCTACGAACTGATTGTATCTCTTGCTTAGTTAGTTGCCAAAACTTTTTATGTAGGCCGCGTTCAAACTCTGGGAAGAATGTCATCATCCTAGAATGTAAATCTTCCAATGTGTCAATTTCGTCACAAATTGTGGCATAAATCTCAAGAGCATTGCCCTTAAAGAGAGTAGGTATCATGAAAAGAGCATCTTCTTGTTTGATATTCCGGAGCTTGATCTGTTGGTTGAAAACCTTCAGCCATTGCGAGTATTTAAGCCCTTCTTCAGGGTTAAAGCTTGGTATCATATCTTTGGGATAATATTCCATATTCGAATTTTCTTTAAGATCAGTCTTATTAATAGATGAAGTAATTTTTGGGCTTGCCTTCCTCTTTCTTATGCCCTGAGATTAAATAAAATTTCCGCGAACAAGTTCGAATCCTGTCGACTACTTTGTCGTATTGTAATTTTTCCAAAGTTCAAAGTGTGGAAATGACAATTAAGCAGTCGTTTGTGGCTGTCTCCACCTCAATAATCATCGTCTTTATTTTTTTTTCAAATCTTTTTTAAACAAAACAAAAATTTACATACACCATTTAATTAAATCTTTAATAAAAAATAAAAAATAAAATAAAATTTACATTCTATCATTCAAAATGTATCATATATATATATATGTTATATTAAAATATTATTATATTTAAAATTATATAGTTCATTGTTACAAATACTGCTAAATCGGCCGCCAGAGGTCGTGCTTCCCTATAAAAACTCGTTGTTGTTGTTCCCCGTTGGTTGGCTCAAAACTTTTGTACATTATGTAAATAAGCTTTTCTTTTTTATTATTACGCCTAAAGCTAGGCAGTACTTTAATCAAATTATGTTTTTCATATATATCACTTAGCTCAATTAAAGAAACCTCTGATCAAGACTATTTTTATTATTTTACTTTCAAGAAGATTCATGCCACGACTGCACCACCATAGCATAATCATCAATATGATCAAATACAGCAGAAAAGCAATCTTATCTTTTTTTTAATAATATAATATATATATATATATAGGTTTAAATGAGTAGAATCATTTGATCACAATCATAGTCAACAATAATTCTCCAAGGATAAGTTCTTATTTTATTACCAACACATCGAGGGTATAACGACCCTACTACAGGAATATCAAATATGAAATCATATCTACCATATTCCTGTAGAAGGGTCGTTATACCCGAAAGCTCGAAGTGTTTGTAATAAAAGAAGAACTTATCCTTGGAGACGTGTTGTTGATTCTGATATATATATATATATATATATATATATATATATATATATATATATATATATATATATATATATATAGTGTAGAAACTATATAACAAAATTATAACAGTGATTCTAATTTTAAAACTTAAGGAGCAAACTGATAATAATGATAACTTATATCAGTTAGATTTGATTAGATTAGCAAGCTAAATCTAAATTAATTATAATAATAAATAGTTATTTAATTTTATAGTCCAGTTTTGTATTAAGATTATCTTCACTATTATGATCATTTAAATTCAAATTATAAAATTTGTAAAATGTTATTAATTTGTAGATAGAGAGAGAAAAAAAAATCCTTTACTTCTACTACATCCTCAAGTTAATTATATATTTATAATTAATAACAATAAAAATTAACAAAGTAACGTCTATTACATCGGCTTTTACACGTCATTCAGACATACTCTAATCCTATATATAGAATAATCGAAGAGAGAATATATATAATAGTTAGAAAAAAGAGAGAAAGACAGAACCATGCACTTTTAATCAAACTAATAATAAGGAAAAAAAAAAAAGAGTTTTATAAAGAAGGTAGATAAGATTGTTAGTATATATATATTTTTTTTTTTATGATTTTATATTTTATCCTTTTTTTTTTTAAAGTTTTTTAAAGGTTTTTTATTTTATAATATGATTATAAATAGTTGTATTTAGTAATATATCTATAGTATGAATTAACATTTGTTATAAGTTTGGATATTATGTTTTGAAACCCTAATGGTAGACCAGACATACACAAAAGACTTTAAATTGAAATGAATTGGAAAAAGAGATCTGCTGGAACGGGGATCTTCAGATAAAATTCCAGCGACATTTCACCCCTTCTTTATTATGTCATAGATCTCTTTTAAACCGGATTTTATGTGTTAATATTAAGTTGTTTCAGTGAAATATTTAAATGAACATATATAACAGATACAAGTGTTAACAAATTCAAACTGTAAACCTACCTCGGCCGCGGCGTTCTCCATTGTGAATATCTATTTCTGGCCGACACATGTCGCGGGAGGGGAATGTCCCCCCACATTTCAAATTTAGACCATTTATTCAGAATTTTTTTGAACAACAAGAAAATTAAGAAAGGAAAAATAGTTAAAGGAAGAAAGCTAAATTTTATAATCTTTACAGCTAGTTATATCAAAATAACTGATTTAACACTTATTCATCTTTTAATATTCCTTTAAAAAGGCAAATTATAAGAGTTTAATAAAGCTATTAATTGTGCAAATTCACCTTTATTTAACTTCCATTTTCCTCCCCAGAAATTGGAGATTAAACAAAAATGAACTATATACTTTAACACTTTAAAAATCTTGTGAAAAAATCTTTTAATCAGTTATTTAATCAAAGTTTAATTAACTGTTAAAGATTATAAATTTGTATTAGTTAATATTAAGAGAAATTATAGAAAGTTGATTTCATAAATGGATATTTCCATTTATTTTTTTTTAATATTTTATAATTGATATACTGTTGAAATATTTTACTTGTTTGATACTAAATTTGTTTTTAATAAATTCCATGTTTAAATTTTTAACATCTTCTATGAAATTATCTAATATATTATTTATTCTATAAAATCTTAGAAACTGACCATAATATATACCTTTACAGCAATTTAATGATATATTAGAATTCATATTACAGTATTTTATAATATTGAAATTATAATTACTCTTTTTATTATAAACTCTAACAGCACTATTTGTAAGGTCTATATTCAAGTCTAAAAAGTTAACTTTTTTGTTTCTATAAATTTTTTCATTGTTCTTAAGTTTCAAGTATTTAGGATATATTTCAGGTATTAATTTTTTAAACAGTGGATTATTAAATATTATTATGTCATCTACATATCGGAATATTTGCCAATTAATATTATTTTGTAGAAAGTATTCTCTTTCGTACCAGAATAATATTAGATTTGCTAATAACGGACTAGAAGAAGTACCCATGGGAACGCCTTCTGATTGAATATATATTTTATTTTTAAATTCTATATAGTTAAAATTTAAAAATGTTTCCAGTAGAGTTTTTGCTGTTTTAAGATCTAATTTAAATGTTTTATATCTGTTATGAATAATTTTAATGTAGAAAGTTTTGTCATTAATGAATTCATTAAATAAATTGGTTATTTTATTATTTAGATCTCTTAAATTTATTTTAGAATATAGGTCCTCAAAGTCAAATGTGTGTACTGTTTCAATGTTTGTCCAATTGTTCATTAAATAATTAATGATTTTTTTATTTGAGTCGATAAATTTATAATTATATTTATTAGTTAATTTATTTATAATAAATTGTAGTGTTGAGGCTAATTGTATATCAATATTTTTTATGACTGAATTTATACCAGATGTGATTGTTCTGAAAGAAATAGGTTTTTTGTGTAGTTTAGGAATTATATAGAACTTTGGTATGTTTGGATTTTTGTGGTTATTATAAATTTTTAGTGAATTTTCAACATTTTTGATGTCTTTTTTGATTTTTGTGCCTGTAGTTCTAGCAAAAGTGTATTTATGATTATTATCAATTTCCTTTTTTAGTATATCGTGGTATAGATTTTTACAAATTAAAGATAAATTATTGGGACATTTATCTATAGGAGTGATAATATAGTCCTTCTGTAAATTAATTATATTTTCTTTAAAAGAAGGAATGTCTGAATTGGGTTTTGTGTATTTAAGTGTATTATTATAATAATTTATAATTTCCTTTTTAATATTATGTTTCCATTCCAGAAAAGTAAATTCTGGAATACTGTATTTTATACTAGTTTTATTTATGAAAATATCTATATCTTTTAATATAGATTTAATTGTATTATTATAATTGTGTTTAATTTGAGGTATATATTTATACCCTTTATTTAAAATTTCTTGACATTCTGGATTTAAAAAAGAAAAGTTGCTAGTTAATATATGACCTGAGAACTTATATTTATCAATATAGTTGTTGCAATTACATTTAATTTTTTTAAAATTTGCCAAATTATTAATAAATTGGTTATAATTGCAAACTAAATTACCTATATTTTTATTGTATCTCCAGATTGTTTTAAAATTTAAATTTTTATAGGGAAAAGATTATTGATGATTTGGTTATTAAAAATATCATTAAATTTAATATGATTAAATAAATTGTTATTAAATTTAATGATAATATTAATGTTATTAGTAGTTTGTTTAATTTTTCTGTATTTAAAGATGTCGTGTGTGATATCTATTAATCTGTTAGTCAGATTATGAATTTTAATATATTCTATGAGTTTGATAAATTTATTATTATTTAGTTTAAATAATGTTTTAATAAATTTATCGACGAAGTTGTTAGTGTACATTTGTTTTGGGTCCAGTAATTCTTCAAATTCAATGTAACCTAATTTATTTGTAGTTTTACCTCTAGATTTATTAGGTTTAGTTTTAAATTCATTTTTTTTGTATTTGCAACTGATTTCATAGGTTGAAATTTCTTCTGTTTGTGGTTTGTATGTGTAGTTTAATTCGTCGTTAAGTCCATAAGGGAATAATGTGTTGTGTTTATAAATGTAGTTGTTTTCTAATAATAGTCGTTGTTTTTTGTTTTGACATATGTCTAGTATTTCTATTTTAAAGTTGTTAAAAGTATGTAATTGATTGTGTTCTTTCATATATATATTACCAATTGATTTTTTAGCGTGGTTTCTATGTAGGTTTATTCGTATATTTAATGGATTACAAGTTTGTCCTATATATGATAGTTGACAAATTTGGCATGTTAATTTATAAATAGTATTCACTAATTTACAACTAGTTGTTTGAAAAGTGTCATGGTTCTTAAGAGAGGGACAAGTTTGACAATTTTTTCTTAGGCAATTCTTAGCGAGTTTAAATTAACATAAAAGAGGTGCTAACACTAATATGTTTGTAGTTTTTTTAGTTTTTTTAATTTGTTATTCTTATGAATTTTTAAATATATTTTACTTAATTGTTTTTGTGGTGATAAAATTTGTAATAAATTGAATAATTAATCTATAAATATATAGATATTACTGTTTGTTATCTGTTATATTTTTAAGAATAACTAATAAAAAAACATCTTTAAACTAACTAAACAATGAAAAAAACAAAAGTTCTGAAATTATTTTTTCTAGAATTACTTTTATAATTTAATTTTTAATAATCAAACAATGAAAGATAATTAAAATTTGTATGAAGATTTATTTATATTAGAATATCTAATATAATTTAATTTGTATATTATGTTATATATAAAAAATATATCATAGAGCAAGCTCATATGAATTAATATAGTGTAGAAACTATATAACAAAATTATAACAGTGATTCTAATTTTAAAACTTAAGGAGCAAACTGATAATAATGATAACTTATATCAGTTAGATTTGATTAGATTAGCAAGCTAAATCTAAATTAATTATAATAATAAATAGTTATTTAATTTTATAGTCCAGTTTTGTATTAAGATTATCTTCACTATTATGATCATTTAAATTCAAATTATAAAATTTGTAAAATGTTATTAATTTGTAGATAGAGAGAGAAAAAAAAAATCCTTTACTTCTACTACATCCTCAAGTTAATTATATATTTATAATTAATAACAATAAAAATTAACAAAGTAACGTCTATTACATCGGCTTTTACACGTCATTCAGACATACTCTAATCCTATATATAGAATAATCGAAGAGAGAATATATATAATAGTTAGAAAAAAGAGAGAAAAACAGAACCATGCACTTTTAATCAAACTAATAATAAGGAAAAAAAAAAGAGTTTTATAAAGAAGGTAGATAAGATTGTTAGTATATATATATATATTTTTTTATGATTTTATATTTTATCCTTTTTTTTTTAAAGTTTTTTAAAGGTTTTTTTATTTTATAATATGATTATAAATAGTTGTATTTAGTAATATATCTATAGTATGAATTAACATTTGTTATAAGTTTGGATATTATGTTTTGAAACCCTAATGGTAGACCAGACATACACAAAAGACTTTAAATTGAAATGAATTGGAAAAAGAGATCTGCTGGAACGGGGATCTTCAGATAAAATTCCAGCGACATTTCACCCCTTCTTTATTATGTCATAGATCTCTTTTAAACCGGATTTTATGTGTTAATATTAAGTTGTTTCAGTGAAATATTTAAATGAACATATATAACAGATACAAGTGTTAACAAATTCAAACTGTAAACCTACCTCGGCCGCGGCGTTCTCCATTGTGAATATCTATTTCTGGCTGACACATGTCGCGGGAGGGGAATGTCCCCCCACATTTCAAATTTAGACCATTTATTCAGAATTTTTTTGAACAACAAGAAAATTAAGAAAGGAAAAATAGTTAAAGGAAGAAAGCTAAATTTTATAATCTTTACAGCTAGTTATATCAAAATAACTGATTTAACACTTATTCATCTTTTAATATTCCTTTAAAAAGGCAAATTATAAGAGTTTAATAAAGCTATTAATTGTGCAAATTCACCTTTATTTAAGTTTTAAAATTAGAATCACTGTTATAATTTTGTTATATAGTTTCTACACTATATTAATTCATATGAGCTTGCTCTATGATTTTTTTTATATATATAACATAATATACAAATTAAATTATATTAGATATTCTAATATAAATAAATCTTCATACAAATTTTAATTATCTTTCATTGTTTGATTATTAAAAATTAAATTATAAAAGTAATTCTAGAAAAAATAATTTCAGAACTTTTGTTTTTTTCATTGTTTAGTTAGTTTAAAGATGTTTTTTTTATTAGTTATTCTTAAAAATATAACAGATAACAAACAGTAATATCTATATATTTATAGATTAATTATTCAATTTATTACAAATTTTATCACCACAAAAACAATTAAGTAAAATATATTTAAAAATTCATAAGAATAACAAACTAAAAAAACTAAAAATAACTACAAACATATTAGTGTTAGCACCTCTTTTATGTTAATTTAAACTCGCTAAGAATTGCCTAAGAAAAAATTGTCAAACTTGTCCCTCTCTTAAGAACCATGACACTTTTCAAACAACTAGTTGTAAATTAGTGAATACTATTTATAAATTAACATGCCAAATTTGTCAACTATCATATATAGGACAAACTTGTAATCCATTAAATATACGAATAAACCTACATAGAAACCACGCTAAAAAATCAATTGGTAATATATATATGAAAGAACACAATCAATTACATACTTTTAACAACTTTAAGATAGAAATACTAGACATATGTCAAAACAAAAAACAACGACTATTATTAGAAAACAACTACATTTATAAACACAACACATTATTCCCTTATGGACTTAACGACGAATTAAACTACACATACAAACCACAAACAGAAGAAATTTCAACCTATGAAATCAGTTGCAAATACAAAAAAAAATGAATTTAAAACTAAACCTAATAAATCTAGAGGTAAAACTACAAATAAATTAGGTTACATTGAATTTGAAGAATTACTGGACCCAAAACAAATGTACACTAACAACTTCGTCGATAAATTTATTAAAACATTATTTAAACTAAATAATAATAAATTTATCAAACTCATAGAATATATTAAAATTCATAATCTGACTAACAGATTAATAGATATCACACACGACATCTTTAAATACAGAAAAATTAAACAAACTACTAATAACATTAATATTATCATTAAATTTAATAACAATTTATTTAATCATATTAAATTTAATCATATTTTTAATAACCAAATCATCAATAATCTTTTCCCTATAAAAAATTTAAATTTTAAAACAATCTGGAGATACAATAAAAATATAGGTAATTTAGTTTGCAATTATAACCAATTTATTAATAATTTGGCAAATTTTAAAAAAATTAAATGTAATTGCAACAACTATATTGATAAATATAAGTTCTCAGGTCATATATTAACTAGCAACTTTTCTTTTTTAAATCCAGAATATCAAGAAATTTCAAATAAAGGGTATAAATATATACCTCAAATTAAACACAATTATAATAATACAATTAAATCTATATTAAAAGATATAGATATTTTCATAAATAAAACTAGTATAAAATACAGTATTCCAGAATTTACTTTTCTGGAATGGAAACATAATATTAAAAAGGAAATTATAAATTATTATAATAATACACTTAAATACACAAAACCCAATTCAGACATTCCTTCTTTTAAAGAAAATATAATTAATTTACAGAAGGACTATATTATCACTCCTATAGATAAATGTCCCAATAATTTATCTTTAATTTGTAAAAATCTATACCACGATATACTAAAAAAGGAAATTGATAATAATCATAAATACACTTTTGCTAGAACTACAGGCACAAAAATCAAAAAAGACATCAAAAATGTTGAAAATTCACTAAATATTTATAATAACCACAAAAATCCAAACATACCAAAGTTCTATATAATTCCTAAACTACACAAAAAACCTATTTCTTTCAGAACAATCACATCTGGTATAAATTCAGTCATAAAAAATATTGATATACAATTAGCCTCAACACTACAATTTATTATAAATAAATTAACTAATAAATATAATTATAAATTTATCGACTCAAATAAAAAAATCATTAATTATTTAATGAACAATTGGACAAACATTGAAACAGTACACACATTTGACTTTGAGGACCTATATTCTAAAATAAATTTAAGAGATCTAAATAATAAAATAACCAATTTATTTAATGAATTCATTAATGACAAAACTTTCTACATTAAAATTATTCATAACAGATATAAAACATTTAAATTAGATCTTAAAACAGCAAAAACTCTACTGGAAACATTTTTAAATTTTAACTATATAGAATTTAAAAATAAAATATATATTCAATCAGAAGGCGTTCCCATGGGTACTTCTTCTAGTCCGTTATTAGCAAATCTAATATTATTCTGGTACGAAAGAGAATACTTTCTACAAAATAATATTAATTGGCAAATATTCCAATATGTAGATGACATAATAATATTTAATAATCCACTGTTTAAAAAATTAATACCTGAAATATATCCTAAATACTTGAAACTTAAGAACAATGAAAAAATTTATAGAAACAAAAAAGTTAACTTTCTAGACTTGAATATAGACCTTACAAATAGTGCTGTTAGAGTTTATAATAAAAAGAGTAATTATAATTTCAATATTATAAAATACTGTAATATGAATTCTAATATATCATTAAATTGCTGTAAAGGTATATATTATGGTCAGTTTCTAAGATTTTATAGAATAAATAATATATTAGATAATTTCATAGAAGATGTTAAAAATTTAAACATGGAATTTATTAAAAACAAATTTAGTATCAAACAAGTAAAATATTTCAACAGTATATTAATTATAAAATATTTTTAAAAAAATAAATGGAAATATCCATTTATGAAATCAACTTTCTATAATTTCTCTTAATATTAACTAATACAAATTTATAATCTTTAACAGTTAATTAAACTTTGATTAAATAACTGATTAAAAGATTTTTTCACAAGATTTTTAAAGTGTTAAAGTATATAGTTCATTTTTGTTTAATCTCCAATTTCTGGGGAGGAAAATGGAAGTTAAATAAAGGTGAATTTGCACAATTAATAGCTTTATTAAACTCTTATAATTTGCCTTTTTAAAGGAATATTAAAAGATGAATAAGTGTTAAATCAGTTATTTTGATATAACTAGCTGTAAAGATTATAAAATTTAGCTTTCTTCCTTTAACTATTTTTCCTTTCTTAATTTTCTTGTTGTTCAAAAAAATTCTGAATAAATGGTCTAAATTTGAAATGTGGGGGGACATTCCCCTCCCGCGACATGTGTCAGCCAGAAATAGATATTCACAATGGAGAACGCCGCGGTCGAGGTAGGTTTACAGTTTGAATTTGTTAACACTTGTATCTGTTATATATGTTCATTTAAATATTTCACTGAAACAACTTAATATTAACACATAAAATCCGGTTTAAAAGAGATCTATGACATAATAAAGAAGGGGTGAAATGTCGCTGGAATTTTATCTGAAGATCCCCGTTCCAGCAGATCTCTTTTTCCAATTCATTTCAATTTAAAGTCTTTTGTGTATGTCTGGTCTACCATTAGGGTTTCAAAACATAATATCCAAACTTATAACAAATGTTAATTCATACTATAGATATATTACTAAATACAACTATTTATAATCATATTATAAAATAAAAAAACCTTTAAAAAACTTAAAAAAAAAAGGATAAAATATAAAATCATAAAAAAATATATATATATATACTAACAATCTTATCTACCTTCTTTATAAAACTCTTTTTTTTTTTTCCTTATTATTAGTTTGATTAAAAGTGCATGGTTCTGTCTTTCTCTCTTTTTTCTAACTATTATATATATTCTCTCTTCGATTATTCTATATATAGGATTAGAGTATGTCTGAATGACGTGTAAAAGCCGATGTAATAGACGTTACTTTGTTAATTTTTATTGTTATTAATTATAAATATATAATTAACTTGAGGATGTAGTAGAAGTAAAGGATTTTTTTTTTCTCTCTCTATCTACAAATTAATAACATTTTACAAATTTTATAATTTGAATTTAAATGATCATAATAGTGAAGATAATCTTAATACAAAACTGGACTATAAAATTAAATAACTATTTATTATTATAATTAATTTAGATTTAGCTTGCTAATCTAATCAAATCTAACTGATATAAGTTATCATTATTATCAGTTTGCTCCTTAAGTTTTAAAATTAGAATCACTGTTATAATTTTGTTATATAGTTTCTACACTATATTAATTCATATGAGCTTGCTCTATGATATATTTTTTATATATAACATAATATACAAATTAAATTATATTAGATATTCTAATATAAATAAATCTTCATACAAATTTTAATTATCTTTCATTGTTTGATTATTAAAAATTAAATTATAAAAGTAATTCTAGAAAAAATAATTTCAGAACTTTTGTTTTTTTCATTGTTTAGTTAGTTTAAAGATGTTTTTTTTTATTAGTTATTCTTAAAAATATAACAGATAACAAACAGTAATATCTATATATTTATAGATTAATTATTCAATTTATTACAAATTTTATCACCACAAAAACAATTAAGTAAAATATATTTAAAAATTCATAAGAATAACAAACTAAAAAAACTAAAAAAAACTACAAACATATTAGTGTTAGCACCTCTTTTATGTTAATTTAAACTCGCTAAGAATTGCCTAAGAAAAAATTGTCAAACTTGTCCCTCTCTTAAGAACCATGACACTTTTCAAACAACTAGTTGTAAATTAGTGAATACTATTTATAAATTAACATGCCAAATTTGTCAACTATCATATATAGGACAAACTTGTAATCCATTAAATATACGAATAAACCTACATAGAAACCACGCTAAAAAATCAATTGGTAATATATATATGAAAGAACACAATCAATTACATACTTTTAACAACTTTAAGATAGAAATACTAGACATATGTCAAAACAAAAAACAACGACTATTATTAGAAAACAACTACATTTATAAACACAACACATTATTCCCTTATGGACTTAACGACGAATTAAACTACACATACAAACCACAAACAGAAGAAATTTCAACTGTTGGCTTCCGTAGGCGTTTCTTACTGGGAAAAAGAAAGAGAGGATCCAATGAAATAATTTAGTAGTGTTTATTAGAACAAAATCATCATTGTGAACAACAAATATAACAGAGAGTACCGTCGTCTTCCGGGTATTCCTTCTACTGGGGAGCTCGGATTCTATATTCTGTGCGTTTATAATCTGTTTATCTGTGGCTCTCTGGTCGGGATGGCGCCTACATTCGGCCATTCCTGGATTTCAATCGTCCTCGATTGAACCTTGCGTTGCAGGAAGGTCGTGGGTTGCGTCGGGGGGTATCTTCTACTTCTGGCTCCTCGTCCGGACTTTCTTCTGTAGCTGAGTCATTAATTCTATTTTGTTCTCCTACTGTCCTATCACACGGGTCCTTTCGAAAGATCTGGATCAGGTCTCTCAATTCAGGGTCGGAATGCCGAATCATCAAGATTTGTTCTTCCAGTGTGATTGTGAGGCACACTTCAAGGTTTTTCTCCACGATTTCCTCCATCGTGTCTCTAGGGTCGTCGACTGGAGCTCTACTCATTCCGTCTACGTGGGCCATCTTCTCCCCTGGTTTATGTCGAATTTCGAAATCGTATTCCTGAATCAGATTGTACCATCGCGCTATCTGAGGATTTGTAGTCTTCTTCGCGTTCATGTAGACCAGTGCTTGGCAATCTGTAACCACTGTAAACTTGATTCCTACGAGGAACTGACGTAGTCGATCCAAGGTCCACACTATCGCCATCAGCTCCAATTTGCTTGAGTGGTACATCTTCTCGGCCTCTGTTGTCTTCTTGCTCACACAGTAGACCAAGCGCCATTTGCAGTCTTCGTCCATCTGTAGCACCATTCCTGCTAATCCCTCAGCACTCGCATCGCAATGTACTTCTGTCTTGAGTTCAGGGTTGTAATGAGCTAGTACCGGATATTCGACCAGATCCTTTCGTAGTCCTCCAAATGACCTTCGCTGTTCTTCCTTCCATTCAAATTGTGAACCTTTCTTCGTAAGTCTGCTTAGCGGTTCTGCTTTCCTCGCGAAGTCCTTTACAAATCGTCTGAAGAAGTTCGTCAGTCCCAGAAAGCGTCGTATGTCGTGGACATTCTTGGGTTCTGGAAATTCTTCTATCGCCTTGATCTTTCTTGGGCCTGGCTTAAGTCCGCCTGTACTGATGACATACCCTAAGAACTCAACTTCCCTCCTTCCGAACTCACATTTAGAGGGTTTCAGTGTCAACTTCGCTGATCTTATTCTTTCGAGGACTTCCCTCAACCTTTCGATCATCTCCCGCCAATCCTTTGCCGGGATAATCACGTCGTCGAGATAGCAGAATGCCTTCTTGTTCAGCAGCGGACCTAGGACAGTGTGCATCAGTCTTTGGAATTCAGCTGGTGCGTTGGCGAGTCCAAAAATCATCCTTTCGAATTGACCTGTATCATCTGGGGTGATGAATGCTGTCTTTAATTTTGCCTTATCGGTCAGTGGTATCTGCAGATATCCATGCGCCAGATCCAGAGTGGTGAAGAATTTCGCATTCCTTAGGCCTTCCAGAAGGTCGTCTATCCTTGGTAATGGGAACTTGTCCTTAACTGTTTGAATGTTGAGTCTCCTATAATCTACCACCAGACGATGATCTCCAGTTTTCTTCCTCACAAGTAGGACGGGACTAGCGTAGGGTGATCTAGTTTCCGTGACTATTCCATTGTCCTTCCACTCTCTGACAATCTCCCTGATTGCTTCGCGTTCACTTGCAGTCGTCTTATACGGTCTCAGACAGACTGGCTTGCTTCCATCAACCTCCTTAATGTCCATCTTGGTGACATCGGTGCACCCTAATTCCTCCATGCCAAGAGCGAAACAGTCTCTATACTCGTTTACTACATCTAGGATTTCTTGTCTCTCTTTCGAAGTCAGAGAATGATTGACGTTGATGTCCTCAGGCAGTATGGGGCGCTTACGTTTCATTTGGTCTTGTCCTTCCCTCTTCTCTTCATTTTTAGTCTGAAACGAATCCTCTGCGACGTCCAGGTTAACAACAATATCATCAAGGTTCAGTAGTTCAACCCGCCCTACACATTGGTTCTTCCTTACTCTCAACTTGCCCTTGCCAGCTGAGATGATGGGTACGGTCGTCTTTCCGTCGACCACTTCCAATAGGGAATCGACACAGGCGTCATCTACTCCTGTGAACAATACATATCCGTCCTTTACCTCGTCTGTGATTGCACTTGTAAAGTTAATGGAGTCGCTCTCCAACTGAACAGTTTCGGTTGCTCTCAGTTCGATGCGACGCGACTTGATTTCTTCTTGCAGATTAGCAAACGGAAATTCGGATGAATAGCCAATATGCAAGTTTTTACCGATTCTCGCGAAGGATACGTAGGGCAGATCTGTCCATGTTCTTCCAATTAGTAGGTCATAAGGTTGGGCATCATCGTTAACAATGAATACAGTGATTTCCCTTCCGACGATGCCATCAATCTCCAGGTCGACTGTCGTCTTCCCAACGGTCCTGGCAGCTGGTGCAGTCTGGTTACCGATGCCGTACAGACTAGTCGAGTCTGGTTCGATGTCGACGCTGATCCTCCTTGCGACCGATTCTCTCATTAGACAACTGCTGCTCCCGGTGTCTATCATTGCCTTCACGGTTTCCTTGTTGTCGATCTTGACATCCTTCAAATATACATCTGGCGGGACAGTCTCCAGTCCTTCGACTTCCAGGTTGGCTACTTTTAGTCCTTCTTTGGGTCTTGTGCAATTCCTTTCCTTGTGTCCCGTTTGACCGCATCCTCGGCATGTCAACGTAGTCCTGGGTGCTGGGCAGTCTCTGGCAATGTGTCCAAACTGATTGCAGTTGAAGCACTTCGGTTCTCCCTTGTCGTTTCTGATCGTACGGTTGACCATTCTCCTCAAGGTGTTAGGGTACGTTTCACTGATTTCGTTCCTTGCAGCGTCTTGACCCGAAACATTCGTTCCTTGTTTAGTCTCTTTAACTTCGCTTTGGTTGGGGAATCTCGCAGATTTCTGCTGAAACGACTGTGGTATGAGGTGTTTCGCATTCCAATGCGGAGGTCCCATCTCGGTGCGAACATTTTCGTACTCGTCCAGTTTATCCGCCAACTCATCTGGGTTGTTTAACTTGGTCCAATCGTCAATGAGATGATTACGCAGCACATTTGGAACTTTTTTCTTTAGCTGGTTAGTGACGGACAAATCCTTTAGGGCGTCGAAATTTTCCACGTTCATTCCTTCGATCCATTCGTTGAAATATCCTCGCAATTCGAAAGCGAAGTCTCTCCAGGAACCCTTTTGAGATCTCTCGTGCTTCTCGAATTTTTGTCTGAATTGTTCGGGGCTCAACTTGTACCGTTTTAGGAGCAACCTTTTCACGAACCTATAATCGCCGCTTTGTTCTTCTGTTTCCCGAGCGATTAATTGAGTCATTTCGTAAGGTAGCAATCCTAGGAGGCTGAACGCCCATTGGTCTTCATCCAATCCTAGTCGCTTTGCCTGTCTTTCGAAAAGAATTAGGTAAAAACTCAAATCATTGTCCTTCGACTCGTACTTGGGCATCAGTTTACGTATCTCGTAATGTGCGTCATTGCTGGTACTTCGAGACGTATCGTTGTTTCCGCGTGTAGTCTGGATGCGCAGCTTCTCAAGCTCGAATTCCATTACCATTTGTTCTTTTCGTTCGATTCGTTTCCGATCCTCGATTCGTTCCCGTTCTATACGTTCTGCTTGCTCTGTTTGTGCTGTTTGTTCCATTCGCTCCCGTTCTGCTCGTTCTGTTTGTTCCCGTTCCTCGATCAGAGTCTCCAACAGTTGCTTTGCGAATTCTTCTTCGTAAGATTGACTATTCAGGATAAGGCGTTTTAAGTCGACGATCCTGCTCTCTGGCGGTACTACCTCGCCGAGTTCATACGCCAACTTGCTCAAATCGCATTTCCTTACTTTCGCTAAGTAAGTCATGTTTTTCAAAAGGAAAAATAAACAAGGCAAAGTTTTTTTTTTTTTTTTAAATAAACAAATAAAACTGACTAAGCCAGATACGTACTGTTTCAATTATTTCTTTAAACGAAATCAACTTTTCTTTGGTAATTTTGAGACAATACTTTTTTTTTCTTTTTACCGCGATACTTTGCGATAATACTTTTTATTTGTTTCTTCAATTTACTTAAAAAATACTTTCTTTAGAATACTTTACTTTACTTTAAAATACTTTCCTTAGAATACTGTACTTTACTTTAAAATACTTTCTTTAAAATACTTCACTTTACTTTAAAATACTTTCTTTAAAATACTTCACTTTACTTTAAAATGCTTTCTTTAAAATACTTTCTTTAAAATACTTCACTTTAAAATACTTCACTTTACTTTAAAATGCTTACTTTAAAATACTTCACTTTACTTTAAAATACTTTCTTTAAAATACTTCACTTTAAAATACTTCACTTTACTTTAAAATGCTTACTTTAAAATACTTCACTTTACTTTAAAATACTTTCTTTAAAATACTTCACTTTAAAATACTTCACTTTACTTTAAAATGCTTACTTTAAAATACTTTCTTATCGAGATGATTTTGCAATAATATTTTACCGAGGTGACTTGTAATAATACTTTTAGGAATAGGTAATTAAATTTCGTACATACCATGCAACTCCTCTTACGTTGATCGGTCACCGCGCCACGTCCTTCTCGTTTCCAAATTATTCCAGTGAATCTTCAATTTTCTTCAGGACTATCCCACTTCTGAATTTCTGTTGGCTTCCGTAGGCGTTTCTTACTGGGAAAAAGAAAGAGAGGATCCAATGAAATAATTTAGTAGTGTTTATTAGAACAAAATCATCATTGTGAACAACAAATATAACAGAGAGTACCGTCGTCTTCCGGGTATTCCTTCTACTGGGGAGCTCGGATTCTATATTCTGTGCGTTTATAATCTGTTTATCTGTGGCTCTCTGGTCGGGATGGCGCCTACACAACCTATGAAATCAGTTGCAAATACAAAAAAAATGAATTTAAAACTAAACCTAATAAATCTAGAGGTAAAACTACAAATAAATTAGGTTACATTGAATTTGAAGAATTACTGGACCCAAAACAAATGTACACTAACAACTTCGTCGATAAATTTATTAAAACATTATTTAAACTAAATAATAATAAATTTATCAAACTCATAGAATATATTAAAATTCATAATCTGACTAACAGATTAATAGATATCACACACGACATCTTTAAATACAGAAAAATTAAACAAACTACTAATAACATTAATATTATCATTAAATTTAATAACAATTTATTTAATCATATTAAATTTAATGATATTTTTAATAACCAAATCATCAATAATCTTTTCCCTATAAAAAAATTAAATTTTAAAACAATCTGGAGATACAATAAAAATATAGGTAATTTAGTTTGCAATTATAACCAATTTATTAATAATTTGGCAAATTTTAAAAAAATTAAATGTAATTGCAACAACTATATTGATAAATATAAGTTCTCAGGTCATATATTAACTAGCAACTTTTCTTTTTTAAATCCAGAATATCAAGAAATTTTAAATAAAGGGTATAAATATATACCTCAAATTAAACACAATTATAATAATACAATTAAATCTATATTAAAAGATATAGATATTTTCATAAATAAAACTAGTATAAAATACAGTATTCCAGAATTTACTTTTCTGGAATGGAAACATAATATTAAAAAGGAAATTATAAATTATTATAATAATACACTTAAATACACAAAACCCAATTCAGACATTCCTTCTTTTAAAGAAAATATAATTAATTTACAGAAGGACTATATTATCACTCCTATAGATAAATGTCCCAATAATTTATCTTTAATTTGTAAAAATCTATACCACGATATACTAAAAAAGGAAATTGATAATAATCATAAATACACTTTTGCTAGAACTACAGGCACAAAAATCAAAAAAGACATCAAAAATGTTGAAAATTCACTAAAAATTTATAATAACCACAAAAATCCAAACATACCAAAGTTCTATATAATTCCTAAACTACACAAAAAACCTATTTCTTTCAGAACAATCACATCTGGTATAAATTCAGTCATAAAAAATATTGATATACAATTAGCCTCAACACTACAATTTATTATAAATAAATTAACTAATAAATATAATTATAAATTTATCGACTCAAATAAAAAATCATTAATTATTTAATGAACAATTGGACAAACATTGAAACAGTACACACATTTGACTTTGAGGACCTATATTCTAAAATAAATTTAAGAGATCTAAATAATAAAATAACCAATTTATTTAATGATTTCATTAATGACAAAACTTTCTACATTAAAATTATTCATAACAGATATAAAACATTTAAATTAGATCTTAAAACAGCAAAAACTCTACTGGAAACATTTTTAAATTTTAACTATATAGAATTTAAAAATAAAATATATATTCAATCAGAAGGCGTTCCCATGGGTACTTCTTCTAGTCCGTTATTAGCAAATCTAATATTATTCTGGTACGAAAGAGAATACTTTCTACAAAATAATATTAATTGGCAAATATTCCGATATGTAGATGACATAATAATATTTAATAATCCACTGTTTAAAAAATTAATACCTGAAATATATCCTAAATACTTGAAACTTAAGAACAATGAAAAAATTTATAGAAACAAAAAAGTTAACTTTTTAGACTTGAATATAGACCTTACAAATAGTGCTGTTAGAGTTTATAATAAAAAGAGTAATTATAATTTCAATATTATAAAATACTGTAATATGAATTCTAATATATCATTAAATTGCTGTAAAGGTATATATTATGGTCAGTTTCTAAGATTTTATAGAATAAATAATATATTAGATAATTTCATAGAAGATGTTAAAAATTTAAACATGGAATTTATTAAAAACAAATTTAGTATCAAACAAGTAAAATATTTCAACAGTATATCAATTATAAAATATTTAAAAAAAAATAAATGGAAATATCCATTTATGAAATCAACTTTCTATAATTTCTCTTAATATTAACTAATACAAATTTATAATCTTTAACAGTTAATTAAACTTTGATTAAATAACTGATTAAAAGATTTTTTCACAAGATTTTTAAAGTGTTAAAGTATATAGTTCATTTTTGTTTAATCTCCAATTTCTGGGGAGGAAAATGGAAGTTAAATAAAGGTGAATTTGCACAATTAATAGCTTTATTAAACTCTTATAATTTGCCTTTTTAAAGGAATATTAAAAGATGAATAAGTGTTAAATCAGTTATTTTGATATAACTAGCTGTAAAGATTATAAAATTTAGCTTTCTTCCTTTAACTATTTTTCCTTTCTTAATTTTCTTGTTGTTCAAAAAAATTCTGAATAAATGGTCTAAATTTGAAATGTGGGGGGACATTCCCCTCCCGCGACATGTGTCGGCCAGAAATAGATATTCACAATGGAGAACGCCGCGGCCGAGGTAGGTTTACAGTTTGAATTTGTTAACACTTGTATCTGTTATATATGTTCATTTAAATATTTCACTGAAACAACTTAATATTAACACATAAAATCCGGTTCAAAAGAGATCTATGACATAATAAAGAAGGGGTGAAATGTCGCTGGAATTTTATCTGAAGATCCCCGTTCCAGCAGATCTCTTTTTCCAATTCATTTCAATTTAAAGTCTTTTGTGTATGTCTGGTCTACCATTAGGGTTTCAAAACATAATATCCAAACTTATAACAAATGTTAATTCATACTATAGATATATTACTAAATACAACTATTTATAATCATATTATAAAATAAAAAAACCTTTAAAAAACTTTAAAAAAAAAAGGATAAAATATAAAATCATAAAAAAAATATATATATATATACTAACAATCTTATCTACCTTCTTTATAAAACTCTTTTTTTTTTTCCTTATTATTAGTTTGATTAAAAGTGCATGGTTCTGTCTTTCTCTCTTTTTTCTAACTATTATATATATTCTCTCTTCGATTATTCTATATATAGGATTAGAGTATGTCTGAATGACGTGTAAAAGCCGATGTAATAGACGTTACTTTGTTAATTTTTATTGTTATTAATTATAAATATATAATTAACTTGAGGATGTAGTAGAAGTAAAGGATTTTTTTTTTCTCTCTCTATCTACAAATTAATAACATTTTATAAATTTTATAATTTGAATTTAAATGATCATAATAGTGAAGATAATCTTAATACAAAACTGGACTATAAAATTAAATAACTATTTATTATATATATATATATATATATATATATATATATAGGTCTATTTATCAATTACTAGCCGAATTACCTGGAAAACGCCCGGGTTTTACCCGAAGGCAATACTCGCAGGGGTAGCATCCACACGCTATTGAATATATTATTGTCAAGATAAATTGATATTTGTTACTCTTTTCCAAAAACAAATTCCGAATTTAACTCTATGTCCTGTTAAAATAAATATGTCAGATTAATTACATATTGAGGACGTACATAGCCGACAAACAAATATACATGTGATATCTTGGGACCTCTGGGACCAGTGTTACCTGATGCTAGACGAACCTCGATGTCAACTCTACCGTGCAGTCGTGGTGGAAGGCGACACAGCTCGGCCAAAGGTGAAATAAACAAACAGAGATTCCACTAAGAAGCGTCTGAACGTCAAGAAGGAATGGGACGAGGAGATTTCTGGCAGGAAAGGGTTTACCTCTATCAGAGCGGCCTGCGCGGCTGGACGAATGTTGGACTGAAACAAAGGACTGACTAACTGAGGCTTGGGGCCTCCTTTTTATAGCTTCAGGGTCCAGGCAGGTCACTGCCCTTTTCTGACGTAAACAGGGGGGAAAGTTACATCATCCAGGAGGGCCACGACCTCGTAAAAATTGGACTGGGCTCGCTAGGCCTACTCTCCTATTCTCACCTAGGCTTGATTAGTTTTAACCTTAATTTTCTCCTGTTATTCTCCATTCCTTCTATCTGTACAGTTGCTATATTTTATAATAGTCTTACGCGGTACAGAATGATATTATGTGATGCTTTCTATTTGCAGTAAATAACAAGTTATATACAGTCACGTGGTGGAACATGTGGTAGTAGATATCTGGAGTATTTACAACAAATCCATGGTCTTAAATCATCACAGATGGCCCCGGATGTGAGAGGGTTAATATGGAGGGATTTAAGAGAGCGGAATAGGAAGACTGTTATTAAGGAAGTAATTTTTAAAAATTAATTGAAATGAGTTGGTATATAACATGGGGTTGATTTCTGTATTCTGTATTCATAAGAGATAATAAAGTATAAGCAACTAATACTAAACATACAAGTAAAAATAGGAATAAAAGCTTTAATAGAGAACATATAATGATGATAAGTAAAAATATAAATGATTGGATGGGTCAATTATGATCTCTTTGTGATGGGCTTAGAAAAGATTGAGGGGTTAGTTATGTTCAGGATGAGGCAATGTCACCTCGACTCAAGTCCCAAACCATTTAATGTGCACGGCACGGAAAACCTAGGCCATGTTTCACATGTAAATTTAAGGACCGAATAAAGTTACAGTACCACAATCGAATAGTAAGATAAGGGTGATTGTTATGGGTTTTATGAATTAGTCGTTGAGACGTACGCATGCAGGATAAATGAGGGCGAAGATCAGTGACCAGAAATCAAAGTTTTAATTGGAGTCGTCAGGGAATTAGCGAGAAATAGAGTAAAAAAAAAGATGTGCCAGCGTGTGGCATGAGAGAGCCCTGGAATATAAAAAAAAAAAATACAATTTGCACGTGTCCAAGCCAGAAGTTGGGATAGGTAAATCTGGGGAACGGTGTGTCAATATTGTTAATTACGAAATCAAACTAGGTCAAGTCTAGCCTGGGCAGGATTGTTAGAAGTTCCTGCGTAAAAGGAATGTTAATATTTATGAAGAAGTAACCTTTAAAGTTGTTGATTAAGAGGTTATTGAAGATTGCCCTGTTTTTAGATCATGATTTTTAGTTTGATTATAAAAGAATATATCATTGAGATATGAAGTTGAGAAATTAAGGCTTTGCATAAAGCGTTAAAGGATTTGAAAAATCGAAAATAGAATTGCGAAGTTAAATGCAAAGTAATCTTTTTAAAAAAGTAAAAATAGTGATGACATATTACAAAGATTAACACACTATAGCAGTATATAAGGGGTAATAGAAAGTGAACATATTAAATGAAAAAAAAGAGCAATAATATACTCGATAGCATTGCGCAGAGGCGATATCGTAGCCAATGAGGATCTTCCGAGGCGCGATTATTGCTAGTTGAAACTTTACCCAATACTCGATAGCATTGAACATGGTATCGGAAGATGAAACAATGTAAATAACATCTAATTTATAAAGTGAGAGAAAATATAAAATGACAAATGCAAATTAGTGATATAAACATGAAACATAAACTTGAGATTATTAGATATGAAAGATTAAATATAAAGTTGATTATAAAATAGAGTCATAGAGCAGAAGTAAAAAAAAAATTTGGTAAAGAGGAAAAATTAACCAATATAAAATGACAATAGTCTAAACTGATTGGTTGACGTAAAAAAAACACTTATAAGAGCTAGATAATGATTATATAAAGGATATTAAAATGAAAAATTTTAAAATTAATTCATCGAGAAAGAAGAGCAAGTAAGATTATATATAGAAGTTTGTATATCGGGAAAGAATGGAAAGTAGTAGGCCAAATGTATGTTCCTGTTTTTTAGGATGGGTGGAGAGAGCTTTAAATTGTCCTCGGATGCGATATCTTTGGTCTTGTTGGCATAAATTGTTCCAACTTATCGAATTTGTTTTATGTTTGACGTGACTCGTGGGTCATATTGTTTCCAACTGTGAAACTCACTGAGTCCTAATCTTGTCGATTTTTTGTTCCCTGCGTCACGTTTAGGTGAAAACGTGATTCTTCCTAAAGCGGCATTTATATTGTGTGTGCAGGAAACACGGCGATCTATTCTAACCCGTCGAGGGTTGTTTTTTTTTTGTTTGCTTAACATATGTGGGTGCGTATGATTTTTGTAGGTAAAATGTTGTCCTTGGATCTAAGTGTCGATGTTAAGTGGACAAGTTAATCGAGGGCGAGAGAATCTAGACCTGGTGACTTGGTTTTGGGTTATTAATGAAAGAATAGATATTTTAATTTATTGGGATCAGTAGGCAGGATTAGTTATCGAATTAATTAGTTATTCTGTTAGTGGACTGATTTGTTAGTAAATGTAAAATAACGTGTTAGGAAAGTTATTTGTAGCTAAACAGGACATCGGCGTAGATTAATTGGTTAGGGATTAGAACGGTATATAGTAAGAAGTACGCACTAATATTAGATTTAATAGATGGCGAAAAATTCATTAGAGTGACACTCGGAAATGGCGATGGACCGTGACAAGACAATGTCGGCTGTTTGTTAGCTCGTCAAACGGACGAGGGGGGGGGAGATATTTTTATCGTATTTATTTAGGTCAGGAGCTCCTTTCGGGGACAGCTTGCTTCCTTCCAACTTATTGGAGGATATCTGCAGTAAGATGAAGAAAAGGGACTGAGCAAGTCGGGGGTATAAGACGAGATTTCTGAGCGTCAAATATCGTGGGACATAAATGGTTAAATTCTACTAAGTGTACATCAGGTGTTATGCGAGGTGTTTGAATTAGTGGCGTGTGCGGGAGGAATAGGATGTTTTCTGTATAGTATTTAAGTTTGTTCACATGAACTGTATCATCTTCTTTATTTAGGGGTCGATTGGGTCTGTTAATTTGGATTACGTTCGGAGATATTATTTCTATAATTGTAAACGGACCTGTGAAGTATGGTGCCAGTTTTCTCGTATCGGGATGTTTATAATTTTTTACGAGGACTAGGTCACCAATCCGAAATGCGGGGCTTGATGACCTTTATCATATCTTTGTTTGTCCCTTTCATGCTTAAGCTGTGTTCTGCTGAAGGCAAGTTGCCTAGCTTTATGTACTTCGGGAAACGGGTTATAATGTTTTTTTTTGTTGTTGTTCTGGTGGGATGCTATTAAACATCAAAAAGATCTTTGGCAAACCTGTGACGGTGTGCGGGGATTGATCATAGATTTAGACAACTTGCTTAATTAATTTAGTCCAGGATGTCTTCGGGTTTTCGAGATATAGTAACCTTAGCTTTCCAGTGATTGTGGCGTTCAGTCGTTCTATCAATCCGTTAGCTTGCGGATTGTTACTGGTGGTAAGTAGTGGTTGTATACCGCGAGATAGCAGAAATTTGCGGAATTTTTCGGAGGTTAATGCGGGCGCTCTATCCGAAAGTAGGCGTTTTGGAGACCCTTGTTGAAGTACCTTTTTTAGGGTTTGGATGTACGCTAAGGTACTGGTAGATCTCAATGAGAATGCCCAAGCGTATCTGGTCAAGTGATCCACTATAACATGGAGATACGTCTTGGAGTGTCCGTATTTCGAAAATCCGGATATTGTATCTATTGATATTAAATCGAATGGTTGTTGTGTTTCGAGGTTGTTGCGGACTTAGTAAAAATGTTATTCAGTGATATCAGATTAGAAGTGAGTGAAAGTGCGACTTTCGACGTGGACACGCTTTGAGGTGAGATGTGTCACAGGCGTGAAGGCGTCTTTGGCCTGTTGAGTGAGAAAAGAAATTGTGGTGTGACGCTGTGACACGAAGTGGAAAATTGTGAATGAAAAGGTGTCACGTGAAGTCGTTGTTTGGTACAAAATCTAACCTGTTTCACCATGAATAACAAATTTACTAAAGTCATGGGTGCTGGTTGTACGAACATATATCGAAATTTTTTTATTGTTAGTGGATATGGCACGTTGAATGTGATTTTTTTTTTTTGTGTTTAGTGGTGCGACGTTATGGAGCTTGTGTGGCTCGAAATTGGATTTGGGTGTTAAGTCGCGCACTAAAAATTGTTGCCAATTGGAAAAAGTGATGTGAGAGGGTGTTGTTTATTTTGTTGAGAGAGATTTGTCGATGATTAAATATGCATGTAAAAGGAAGGTACGAGGGAGTGTAGCTATGTTGAAATTTAACGATTGGAATAGTTTTGGAAGGCTGTGACTTAGGTTACTTCTGTCCAAAGCTAAGAAAGAAAAGGACATAGGGGCGTTGAAAATAGGATTAGCAACATTACAATGACACCAAATAAGAGCGTTGGAGTTCACCACGTGTGAGCAACCCGTTCCAGGAGGGGAAGATTTAGTAAATGGGACAGTTGTATTAACCTGTCCATGGGACAAGTGTTGCTTGCACGAGGTAAATTTGTACAAGGTAGTTGGTAGGGGTACATTATCTTGATACAGGAGTAGCTGAGGACAGTTTATAATTAGTAGAAATATTTTTATAGAGTTAAGGGATAAGATGCCAAAAGGCAAGGGTGTATCTAGGATATAGAATTTTAGGTTCTGCGTTATGTTACCTATTTTTAAGTTTAAAAATGAATAACCCATGGTGAAACCATTGTTAGCTATGGCGTTAATAGTTAAGTGGGTAGATATTCTATTTTGCAAACTGATTTCTATTATTTTAAAAGTATTCCGACTAATTATATCGATAGATGCTCCTGTATCAAGTAGTAAAGGTAAGTGTACATTATTGGACAGTTCAGCTCGAACGAGCAATTGTTCAACGAAAATTATGTATGGAGAAACCCACTCTTGTGCTGTCTTGTGGGTCGGGATAGGCCTGGTTTGGTGCCGTGGTTGGAGAATCCCTGGGACAGTTAGAGTTCACTGCTTGCGCTGGGCTCGTGGTTTAGAGATGGTCGGGGGAGCAGGTAACATACGCTCGCGTGTTGATAACTCGGAGGGGTGCTTGCAGGAGGTTTGGTGGCTTTCTCAGTCTTGTAGAGTATTGAAGTTGGGCCAGATCAGCCTGGGCGTCGTAATTGTCGAAGAAGCTCTGCTCCTCGTAGGAACCATCGTAGCGCGGTAGCTCCACATCTCGCGATAGTCCGGTCGCCGCGGAAAGCTGATGTAGCGTCCTGGCCAAACTCCCCAGGACATCTGATACCACCGGCGGGGGCGTGGCGTCCTGCTGGCTGGGGGCGACTTCCTGCGTCCTACCGAGGGTGTTTTCCATCTTTGGAAAAGTGGTGTTTTCGCCACTTTCATAGTCTGGATCGGACTCCATGGGCTCCTTCGAATCCTCCTCTCTTCCCTGTCCCATCTTTCTGTGCAGACAGTGGTCTCTTTGCTTACTTGTACCTTGGCGTCCACAATCCTGTCGGCTCTTCGGACGGGGGAGTCTGTGATATCTTGGGACCTCTGGGACCAGTGTTACCTGATACTAGACGAACCTCGATGTCAACTCTACCGTGCAGTCGTGGTGGAAGGCGACACAGCTGGGCCAAAGGTGAAATAAACAAACAGAGATTCCACTAAGAAGCGTCTGAACGTCAAGAAGGAATGGGACGAGGAGATTTCTGGCAGGAAAGGGTTTGCCTCTATCGGAGCGGCCTGCGCGGCTGGACGAATGTTGGACTGAAACAAAGGACTGACTAACTGAGGCTTGGGGCCTCCTTTTTATAGCTTCAGGGTCCAGGCAGGTCACTGCCCTTTTCTGACGTAAACAGGGGGGGGGGGAGTTACATCATCCAGGAGGGCCACGACCTCGTAAAAATTGGACTGGGCTCGCTAGGCCTACTCTCCTATTCTCACCTAGGCCTGATTAGTCTTAACCTTAATTTTCTCCTGTTATTCTCCATTCCTTCTATCTGTACAGTTGCTATACTTTATAAGAGTCTTACGCGGTACAGAATGATATTATGTGATGCTTTCTATTTGCAGTAAATAACAAGTTATATACAGTCACGTGGTGGAACATGTGGTAGTAGATATCTGGATAATTTACAACAATTCCATGGTCTTAAATCATCACATACATATATATTAAAATTACAAAATATTTTCTCACAATGAGTTTCTTTTTAATACAAAACGCTAGCTTTCAAGTGATAATCGCTCTTCAACGGGCTTAATTAAACATCGACTATATCCTAAAAGAAATATTTACAAAAACATACGCGCGCAGCGTGGATATTTAGAACTGAAATTTTCAATTGATATGTAATTTAACAATATTATGGAATATATCTATTTACATTTTTAGGGCATCCAAAACCTATAAAATTGATCTATTGATTTCTTCTGAGATATCGGTATTGTGATGGGATCTTCCTGCTTATGCTATTATATTCATTGGAAATGAGAGATTATAATAGTAACCGTTGATATTTGTTCTTAATTTTTTTGTAGTGGCATTCCATGAATATAATAGCATAAACAGGAAGATACCATCACAATACCTTAGATATCTCAGAAGAAATCAATAGATCAATTTTATAGGTTTTGGATGTCCTAAAAATGTAAATAGATATATTCTATAGCATTGTTAAATTACATATCAATTTAAAATTTCAGTTGTAAATATCCACGCTGCGCGCGTATGTTTTTGTAAATATTTCTTGTAAGATATAGTCGATGTAGGCTGCAGCACATTCTAATCTGCCACTATCCTTTACCACCCTCCCAAAGAGCGTCGCGCGCGGTAAAAAAGAACAGATAGCCCTCAAAATGTGGACAGACCTCTACATCCAAGATTACTCCACCAGAAATCTACGAAGATTTGCTGCTACCCCGAAACTACTCCTCCAAATGCTTCGAAACATCAAGTATGGGTCTACCTCCACAACAATCTTAACCGGCCATGGTTACATTCAGGCAGACCTTGCAACGGTATCGAAAGAAGACCCAATTTGCCCCCACTGCCAAGATGAAGACCAAACCGTAGACCACCTCCTCTTCACTTGCCCAACCTTCCAATACCAAAGATTCCAGACAGCCACTCTCCTAGGTATCACCAACATATGTCCAGCATCCCTAGAAAATCTCCCAAGAAAGAAATCTGCTTGGCGACACCTCATTAATTGGACTTCCACTGGCATTGTATATAAATCCAAGAAGACTTAGGTCAGAAGGACATCCCGGGTAGTTGGCGACTTCTGTACGCTCCAGGAACCTGGGTTACTTAAATAAATAATACAGGGTGATCCAAAAGTCCCGCACAACTTTAAAAATTAATAACTCCGCGAATATTTGCGCTAGAGCAATGCGGTAAACACCATTGTGTTCAGGATGCAATGGGATTTTTTATGGCAAATAATGAAAAATTCGAAATTGATTTTAGTTAAAATTTTATTCGCTAGATGGCGCTCTACCAGAATCAGATATTCAGCGGCTAAATTGTTTGATAAATTGAAAAATATAACTGATCGACACGTATTTTTTCTTTTTTAATACCAGGAAAGAACCCTAATAATATCAAATGATAAATTAATAAAACACCATTTCGCCAAAAGTTAGAAGAAATGGTTAACGATTTTCAAATACAATCTGAGATATGTAAAATAGGTATATGCAAATTTAAACATGTAGCAAAAAAAAAAAAGATATTTTAGATGCGGTTTGCTGGAATCCTCTCAGCTTTTTAAATTTCGAAAATAATAATTTTCTATTTTTTTAAATTCAACTTTCTCTCAGTATCGATTATATTTATTTTAATTCATTTGAAAAATATTTATCTATCTCTGGTGATTTATTTTACTCTGGAATGCCGTTGTTGTTTTTGTCGTGTCCAATAAAGAGCCTCAGATGTCTCCATGCATCTCTATCACAGCAGCAGCAGCATTGTCCACTATCTTGGGTGTGTAAAGCAGCTGCTCTGGGTCTATGTCAATTTTCTGCAAGGCTGCGGGCATGAGAATATGTGGGTAGGTGTTAGTTCCACACCAGGACAGTTGTTGCATTTGACAGTTCTTGTGCCATCTGGATGTATTGTTATCCTTTATAATGTTTTGTTCTAAATCTTGCTATAGTTTTGTCATTTTTCTCTCGGAGTTTATTTTACATTTTGATCTTTTCTTATTTTTGTTTAATTATCTTGTATTTTGCAAAAGCATTAGAGTCAAATAATGACATTTGTTCTTTCCTTTGGCTCAACCTTATGGCTTCTTTTGCAAATTCAACTGCTATTTCATTATCCCCGATCCAAACACTGGCAGGAATCCATTGTAGAATGCAGTTGTTCTCCATTGATATCAGTTTAGTGAGTAACGAGTGTATTTTCTGTGTGAATTTAGTATTGCCCTTCTGAATTGCTTCTAGATCGGATATGAAGTCGTTGTTCGGTATATTATAATTCCTTCTGCTTGATGCAGGGATGGTTGGTTCAGGCATACATCAAGAGCTTTCCAGATAGCTGTCAGTTCACAAGTGAAATTTGACAAATCTTTCTTGCTCCTTCTTTGATTCTGATGTATGTTCCATCTTGCAGTATTATGTTAATTCCAGCCCCTCCATTACTTATGGTAAGGTCTGATGATCCATCTGTATATGCTGTTAAATAATTTATCTGATCGCATAAACCAATTGTGTCAAGTCCTTTCTTTTTAAGTATGTTTTTGTTCTATTTTTTTTTTTATTGCAGGGTTCATTCAGGTTAAGATTGATGATGAAATTTGATGGCAATGGGGTAGGAAATATTGGTTATTCTCGAATTTGAAATTCATTATGTTTCATTTTTATGCTCTTTCCAATATTGTTGTTGTACTGAAGTGTTGAAGATCTTTTGAGCCTTTCTTTTTGTGTCCAGTTTAAATAGGTTCTATGGGATATGTTTTCGGTTTCTTTTTTTTAATCTATTGGTGAATTTTATTGTTTTTAATTGTCTTCTGCTTTCAAGTAGGTCTAGACCACATTCTCTCTGAATTTCCTAATTGTTGGTTTTTGAAATAGAACCAGTGATTAATTTGGCCGCTTTTGCTTGAACACTGTCTAGTCTTCTTTTTAGTGATGAACTTGAGGGAGCCCAAACAGGTGTTGCATATTCCATTATTGGCCTTATTAAGGTGATATATGTTGTTCTGAGAATTTTGGGTTTTGCTCCCCAATTTGTTCCCTATAGCCTTCTCAGAATGTTTAGGTTTCTGGTAGCTCTATTTGAGGTGCTAATTATGTGTTCTGTAAATCGCAATTCCTCATCAAGTATCACACCTAGGTAATTTGCAGATCAAATTTTATCAATTATATGGTTGTTTATGCTTATTTTGGAGTTGAATTCATGCCTTTTTTCTTGTCAGTGAAGGAGACCTATAGGTTTGTGTTTATTGGGTTTATTGTCATTTTGAGTTTCATTGCCCACTTCTCCAGTCCTCTCATTGATGTGTTCAGTATTTTTCTGATATTTCTGTACTGCTACTTGTTTGCCATATGGCTATATAATCTGCATAACAGGCAACCTTTGTGTCTTCAGTGAGGATGGATGTTGTTAAGGTTGTGTCGAAATTAGATGTACAACAACTCAAACTTGACCATGACTCTTTTTTTAGCTCTTATTCTTTTCGTTTGGCCAACAACAAATGACCAATATAAATACACCTATATTTTAACATAATGAGGCTTTAAATAATACAAATAATATTCTTCTATTAACATAAAGAACAGTTAATATATAGCGAGATGAGTAGAGGACTGAGCACAGATCCCTGAGGTACACCAGCCCATGTTCTTCGGTCCTTGGAAAATGTTCCATTGACCCGAACCTTCATCCTTCTTCCCCTTAAGAAGTCTGTAATCCAGATTATGGTTTTCCTCTTACTCCGATGTTGTGCAGCCTTTCAAATAATTTCTACACTCGATAAAAATCTGAGGTCATATCCAGGAATACGGCCGTTGTCTTCTTTGGCGTTTTTTCCTAGAAATCTATTATTGATTGACAGAAGTCGAACAGTTTATCAGTTGTACAGTGTCTGGATCTTCAGGCAGTTTGTTGGAGGTTAATTCTTTTTTTGTTATTGAGCCAGACTATGAGCCTAGAGTGGATAATTCATTCTGTTTTTTTACAAAGTATGCTGGTGAGATCAATTGGCCGATAGTTCTTGTATTCCTTGGTATCTTTGTTTGGTTTCAGTATTGGCACTATAATCCATATCTCCTAATTCTTTGGTAGTTTACCAGTTTGCCATGAAATGTTCAGTATTTGTAGGAGTTGATTTTTAGCTTTTTCTCCAAAGTGTTTAATCATTTAACCAAAAATTAGATTATCTCCTGGTGACCTCTTGGATTTAACTTTTCTATTGATGAGTTTAGCTCATTCAGTGTGAAGTCTCTCGAGTAAATATCTTGTTGGTGGTAATTTCTTGCTTGTTTAAATAACCTGTTTATATTATTTTTTAGAGTCCTGCCTTCATTCGTATAGCTGAGTCTGGAAGTGCTTGAAAAATCTTCAACAATTATTTCAGCCATCTGTTTGTTTTTTCTCGCTAGTCATATCGGTTAGAATATTGGAGGATTAGTGTTGGTTTTGATTGTTTTATAACACTAATTATATTCCAGTGATGGGTTTCCTTTTTTGGATCCATTTTTTCACAGAATTCTGCCCATTTTTCTCTCTCTCTCTCTCTTTTGTTTGAATATCCAAATTTCTTGTTCTATTTTGTGACTAATTTCAATGAGTTCCTTCATGATTTCTTCTTTATTTGTTTTAAAAAGTTCATTGATATTGTCTCTCTCTGCAATCATTGCCTCGATATTGTGGTCCTTCCAGTAAAGTATTCACAGGTCTTTACGTCTACCTCTAGGTATCGATACTTTTGCAGCTTTGGATATGTTTGAAGAGAATTTTTCCAATTTTTTTGTCAATCGTTCTGTGATTTAATTCTTCGTTGCACAGTTCTTCAAACTTTTCTGTGAATTTTTTTCCAGTGTTCTTTTATTCTGTTGGAAATTCTCAATTTTGAATTTTAGGGTTGTTAAAATTGATCTGTGGTCACTGATTGCACTTTTCAGAATTTTCCATTGTGTTGTGGGTGCGATGTTGTAATTTATCGTTGTGATGTCTATTGCGGATTCTGTGCCTGTGGACTTGGATAGATAGGTGTTCTTTTCGTTATTTAACGGTGTAAGGTCGAGGTCGGTTAGCATGTCCTCAACCTGCTGACCTTTGTTTTCCTGGACAGGTGATCCCCAAGTTGGTCTTTCGGCGTTAAAATCACCAAGTATGATTGCGATATCCGAAGACGCTTCACTTAATGTCTCTACCAGGCCTGTATTGATGCTAGTATTATCGTGGTGATAAACATTTATGATTGGAATTGTTTTATTATTATTGCCTGAACTTCTGTCGTGATTTCTCTAGGCTTACTCTGATTATAGGCGATTTCCTTAAATTTGATTTCTAGAGTTTTAATCAAAACGGCAAGTCCTCCTCCGAATTTTCCCGGTCTGTCCTCTCGTAGTGTTTTATAATCTTTGATATTGAATCTCAGATTCTGATTCAATTTTGTCTCTTGAGGACAAGAAATATGTACATTGTTGTAACAGAGAAGACAAGTCAGCTCTTTATATTCCTCTGGGTACCATTTATATTGAGTTGTAGTAGATTGAATTGTGTCCTCGTAGTAGATTTCTCATCATGAGCTCGAGCTGCAGCTCCTGACGCGGCGGTTACCCCGGACGCGGTATCATTACTGGAGATATCAGTTTTGCTCTTCATTTGAAAAAGGGTGCCGTTGCAACGTTAGTCATCTTGGAAACGAACCAGAATTTGGTCAAATATTCCAAGGGTCCATGGGGGACCGCAAGGAGGTGTGGTCGGACTTCTCCCATTCCCCCTGGAATGCCGTCATTATACAGGATAAAGCACTCTTTGGAATTTTTTAAATTGTGATTCAGAATCTGCCACTGAAGCTTTACGAGCGTTTCGTTCCTTTAAAGATATTCGAAGCGGTAAAGGACCTATGAGTTGCTACTCTCTAAAGCGATTGATAAAAAGTTTCGAGGAAACTGGATCTCTGGAAGCAAAACCTCGGAGTGGAAGACCATCTACATGCAAGTTAGTGGCTGTTACGGTTTTTCAGAATGCTGAAGCTATTAAAACGTTATTCACGTATGGAGAAGTAAGTGCTAGACAAGTTTCTCGACAAACGGGGATTTCGTATGGAACAGTTTGGAGAGAACACACATTTAGAATATTTCTATGAAAATACCCTAACAAAATTCAAAGTTTTCACGAGTTGAAAGTCTGCGATTTTGAGAAGGGTCAAGAATTCGCTGCATGGGTTTTCCGGCAAATTGATATTGATGAAAACTGGCTGTCAAATGTTCTAAGAACAGATGATGCTCACTTTTATCTAAAGGGAGAATTTAACATTCAAATCTGCTTCATTTTGGCAACAGAAAACCCTAGGATTTTTACAGAAATACCACTTCATCAGCACAGAGTTACAGTTTTGTGTGGGTTCACTTCTTCTTTGATTATTGGGCATTTTTTCTTTTAAAAAATCAATGGAAGAACTTTTAAAACCGTTTTTCCAACTGGTGTGAACGTTATGTTCAACTTTTGAGAGAAAAGGTTATTCCCATATTGCAGGACAGAAAAGCACTAAGCGAAATAACATTCATGCAAGATGGAAAACCTCTTCATATCTCCCGCGGTGCCAAACAATTGCTGAAGGATACGTTCGGTGAAATTCGTTGATAAGTCGCCACTTTATATACCAGTGGCCTCCAATATCACCAGACTTGACGCCTTACAATTTCGGTTATGGGGGTACATTAAGTCGCGTTTTTATCGATGCCGGCCTACCACATTGGCCATGTTGAAGGCTCCTATCAGATGGCACGTTTTCTTAAATTTCAACTATTTAATTGTGACCATTCTGTCATCTATCGTCTGCAGGCGGTGTTTGAGAATGAAGGGCGCCACATTGAGCAAGGATTGTGACCTAATACAAGAGAGAAGACAGTTACCTCATGTGTTATATTTTGCAGCTCTTTGTTTTGGGTTATGGGATAATAAATTCTGTCCTCACATCTTGACTCTTTTTTTTCTGTGAACAGTATTTTTTTTGTTTGTCATTTGCCCACATATTATATTATGTCGTGCAGGCCAAAGTGCTATAACTTCTCGAATAACACTGGTATACACAATTTTACCCCTTATGTTTAGTTTATCGCTTTTCGCTTATTAGAAGAAATAGCATAAGGAATATTCTCTGTATCCCCCCCCCTCCCCCTAACTTTAGAAATTTTGCGCAAAAAATAATACAAAATGATTTTACTACCACGTTTTTCAACGCAAAAGGTCGATTTAAAAAGGATTTTTTAGGGGATACATTTTCAAAATTATGTACAGTATAATAAACAATGATAACATTTGACAAACCCATAGGATATTTGGAATAAAGTACGACAAATATATTTTGTCACTCCCCTCTATATTTCATTTCTGGATCATGACAAATATCCAGTTAAATATTCAAGTGTCGACAATTAGTCAAAAAACTATACATTCCTTATAGCACGAAATCCTATTAGTAGTGCCATCATAATTTTTGGTACTATATTAACATTTCAAAAATCGTGTATTGATATCAGTAGTTATTTTCAAACATTCAATCTATTTCAAAAAACTCCATCCAAAATATAATTATTTTTTGCTACATGTTTAAATTTGCATATACCTATTTTACATATCTCATATTGTATTTAAAAATCGTCAACCAATTCTTCTAACTTTTGGCGAAATGGTGTTTAATTAATTTATCGTTTGATATTATTAGGGTTCTTTCCTGGTATTCAAAAAGGAAAAATACGTGTCGTTCAGTTATATTTTTCAATTTATCAAACAATTTGGCCGCTGAATCTCCGAATCAGGTAGAGCGCCATCTAGCGAATAAAGTTGTAACTAAAATCAATTTCGAATTTTTAATTATTTGCTATAAAAAAATCCCATTGCATCCTGAACACAATGGTGTTTACCGCATTGCTCTAGCGCAAATATTCGCGGAGTTATTAATTTTTAAAATTGTGCGGGACTTTTGGATCACCCTGTATAATAATAGTCGATGTTTTATTAAGCCCGTTGAAGAGCGATTATCGCTTGAAAACTAGCGTTTTGTAATAAAAAGAAACTCATTATGGTAAAATATTTTGTAATTTCAAAACGTTTTCACAATTTCATCATAATTTCCAATATATATTGACTTTTATATAGAGAGAGATTTTTTAATATATTTATATATATGATACATTTTGAAAAAATGATAGACTGTAATTTTTTTTTTACTGAAGATTTAACTAAATGGAGTATGTAATTTTTTTTTTTGTTTAAAAAGATTTGAAAAATAAAGAGATGATGATTGAGGTGGAGACCGCCACAAACGACTGCTAATTTTTCACGCATCTATAGTGGAATTACATCAGCAAGTCGACAGGATCGCTGCCTACGGGAAGATCCTAAGAATATCTTATACTTCATCAAGACCAAAGCAAGGTTCCTGCCAGGAATATTTAAAGAAAAGAAAAAAGGAAAAAAAATGTTTTTTCTTACATACAATGGTAAGAATTTAAAATAAATTCGAAATGACACCGAAGAAAGACTTGAAAATTTTACAGAAAGAAGAGGTTGTTACCGGAGCGAAAATAGACATTTCAATTAAAGAAATTTTGCCGATTTTCAACCCTGATACAGGCCTTACATATCAAGAATGGCGAAATCTTTTTGAAAGGATAGTCAAGCTTCAAAGTATTTCAGAAAAGGATGCTTTATCAATGATCCCGAGCATTTTTAAAGGAAAAGGGTTAGAGATATACGCCTCGATGTGCCAGGACGTGTTTACGTTGGGTGAACTTCACCAAGCTATGAATACTTTTTTCCCGGTATCGACAAGTGGATTGATGAAGCAATTTTGGACTGAAAAGAAGCTACCATCGCAATCCCTTATGGACTACTATTTTAATAAATTGAAGTTGGCAAACATATTGAATATAAGTTCGGAGCAGACCCTGGAAGCGCTTTCTTCGAATGTAAACGCGAAGCTGAGACCATTTTTGATCGCTGCCAATCCAGCTAATCTGGACATGTGGATTAAAATTGCATCTTCCCTGGAAGAAGGATTTCGACATGAAGAGACATCTTCACCATTTAATGGCCCCATATATCGACGGGACTTTCAAAATATCGACTCAAGGAATGCAACGCCTTCACAGGATTCTCTTCCTTCAGGTGCCCGCCCCGGCAGAGAGGTTGGCGACCGGCAAGAAACCCGGCGAAAGCAGTTTTACGAAGACTTTCGAGGTAATGTAAGGCAACAATAGTGGTGCCCAGGAGTGATGAGTGACGTTGGGGTAAATTCATTACTCTTGTAGTACTTTTTGATTCCGGCAGTGACATTAATATTATTTCTGTACACCTATTACCTGAATGCCTTTTAGATAAGATAAATAACTTTAGCCAACAACACACAAACACACCTAATATGATCAGCACTGTATCTAACAGTATTGGAATATTTGGACAAATTTGTTTAACGATCAGAATTGGAGATATAACCAACAATATGTTGTTCTATATTATTGATAATCCAAATTTAAATTTTCTGATAATATCCACTAAGTACCTGAAATATTTTAACCTAAAGATTGATTTTGGTGAGAATGTTATTATGCAAAATAATGTGTTTTTATCCAAATTTCAATATACATTTTCTAAAGATGAACTCAATGCTTTGCAATATTGTGATAACTCAAAAAAATAATTTTGGTGTTTTTAATAATGTTAAATATTGTAAAAAAACATAATTATTGTTTAAGACTTTCAGGAAAATGTAATCATATAAAAAAGTTACCTTTTTTAGATAGAACTATTGATCAATATAACATAAATGTTCCCTCTTGTTTTAAATCTAAACTCGTTTACCAAGCAAACTTTCGACCCTTACCCTTGCCAAATCTAGAAGACAGCTATCTAAATAATGATGACAAACTTAAGAATAATTTCTACATTTTATTAAGTCGCTATAATGATATTTTTGTGAAAACAAATATAATATTAGACCATTAAAAGTAGATCCCCCCAGGTTAAGACTCAAAGATAAAACTCCTGTTTGTCTCAGACCTTATCGACCTAATCCCAGGGACACCGAAATAATTAAGGAACAAGTTAGGCAATTATTAAAATATGGGATTATTAGGCATGCTTCTTCTCCATATAGTTCGCCAGTAACTTTAGCACATAAAAAGGGAGAAAATGATAAATCTAGACTATGTATCGACTTTAGGAAATTGAATTCAAAACTGATAGGAGATAGTTTCCCAATTCCTTTAGTTGAAAATATCATCCAAAAGGTGCAAGGCTCAAAAGTATTCTCGTGCCTTGATATTCTAAGTGCATACTGGACTATTGGTTTACATGAAAAAGATCAACCTATTACTTGCTTTACCACCACAGAAGGTTCTTACCAATGGTGCAGATTACCATTTGGATTGCGGACAGCTCCTGCTATTTTTAACAGGATCCTCACGTCCATATTGCAGAAATATGAACTTAAAAATATAATATCTTACTTTGACCATATATATTGGTTTTCTCAAAAGATACCGAATCCCATTTAGAACACCTTGGAGAAATATTTGCAATCCTACAAAAGGAAGGTATCCAACTTAGGAAAGATAAATGTTTGTTTTTTTATGCAAAAGATAAATTATTTGGGTTACGAAATTTTTGGAGATCAAATCTCTCCTTCAAGTACTAATGTTGGTATAATTAAATCTTTGCCCCCTCCTCGTGATGTTAGATGCTTAAGGTCATTTTTGGGCAGCGTTACGCATTATGCAAAATTTATAAATAATTTTAATAAGTTGAGAGCGCCTTTAAATGATCTATTGAAAAAAGATGTAAAATTTACGTGGATTGAAGAGTGTCAGAGGAGTTTTGACGCCCTTAAAGAAGCATTAGTTTCGAAACCAATACTCCAAATTTATAATCCATTATTAGCTACACATATCTTTTGCGATGCTAGTATTGCAGGTTTAGGAGGCGTACTTAAACAGGAGTATCCTGATGGCACCTTAAGACCCATAGCGTTTTATAGTAGGGCTTTAAGGGGAGCAGAATCCAAGTATACAATAACAGAACTTGAATTATTGGTGATAATAGAAACATGTAAAAGATATCATCCCTATTTATTTTATTTTTTATTTTATTTATTGTTACAAAAGCACGAAGTCCAAAGGACTATTGTGCTGTGCTGGTATTATTTACATATATATGATTAATTATTTACACGATGGATTAGTATTGTTTTGTAAATTATTGTACAAATAGTTCTAAACTTGACAAAGTTCTCATAAGATAGAGTATATACACAAAGAGAATTTGGTAATGTTTCAAAGTATCTACATACAATTTGATTAGTCAGAGGGCAAGATAAAAGAAGATGCTCTGGTGATTCAACATCTAAGCGGCATTCACATGTTGGATCATTGATAGCATTCAGTTTGAATAAGAAACTTAAGAAGGGTCCTTTTCCAGTTAAGAATAAAGTAGTGAATTTATCAGAAGAAATGAAATTTGGGACAGCAATTGGAAAGAATTTCTTGAACAGTTCATTAGATTGAGAAAGATAAAACTTAAATTTTAGATCCAGATATAGTTTGTTTAATTCTTTTTGAAGGGGTTTTTTTGAGTGTTCGATCTGTGAGAGAATTTGTCATATTATACTTTGTTTGTAATAATTCAAGATAATCGGACAGTAAAGGGGTTTTCGCTAGTATATGTGTGATGTAAGAAGATGAAGTCCTATAAGCATGAATGCATCTAATAAGAATTTGATATTGTATAGAATTCAACTTGGATCTTTTTGCTGCAGTGATAAAAGGAAACCAAATATTTGATGCATAGCTTATTGTAGAGCGTATGATAGCTTTATATAAGATCAATCTACGCCGTGTATCAATGCCCCAAGTACGTGCACATAATGAGAATAATATATTCTTAAGTTTCGTAGCTTTCATAATTATATTGTCAACATGTGTTCCAAAATTAATCTTATTCCTTTGTCTATGATTTTTAAAAATAACTCCCAAAATTTTAACAGTTTCTGATGGTTGAATTATTTTTCCATCAAAATTAATGGGCAATTTTTCATAGTTATGTAGATAGAGTATACCTGTTTTGTTTGGACTTAGTGAAAGTTTTACCTTTTCACACCAGACTTTGATTTTTATTAAACATTTGGTAATATTATACTGAAGATCATAGATGTTTGAACTCCATACCACAAATGTCACATCGTCCGCGAAAGCAATTACTCTAGCAAAACTTTCGTTAAAAGATAAGTTGAAATCATTAAGTAATATATTCCAAAGAATAGGAGAAATAATACCACCCTGGGGACATCCCTTATTTATCTTTTTTATACACTTTACATTAGTATATTTAAACTCTACACTCCGGTCTTCAAAGTAAGAATTAATTATTTTTATCAGTACCGCTGGAAAATTTGCTTTGTCCAATTGTTGGAGAATAGCCGGATGCCATGCGTTGTCGAAAGCTCCGCTGATGTCCACTGTTACTATTGCCGTATTTTCTGTTTCTCTTTTCAGAAGACTTAATTTAGTTATTTCTTGTAAAGCAGAGATTGTTGATTTTTCTTGTGTAAATCCATGTTGAGCAGGATGCATAACATTATTACTATTAATATGATTTAAAAGTTCAATATGAATTAGGCTTTCAAAAATTTTACCTAAATTAGAAGACAAGCTTATAGGGCGGTAGGCTTTCGGATCTTTATAATTTTCTTTATTAGGTTTTTTTATAATCATTACTGCTGACTTTCTCCAGGCCTCCGGATAATAATTAAGTCCAATACAAGCATTGAACAATTTTGTTAACACAGGAGATATATGATGAACTGCCGTTTTGATCATCTGATTGCTTATATGATCTATTCCTGGAGCCTTGCCATTTTTAAGTTTTTTAATTATTGAACAGATTTGAATATTATCAAAATAAATGATTTTATCATTAGAAAAAGTATAACTCTTGTCTCTGATTAATTTATGATAGTTTGTGTCAGAAGATTGACAGTCATTCGGAAATAGAGAAGATAAAAGATTTTTCATTTCTGATTCGAGCACATCTTGAGATACATCTAGAATTGGTAAATCAAAAGACCTAGGAGAAATTTTTTGTTTAAAAGTTTTGTAAGTATTACCAAAAGGAGATGTATTTTCAACTTCCTCCAGGAATACCCTCCAGCTTACATTTCTTGTTTTTTCAATAATATTCATATACTTATTTCGTATTTCTTTATACATTTTTTCATCAACTAGCTGTCTATTAGACCGTTTACCCCGATAATATAGATTTCGAACATATTTAAAATGATTTTTAAAAAGTTCCAGTTCATCCGTCCACCAATTAAATGGATTATTATTTAAATATTTTGGTTTTAATCGTAGAGATTCATATGCAGCTTCAATTAATATGTCAGTTATGAGAGAAACTACACAGTTTATATCGTTTATATTTACTATTTTACCTAATTTCATCATTGCCTCATTTATCCTAGACACATTGATTGCCTGCTCATATTTTTGCCAATTGGCTCTTTTTTCTTGAAAATACCATGTAGAATTATTTTCATGTAATAAACTTTCTGTTTCCAGACTAATGTCGAATGAGATTGCGTGATGGTCTGTGATTTGCGAAAGATTTAACGTTTTCCATCCATTAACAAGTACATGAGCATGACTATTAGTAATAGTAAGATCTATTATACTTAATCCTCGACATGTTTTGTTTCGATTGTTATGTATAAGCATATTGTGGAAATCAATTATAGGTTGAAGTCTTCTACCGTTTTGATTAATAATATTATCAAACCACATCTGACTTCGAGCGTTAAAATCTCCAGCTAAAATCAATGGATTTGTGTTAAAATTTTTAATTAATTTATCAAGGAATTGAACATGACAGGTATCCATTTTATTAGGGTGTATATAAATATTTGAAAGAATAATTTGCCGTTTAGTAGTTTGTACTGATATAGTGGTTGCAAATGAATTTGAAAACTCTTTAATTAATTTACATGATAAGAAAGGGTTTGTAACTGTTGTATAGTTATTATTTAATTAAACATTACTCACCAGATGAAATTATTATTACTAATTGTTTATTACACTTTATATTTATATTTTTACATTAACACGTTGTTTACATTATACATCGTATGTTATTGTTTATGATGATGATCTATTATATATTTAAAAACACAGAATACTACATTCCCTCCTTCCTTTAGATGAAAGGAATCATGTCTTTATATCTTGATGATGGCTTGACGACTCTTCCACTCCTGGTGATCACGGGTTCCTTGGTAGTCGGCAAGGGTGGAGAAACCTCTGGTGGCAACTGGTGAAGAGCCTCGGCATCAAGTCTATCTGAAACAACTGGGTTAAATGTAGACCCTGTTCTACTTGAACTTGGTCGGTTTAAAGAAGTGTCCTTGTCTTGGTTTGAGGAATTATCATCTGGTATTTGTACATCAGAAGAGTTGAGGTGTTCAATTCTTGTCGAATCTGAACTAAGATTTTCCTGGCTCTCTTCTGGAATCAAGTCAGAAATGCCTTGATTGGTCTCTTGAGTAGGAACATGTTTCAAATGTTTAGCATTTCTATGAATTATTTTCCCATTTTTAGTGTTGACTAATTTAAAAGAATTTATTGAAGTGTTTTCAAGAATGACATGATGTTCTGATCTGAAATTTGAATCAAGTTTTCCATTATTTGGATTTGCCACATAAACTAAATTTCCAATTTCAAAATTATGAGGACTAGCTTTCCGAATTATATCATTATATGTTTTCATTTTTTCTTTGTAGACCATATTGAATTCTTTGATGTTGGATTCATCTTCTTCTGCATCATTAACAAGTGAGCTTAATTTAGTTTTGATTTCTCTTGAAAATAATAGGAATGCTGGAGTCTTTCCTGTAGATCTGTTTGGAGTAGTTCGGTAAGACATTAAAATTCTGGATAAATCTTCTTTCCAATCTTTCCCTTCTTCAGAACTTGAATTGAATTGTTTCTTTAGAAATCTATGGAATCTTTCTATCTTCCCATTACTTTTTGGGTAATAGGGTGAGGCTTTGATGTGCTTGATTCCACATTCTTTTAAAAATCTTTCCATTGATGTACTTACAAACTGTAAGCCATTATCTGTTACAACTTCATGTGGATAACCATGTCTTGCAAAGATCTCCATCAATTTTTTAATAATTGTCTTGCTGGAAATGTCTTCTATTATCATTGCTTCAGGATATGAAGAATAGTAGTCGATCACTGTTAAAACATAATGATGGCCAATTGGACCAACTATGTCAATTCCAAGTTTCATCCAAGGTTTTGATGGTAACGGAACTATTTGCAATGGTTGATCATTTATCAATGGTTGATTCCTTACACAAATTGGACAGTTTCTAATCAAATTTTCAATGTCAAAGTCCATGTGTATCCAAAAATATTTTTCTCTTAACAGTTGTTTGGTTCTTGTCATTCCTTGATGTGTTTCATGTGCAATTCTCAAGACTCTCTTTATTAGTTTTGAAGGTAGCAAAATTCTACTTCCTTTTAAGATAAGATTATCAAAAATTGAGAGTTCATCTTTAAACTTATAAAAACATTTGAATTCTTCATTCAAAGGATATGGCCAAACTCCCTTTTGAACCATATCTTTCAGTTTTTGAAACAAAGGATCTTGCTCTGTACAAACTTTTATCTCTTTCAAAGACAGTGCTTGAAGCTCTTCAGAAGTGATGGATAAGACTTTATGAACATAGTCCTCCAGCCATTTTTCATCACTTGTGTTAGAAAGAGGTTGTCTTGAAAATATATCTGCAATATTTTGCTTTCCTTGAATGAATTCAATTTCAAAGTCATATGGTTGTAATCTCCAACTCAATCTTTGAATTCTTGGAGGCAAAACAGCTCCATTTTTAGGATTCAGCATATAGATTAGAGGTTTGTGATCTGTTTTTAACACAAATTTCCTTCCCCAAATATAGGTGTTAAAATGTTCAATTGCCCATACACATCCCAATGTCTCTTTTTCTATTTGTGAATATCTTTTTTCAGTATCAGTTAAGGATCTGCTGGCATATGCAATGGGTCTTTTAATGCCATTTTGTTGTGTTTGTATTAATACTGCTCCAAGACCAATAGGGCTTGCATCTGTGATTAATTCAGTTGGTGAGTTCAACTTGTAATATGCTAAGCATAGCTCTTTTGTTAGTGACTCTTTAAGATCCTGAAATGCTTTATTTGTTTTCAAATCCCAATTCCACCTAACATTTTTTCTAGTCAAATTATTTAGAGGTTCTGCCAATTTAGAAAAATTAGGTATGAATTTTCTTAAAAACCCACAAGTTCCTAAGAATGACCTTAACATCTCAATATTTTTTGGTATTGGAAAATTTAAGACTGCTTCTATTTTCCTATTATCAGGTTTAATACCTTCACTACTAACAATGTGACCTAAAATATCCAATTCTTCCATGGCAAATTTGCACTTATTCCTGTTGAGCCTAATGCCTACTTTATCAAATCTTTGTAAGACTTTTCTAAGCCTTTCTTCTAGTTCTTGTCTATCTTTGGCGTAAACTACGACATCGTCCAAGTAACAAATTACACCTTTCAAATCAAGCAAAATTGAATCCATTCCTTTCTGATATGCCTCTGGAGCACTTGATAGACCAAAAGGAACTTTACAAAATCTGTAACAACCACGGTGCTTGATGAAAGTTGTAAGGGGTCTTGATTGAGGGTCTAAGTCAACCTGCCAAAACCCTTTTTTTGCATCCAGCTTTGCAAATACTTTAGCACCTTTAAGGGCATGTAACATGTTGTCAATTGTAGGAATTGGATGTCTTTCTCTCAATATTGCTTTATTCACTTCCCGAAGGTCTATGCATAGTCTAATTTCCTCACTATCGCTTTTTGGAACAACTATTATGTTAGAAACCCATTCAGAACCTTGATGCACTTCTTCAATGATCCCATCCTCGTCGCCAATTTATGTTGTATAGTTATTATTTAATTAAACATTACTCACCAGATGAAATTATTATTACTAATTGTTTATTACACTTTATATTTATATTTTTACATTAACACGTTGTTTACATTATACATCGTATGTTATTGTTTATGATGATGATCTATTATATATTTAAAAACACAGAATACTACAGTAACGATTGTTGCGGTATATATTGGAACTCCCGGTAAATTTGCATAATATATTTTTGAACGCATATTAAAGATTACTTCATTATTTATACTATATGGTTCTTGAACTAAAATCATATCATATTTTTCTTTATAAATAAATTCCCTTATTTCATTATTAACCAAATTGCCTTTCCGCGTGTTTTGTTGTAGAATTTTTAATTTGAACATTGACCAAAAAAAAAAACAAGAATAAGTCTATTCTAATCCAAAGTAACAATATCATGATCTAAATCTGCATAACATGTTCTTTGTATCTCATATTTCATTTGTTGAAGGAACACAGGACATAATTTGTCATTAGAACGATGATTATTGCTATTCCTATATTTAGAATGTGTAGAGCAATTTATGCACTTGGGCAAGGATTGACAGTTAACATGTTGGTCATTGTCTCCGCAATTTTTACATTTTATGATGTTACATGAATTTTTACTATGACCATAACTAAAACAGTTTTGACATTGACGTACAAGCACCTTATCCTTCATATATGTAACCTGTATGTCTGTATATATACGTTGTAATTTCTTCATAATTTGGTATGTTGCCGGGGAAATGCGGAGAACAACATCCTGTACATCAGTATTTGATCTCATAGCGAACAGAACCTTTATCTTCTTCTCTCGACCTTCTAACTCTGGGTTCATATTGCATAAAATCGAAGGCAATTCCTTAATATCTGTAGATTTAGTAATTGACTTAAGAACAATTGTAGGATCTAGTGGTTTTGGTGCATAAATTAATGCTTTTTGATTTACCTCATCAATCTTTTTAAACTCTTCAATCAATGTATTCAAATTTTCACCTGAATCAACTTTAAGTATTACGCCAGATTTTGATTTTATTATTTTATTTATTTTGACTTTAGATCTATCGTTTCTCATCTTTTTAATACCATTATTTACTTCGCCTAATACTTCAGCCGGGGAAACATTTAACTTGGATTTAAATATTATTGTTTTATCCGTTACGTTTTGATTTTGCATAACTATTTTATCGTCTTCACTAGTAACTCTCGTAGCTTGAGCATTATAAAATTGACTTGCAGGAGATATTTTCTTTATTGATTCGTCCAGATTTCCAAGTCTATCACAAATAGAACCATTGATTACAGCGATATCTCCCATTGTATCCATCAATATATTCAATTGCTTTAGCAAACCCTGTACAATCGTAAGATCATTTTGATTTATGCTTTTATTTGTAGATGAGTACTTTGATTTTAATGTGTCAGCAATTTGTTCCGAGATGATCTTATGCTGAATCCTACATTCCTCAGTACGTTTTTCAATTTTATCGACCATATTGTTCTAACAAGCGGCAAGCATATTTCACAGGTCAACATGTGATAGTTCATACCGACCATAAGGCATTAATTTGGTTAAATAATTTCAAACATACTAACGGTAGATTATTCCGATGGGCGCTAAAATTATCAGAATATGATTTGGAATTTAAATATAATAAGGGATGTGAGAATCATGAAGCCGACATGTTGTCCCGACTGCCATATACCTGCTTCTTAACTGTTCAAAATATAGAACAAGAACAAAAATCATTACTTAAGCCTTCATCTAAACTATATTTCATTAAAAACGGTATTACTTATATTAGGCTAAAAAATAGAGATAGGATTATAGTACCACCCTCCTTACAACAACAATTGATAAGTAGGGCTCACGAAAGTTTAGGACACCCAGGCATAAGTTCAGTGGCTAGAGTTATCTCAACACAATATTATTTCAAAGGAATGATAGGACAAATAAAAAATTATATTCTGAAATGTAAAATATGTCAGTCTGTAAAGAAGCCAACTACACCTTCGTATGGACTCATGGGTAATTTACCACTAGCTGAGAAACCATTTGATGTAGTTGCCCTTGACAGTATTTTAGGATTAGGGGATTATAACAGTACAAAGAATTGTCTTCATGTGATAGTTTATCATCACTCAAGATACATCTGGGCTTATCCTTCTAAGAGTACGTCTATAGCAACGTACATCAATATGATAAATCAGTTATTAAATGTAGGTAAACCAAAAATTATTGTTACTGATTGGCACCCCTCATTTGTGTCCAAAAGGTTTAACAAATTTATATAAGAAAAGGGCATAAAACACGTAATGACATCCCCTTCGCACCCACAATGTAATGGGCTTGTAGAAAGGGCGAATGCGACAATTATCTCAAAACTTAGACTTCACCATCAACAAAATTCCAGAATACCATGGCCCAAATTATTACAAAAGGCCTTAGAAGAATATCGGAGTATTCCTCATTCCATAACTAAAATGCCTCCCGTTTATTTGCTTTTTGGCATAACGCCATCATATATCAATAATTTAACAAGAGCATATCCACCCATAGAAGAGGCTAGGAGAATTGCAAATGAAAATACAGAAAAATTACATCTTAAATTGGTAAAAAGATATAATGAATCCCATAAAACGCCTAATCTAAAAATAGGGGATAAGGTCCTTTATAAAATCCCTTACCAATCAGGTCAAGGTAAGCTTATGCCAGACTTTTACCCAGAACCATACACCATAATTTCCATACCCTCACCACAAACCATAGAAATAGATAAGCCATGCCAACCCGAAAATAAGCATGCAACAATAGTTAATATTTCTAAAGTAAAGCTCTGGAATCCGGTAACTGAAGATAATGAAGAAAATACTGAACCATCATTCCCATTTCAGAAAGAAGAGGATTTGGAAAGATGCTTGGGTGTCGAACCTAACAAGCAAGCTTCCACCGATAGTCCTCAGGTTTTATTCTCTTCCATTAAAAATCCAGATCACCCCACAGAGCCCCCTGGAGAAACTACTGCTGGTTTCGGTAGACACCCAAACTGAATCGGAACCAGTTGTATCCTGTGAGGTTTCCCAAAGGTGGAAGAGGTCATATAAATTCCAAGAACTGGGGTGCGGTTCATTGGGAAAATAACTAAAAGTTGCCCTGGAATGGGATTCTACATGGAGAGTGTCTCCATAGACATGTAATGTCCAAATTTTAAAATATCATTGTTTCTTCCTACCTATTGTTAGTTAGGTTTTGTAGGGCCACCTCTTCCTGTGATTTTCCCCAACTAACAGGCTTTGGTCGCCTTTTACCTCTAACAATATGGTTTCTTGTGTAAATACAATTACTTGTGTAATATAATTTTTGCATTTTTTTCTTTCGAAATGTATCTTATCCTTTACCTTCCATCCCCTCCCAACCTCCGTTGAGAAGGAAAATTAATACTTTTTTTTTTGTGGGGGGTAGTGATACATTTTGAATGATAGAATGTAATTTTTTTTTTTTTACTGAAGATTTAACTAAATGGAGTATGTAATTTTTTTTTTGTTTAAAAAGATTTGAAAAATAAAGAGATGATGATTGAGGTGGAGACCGCCACAAACGACTGCTAATTTTTCACGCATCTATAGTGGAATTACATCATATATTTGTTTTTTGTTTTTTTTTTTCTTTTTGACCTATAATCAATAAGGAATCTAGGGTTTTCAGTTAAAAAAAAAACCCTAGACTCCTTATTTATTATATGTCGAAATATTTAGTTAAAAAGGCATATATTGGATCAAAATATCATTGTTGTCATGAGTTTGTTGTTGACCCACTTTAAAATGTTATAACACCTTGATAAAGAAAAAGGCATCTCCTTATCGTGCAACTGAAAGTTGCTGATGGCTTGCGCCATCTATCGGAATAAATATCAACTATTTTCGTTGATTTTTAATTATTCCAGCATTCTTGATTAATCAAGAAAAGCTAACCACGGACGCGTTTCGAAAAGGAATAGATGGCGCAAGCCATCAGCAACTTTCAGTTGCACGATAAGAAGATGCCTTTTTCTTAATTTATGCACCTTATCCCAGTACAATATCACATTTGTACTATTTTTTCACCTTGATAATGGTTGGCGTTCAGCCAAATGAAATATTGGTAAAATAAATTATATTTTGATCCAATATATGCCTTTTTAACTAAAGATTTATTTATGGATTGCTCTATTTTTAAAAATATGTCAAAATGTGAAAGCAGGGACGAATATTTATTTTATCTTTATATTTATCATTATTTAGCCGTATTTATTCAATTTAGTATTTAACCTTATATAACCTCTAGGTTGTCAATAAAGTAGTTTCTCAATCTCTCTCTCTCTCTCTCTTCAATAGTTTTTCTTCCATATTTTAACAACAACAACAAAAAGCCTTTATTTAGGGCCTCTCGCCCTATACAGGATTCGCCAGTTCACAATGGATGGAGAGAACACTGTGTGGCCTTTTTCCGGGATATAGTCTTGTGGAATCCAAATATCGCCATCGCTATATACCTATTTTTTGATATTTCATTAATTAGTGCCGGAAATGAAGGACAAAGTTGCCCCGTTTTATCATTTAGTTTTCGTCTTTCCTCGGACAGAGCAGCACAGTCAAATAAGTAGTGCAACATCTCCGTTGCTACCATATTTTAAAGTATTTCCCACCAGTTTAATCGAGAACCTGATCTCCCACATTACTTGTCGAACCTACACAGTATCCAATGAGCGACCACCCCTATGTAAGAAGATGGCTAGTGAGAAGTCAACCTCCGATAAGCTATATGGGATCATTGAACGCCATTGATTTTTGTTTGAATAATGGACGAATTTCTACCATTATTGAACTGATGATTGTCACAGAATAAATATTCTGTGGTGGCCTACTCTGTAAATCAAATGCCAAGTCATCATCCTGATGCTAATTCATCATTTTATTTGTAAATAACTTATATCTCGGTTGCATTGATCGATCTGGAAAACTGTTAAATAATTTTCTTGTTGGAATAAATCATTGTATGACTACCCGCTCTGTTTACAATACAGCAATGTCTACACAGTCGTACAGGAAGACGTAACATCTGGTGGAGAAGCTGTACCTGATCCAGTATTTATAAACCGAAATATATTGTCGCGCATAAAGCCTGAAAACGCCTACAACCTCCGCCAATAGATGGCGCTTTCGCCTGTTTCCGATCTGAAACTGGTGTGAGAATCGCCGACTGCTGTGGTCCTGTTTCCTGGGGCAAATGTTTGTAAATCACGTTTATATTGGCCCTAGGAGGTAACGTAATGTAAATACCCGTTGATTGCTATGCTAGTTATATGTAATGTGAAGTAGAAATGACAATAAAGAGGAGTGTTAGAAGTCTTGTTGCCGGTTGCTGTTGTTACTCTCGCCAACGCCACAGTCGCTATTCTGGTAAGTCTCTCGTGTCCCCCACCAGTGGTAAGGCCGAGAGATACTGCCAGAGGAAAGGAGTTTCACTTGAGTGGTGGCCCTTGGGTGGCCTGCAGGGAAGAGCTTCATAGGGAGAGTAACGGGAGCCCGGGTAGGTGATCCAGGAAGGAAGAAGCGGTGTCGTCGCGAAGAATCCGCAGGGGTCAAGCGCGGCAATATCCATCCGAAAGAGATAATTGGGAAGGCTTGACTTATCAGTGGTGAACCTTCCCAGCGTTTTCTCCTATTTAATCCAGCAGATCTCTATAATTATTGTGTGTTGATTCTGCTTATATATAAGGTTGTCCCAAAAGTTCGTAAACATATTATTATTTATATTTTGCAAGTGTTTACCAACTTTTGGGGCAACCTTCTAATTCTGAAATTTAGCCTACCTGCTGATTGGCCACCCTTGATATAGAACATCAGAAATTAAATCATTCTTCTATAAGAATTCTGTTATAATTTTACCAAAGTTACCAAGGTTGTCCAAAAGTTCGTAAACACTTGCAAAATATGAATCATAATATATTTACGAACTTTTGGACAACCTTATAGTATCTGTACATGAAGGTTTACTCTTAGTGATGGTGTTTAACGAAACTATTGAAATATGTATTTGTAGAAATTTATCAAATATTTCAGATTCGAGCGCAACTTTTCCGCTTAAAGGACAATGCAACAATTAAAACACGAGCTTGTTACGGCAATATAACTAAAAAATACACATAGCACACTCTGTATGGAGAGAGTGGATCCATTAACGCTTTTGATTTTTAAAATAATAAACGAATTTTTTTATAATTATTGAACTGAATATATTAACACAAAACAATAACGCGCCATCTACACATATAAAATAAAAGGATTTAAAAGCGCGAATGTTTCTTTTATACATAAAACGAACTTCTACTGTCCTTACTGCGATGAGAAATATATTGGCTCATCAGTGGTGAACCCTCCCAGCGGTTTCGCCAATTTTATCCACCAGACCGCTTCTCAGAGCTCTAATACTGTATTGATCATTCTGCTTTTATATGCTACACTGAAGAATGGAATCTTAGAAATGGTTTTCAAGTAAACTATGGACATAAATGAACTGAATATGAAAAAAAATTGGGAAGGCTAAACGCTAAACACTTTCAAGTACAGACTGCTGTATATAAGCAGAGAATCTTCCTACAATAGCTGTAGCTTAGATATGGTAGATTAAATTGGCGAAATATCGCTAGGAAGGTTCACCACTGATGAACCATGCCTTCCCAATTTTCTTTTTCATATCTAGTTCAATGATTGTAGAAAATATTAAGTACAGTCTAACCTCCCTGTAAAAGACACCTAATTGCAGAGCCAAAGTGTTCTTTAAGGAGAGGTGTCCTCTTACCAGAGAATTGCTAAATAATAAAAATGGTAATTTTGCAAATGAAAACTGTCCTTTGTAGAGAGGTATCCGCTAGCGGAGTGTCCGCTAAAAGGAGGTTCTACTGTATATATATTTTAAATCAAAATAGCGTTTAGTGATTCCATATAGAGTAGTGATGTTTTGGTTAGTTATGAACTATGTTGTAAACACACTCTGCCCCTGATAAGTGGTCACTTTAAATTTATTTATACGAATATTCTCAAACTATATCAGCCCTTCATAATTAAAGTAGTCGAGACAACTTCCTTGTAATGACGAGAGATTTCATGTCTTGAGAACAACGGCCGCCCACGCACAACGCCACCACCAATTACACGGCCATTACCATAAAGTTCTCCCTCCCGGCCTATTTTTAGCTCACAGCCGCACAGATAAGGTTTAGAATGATGGAGGAATTAAAATGAGACTCATTACCTGGTATCTTGCTGAGATTTTAATTATTTAGCGTATAATCTTAATTATATATGACATATTTCTACCATGATTAAATGTGAATTGAGTTTTTTAAATATGTAAAGATGCTATGATACATTAGCGCGCCATCTATTATCAAAATTCGAAACTATTATAGACGCGTATGATTCTTTTTAAAATTAAACAATATATACTGCCCTTACTGCAATGGAAAAATCAATGGGAGGACCTGGCTCATCAGTGGTGAACCCTCCCAGCGGTTTCGCCAGTTTAATCTACCATACTGCTGTTATATTGTATTTTTCGATCTTCCTTTTATAGTAATACTGTTGATAGACTCTTGGAATGGGTATTTTAGATGAACTATGGACATAAGCTTTGAGTACAGCAGATTTACATACATTTATAAATATATAAATGTAAATATGTATTTTTTAAATTTTGAACCTATTCATATTTGCCCATTTCAACTACCAAGTTCCAAAATAACTTTATTAGGTAACGCTCAAAAAGAGCAGCCTAGATCATTATATTTACAATGGGGGATAGTTATATACTAGGGTTCGTTTACAATTATATTTTATATTGGAGCCAATTTGTCTCATCACACGTAAAATTCCAGAAATACTTACATAAAAGAGGTCTATCAGAAACACTAAATTGTTTCTGAGGAGAAACTGAACAAACTGCTCTTCACCTTATCTACGACTGTGCTGTGCTGCCTGATTGATCCTGTTTTCTATGTAGATTTTAAAGTTAGATTCTCGTCTAGGATCATCCCTAGGTATCGAATTTTGTCTTTCCATTTAATATTGCCACGTGGAAAATTAGGGAAAACCAACTTCGGGATGAGACAACAATTTATTTCAGACAAGAACAAACTATGAGTGATAAACAAAGGATAAGAAAAAGAGGGAAGTTTACAGAGTATAGCAAAATATAAACATAAAAAATAATTACGAAACTATTTTAGACGCGTAATATTATTTTTAAAATAAAATAATTTCTACTGCCCTTACTGCAATTAGTGCATCGTAATAAAAAATAATACTCTGCTAATAAAATAATAAATAATTTGTTACAATATAATCTGAAAAAGACGCTACCCTGACAAATGAAGCGCCACACAGCTCTCAAGATAATACCTAAACATCAAAAACTGTTTAAAATATTGCCATATATAATTAATGTCAAACCTTTACAATTTTTTGGCAATAATTATGAAAAATAGAATCTGAAAATACAGTAGAACCTTGTAAATGACACCTAATTGCAGAGCCAACGTGTCCTTTAGGGAGAGGTGTCCTCTTACCGGAGAGTTTCTAAATAGTTAAATGTTAATTTTACCTATAAAAACTGTCCTTTATATAGAGGTGTCTCTAGCCTGAGTGTCCTCTCTTGGAGGTTTTAATGTAATATAACACGATGACAATCTGTTTAGCTCTAGATGTCATGGATTTATTGGGACAAAGTCGACAATTCCAGGCTGAATAAAATCACAGAGCTTATTTATAATAGAACATGAAGAGAGCTGGTGTCTTTGGCTACAATAGACATAGAAGGTGATTAAAAAAAATAATAATCTATCAGTATTGAGTAAAATTAAAGTAAAATAGATATGCTACTGCTGGAATGCCCACTCTTCTTCACCGCTAGACATAAACAATGTTGTAGATCTTTATCAATTTCTAAATAGCAGAGAGAATTATCATTGATTTAACTATCTTGGTAGATATATTTATGATTATCTTTCTAACCTGAAAGGTTCAGGTTCCTAATATATATTATTGTTCCTCTTTTTATTTTTAATTACTTTTTCTTGTATAATATGTTTAGAACTGTTTCCGTTTTTCAAAAATGTAAATCGACACAATTATCCCTAGCCGGGATATCGCGTTTTGTGAGTTTAAATAAATAAATAAATATCTATAGAATTTTACATAATTCATGTAAAATAGTATCCGATTATATTCAACTCGTGTTCTATTGGCATATAATTATACCATGTTTTCTCCTGTAGAAGGACGTACGTGCCCGAAAGCTAGAGAATAAAAATGTTTTGAAAAGATACTTTTCCCTGGAGGCCTGATTAATTTTACTCAATAGAAGGTGATTTCAACAACACATGGTGGTCAGCTTCAATCAAAATATTAAACTTGGATTATCTACCAACCTGTGTGATTACAATTTTGAAATTCTATTTTTTTTTTTTGAAAGAGAGAAAAGTTAGGCTTCTTCATAATTTAACCTCTCAGCTATACAGTGTAACATCCGAGCGTACATCTCACGGGTCAACTTGTTGTCAGAGTGCTAACTTCAATAATATAATAAGAGAGAAAACAAATCTCAATAATTATATTATGAAATATAAAATTATGACCATACATTAAATAAGAATCCAGACCTTATGTGTTCTTCCTTTCACCTATCCCATCACTAGCAAGAAAAAATATATATAATAAAAAATATATATTAAATGCAATAAACTAAGAGCTCAAATTGAAACTTAAAAAGCCTATTATTTTAAGCCTGTTTTTTACCTTTTTTTATTCCAATGATTAATTACCACATTCTTCGGCTGACAAAAGCCATTTGTGGCCAAAAAATATCAAAAGAACCTTAGGTAATTGGGGGCAGAAGGAAATCAGTTGCTCTTTTGTCTGCTGCAGACACGTTTAGAGAATAGAAGAACGTGTGAATTAGTTTATTTATTGTCAATTCTAATTCCATATACCAAATAATTCTATATTTCCACCTCGTAATTTGTATAGCTTGGGATTTGTTAAATTAATAAAACAAATTAAAACGAAAAGGTTTATGTTCATATATATATTACTAGACGAATGGCCCGGGCAACGCCCGGGGTTTACCCGAGTGCGAATATATTTTAAAAACGTTGTCTTGGGTGGTCGCTATAGACAGGGTGGTCTGTATAGACAGGTGTATGTATCACACAGCCGATAACAGGGTTGTCTAGAATGGCCGCTATATACAGGGTGGTCTGTATAGACAGTTGTATGTATCACACAGCCGATAACAGGGTTGTCTTGGGTGGCCGCTATAGACAGGTGTATGTATCACACAGCTGATAACAGGGTTATCTAGAATGGCCGCTATATACAGGGTGGTCTGTAGAGACAGGTGGATGTATCACACAGCTGATAACAGGGTTGTCTAGAGTGGTCGCTATAGACAGGGTGGTCTGTATAGACAGGTGGATGTATCACACAGCTGATAATAGGGTTGCCTAGAGTGGCCGCTATAGACAGGGTGGTCTGTATAGACAGGTGAATGTATCACACAGCTGATAACAGGGTTGTCTAGAGTGGTCATATATATATTATTCTATAAAATAATCCCTTGCATCAATATTAAGTAAAACTAATCATTCCTCCAGGGAAAAGTGTCTTTTCAAAACATTTTTATTCTCTAGCTTTCGGCCACGGACGCCCTTCTACAGGAGAAAACATGGTGTATATATTATGAATAATTTGTTTGTTGTTAGATAAAGGGTTGATAAAACAAAGGATCTATAAGATAAAGAGTTTAAGGTGCAGTCGTAATAAAAAAAAAAGATAATTATTTACCATCAATTAGCTTTTATTTTCAATTACTTGAAGAAATATTACACATTAGTTATTTTCACATTATATAGAACTTATAAAATTAATTCTATATTATTAATTCAAAAATATAGATATGTTAACTACGCATATTTACAACAAAACTGAAAGCTATTCTAAAATCGATGATAATGTCAAATTATTTGACAAACATAGCAGTTTTAATCTCAGTTATGCGGGAAGAATGTTGTTTATTTGTTAAGTGAACTGATCACCCACGCCTTCTCATTGGACGAATGTGCCATGTTTGTACATAAAAGAGGGTTGAAACGGAATGCGTGGACTCGTGGAGTGGTGTTCGAGTGGAGACGCTTATAGCGTTCTCTGTGTGCTTGTCTGGTGATTCTCCTCGCATACCTGTGAAACCCCGGTCCGCTCCTTATCAACTCTGCAAATAAAATATAAGTACTGTTTTTATTTGCAGAGTTGATAAGGAGCGGACCGGGGTTTCACAGGTATGCGAGGAGAATCACCAGACAAGCACACAGAGAACGCTATAAGCGTCTCCACTCGAACACCACTCCACGAGTCCACGCATTCCGTTTCAACCCTCTTTATCTACAAACATGGCCACATTCGTCCAATGAGAAGGCGTGGCTTGAGTGTACGTTGTTCGGTGTATTAAGTTACTCTTACGGTAGGCCCTAGTATATTCCTTTTTTGTGTGTTAACCCGCAAAAGTAATAACTTTTGTCAATAACAAAAGTAGAATTATCAATGAATAAAAATAAAATATATATATATATTTTTTAATATAGAAATATTTGATTTTTAGACTATATCTCTTATATATATATATATATATATATATATAAAAGTCAATTTCTGTCTGTCTGTCTGTTTCGCGATAAACTCAAAAACTACTGAACCAATTGGTACCAAATTTTGCATGTCGCTTTTTATAAACCTGAGGAAAATTTTCGGCTACATTTTGATTAGTATTTTTGGCTATTTATTTTCTTCATTTGAAGAACTTTTTTTTACGCGGAGTAATCCGGAATGGAATGAATACCCAAATATGGCCATTTTTTATAAGCATCGGTAGTTCAGTGGTAGAATGCTCGCCTGCCACGCGGGCGGCCCGGGTTCGATTCTCGGCCGATGCATTTTTTTTTTTACAATTTTTAAAACTATATCTTCTATATATATAAAAATGAATGTTTGTATGTTTGTCTGTTTGTTTGTTTGTTTGTTGGTTTGTATATGTCCGGTATACAAATTCGCAGTAGCTCACTAATTCAAACCAAAATTTCCATACATAGGTAAAAAAATACGGGGAAGACGATAGGCTATTTTTAAAAATATATAAATCAATTATTAAAACTATATATTTTTAGTCAGAAAATGATGATGACGATATTGCTGTATCATGTTTGATTATCAGATACAAAATTATATCGGGAAAAATTCCAAAAAGCATATATATATAATATATATATATATTTAATATATATATACCAGATTTTCTCATGTCTGTGCCCGAAAGCTAGAGAATAATAAAAATGTTTTGAAAAGACACTTTTCCCTGGAGGAATGATTAATTTTACTTAATATATATAGTATATATATCATAAGGCAAAATTCGGATTATAGATTATATACTCAAAGTAATAAGAACAAATCCAAATAAATAAATATTGTATGACGTTTCAGTAACAGCTTTGTTACTGAAGTATGCATTACTTTTGTCTGAAGATGGTAACAACGCTTATATATATATTTTTTTAATATAGAAATATTTGATTTTTAGACTATATAATATATATATATATTTAATATATATATACCAGATTTTCTCCTGTCTGTGCCCGAAAGCTAGAGAATAATAAAAATGTTTTGAAAAGACACTTTTCCCTGGAGGAATGATTAATTTTACTTAATATATATAGTATATATATCATAAGGCAAAATTCGGATTATAGATTATATACTCAAAGTAATAAGAACAAATCCAAATAAATAAATATTGTATGACGTTTCAGTAACAGCTTTGTTACTGAAGTATGCATTACTTTTGTCTGAAGATGGTAACAACGCTGTTACCGAAAAGTGACATAGTATTTATTTATTTATTTGTATTGGGTCTTATTACCTTGAGTATATAAATCATTTCGTTTTAATGAGCTCTTTTATATATTTTAAGTTAGTTTCTATACTAAAGAAAATAACTAAGAAACAACTAAAGAAACACACACAGTAATAAGACTTTTTCCACACTACTGAAAAAATCTCTCTTTATTAATATACTAGACGAATGGCCCGGGCAACGCCCGGGGTTTACCCGAGTGCGAATATATTCTAAAAACGTTGACTTGGGTGGTCGCTATTAACAGGGTGGTCTGTATAGACAGGTGGATGTATCACACAGCTGATAACAGGGTTGTCTAGAGTGGTCGCTATAGACAGGGTGGTCTGTATAGACAGGTTTATGAGAGAGGCACAAACTTACAGGTTGTTGACGCCGCAATCCCCAGAGAGAGTGTTTTTTGTTGCATCATGCTGTGACTCACACGACGACCCAAGGTCAACAGGGGTGGAGCAGCAAGCTTAAGCCTATCACCGTCTGGCGGCGCTGCTTGCGAGTTATATCTACAATTCTGCACATAACTCTAAGGATATTCAAGATATTCAAGAAATTATTTTTCGAAAACCTTTCCGGGGATATACCTAATAATATCCCAGAATTTCATGGCGATTGGATGTATGGTTTTTGAATAACAGGGTTGTCTAGAGGGGGGCAGGGAGGACACGTGTTCCCTTGCAGCCAATGAGCGCGCATTCTATCCGTGAGCTTCAGACAAACAGACAAACAGACAGAATAAGGCAAATATATAAGTAGATACAGTTATCAGCGTCATGCGTTCTTAATTCTATCACCGTTTGCTTTTGGTTCAGTGGTAGAATGCTCGCCTGCCACGCGGGCGCCCCGGGTTCGATTCCCGGCCGATGCATTTTTTTTTTTTAACAATTTTTAAAACTCATTTATATATTATACAAGAATGACATCCACGGCGCCAATTTATATTTGTAACGAATTGTATATGAATAAAAGCATTTAATCGGGTAAACCCCGGGCGTTGCCCGGGTCATTCGTCTAGTATTTATATAAAATGAAGAGTCTCTAGACCAGGGGTCGCCAAACTGCGGCTCGCGAGCCACTTGCGACTCTTTGGATGTGAAGCTGCGGCTCTTTATATAGTTCTATACGTAAATATTATTTATGCGAGTACTATTTATTGTTGGCAAGAAAAAATTTTGTGGCTCTTTAAAAACTTTGAAATTTTGTAAATTGTAATTTTTGAATCTTCCTACTCAAAAGTTTTCCGATCCCTGGTGTAGACGATTAAAACCCTCTACAAATATTCTTTGTTATATTTCGCTTTATTATAATTACAATTTAATTAAAACGGCATATATTAGATCAAAATATCATTTATTTTACCAATATTTCAGTTGGCTGAACGTCAACCTTTATCAAGGTGTTATAACATATTTATAACTGAAATATTGGTAAAATAAATAATTTTTTGATCCAATATATGCCTTTTTAATTAAAGATTTATTTATGGATTGCTCTATTTTCAAAATAATTACAGTTATAAGGGGACTTCGAAGTTCTTCATTTAAGGGAAGAAAAAACACATAATATATCGGGAAAACTAGTATGTACCCATCAGTAACTTTTAGTTTGCACGATCAGGAGATTTCTTAATATTTTGTTCGTCTGCGATATAACACCTCGGCCAGAGAAAATTCTTTTTTTCCAAGACATTTGGGTGAATAGCGTTAGCCCCTTCATCAGAATCAAAAATAAAATACATAATATAATTAACGAACGAAGACATTAAGATGCGAATGTTTCTTTTTCACAAATAAATCAAACTTCTACTGTCCTTCCTGCGATAAATGTTTTCATTCGTTATATATAGATGGAGCGTTATTGCTTTGTATTAATTTATGCCTAACTTGTTCTTATTGTTTGCGGAAGAGCATTGCTCGATGCAAGAATTTAAATGTAATTCTACTGTCCTAAAAGCTTATGTCCATAGTTTGCCTAAATACCAATTCTAAGATTCCACCCTTCAGTGCAGTATATAAAATCAGAATGATTCAATACAGTATAGGAGCTCTAAAAAAGTGGTCTGGTAGATTGAATTGGCGAAACTGCTGGGAGGGTTTACCACTGATGAGTCAAGCCCTCCCAATATTTTTTCATCACACTAAGGACAGTAGAAGTTTGATTTATTTATGAAAATAAATATTCGCGTCTTGATGTCTCCATTCGTTATATATAGATGGCGCGTTATTGCTTTGTATTAACATAATATAATTGAACTATGTTTTTGTTTGAGCTTATCCACAAAAAAAAAAAGACTATAACACGAACCAAAAATCAATTGTTTTAAGATCAGACCTCTAATTAAAAATATAAACGCTTAAATAATTAATAAATAAAAAAATACCTTTTAAAAAAGCTTTTATTTAAATGCACTAAGAATGAAAAATAAAATATTGTATCTTCTGCCATTGAGCAGTTAGATGTATCTGAGTGAAAATAAAAGCGGCGGGGGATGATCATCATGAATTTCGAACCTAATGTGATTTAATATGTAGCAACTGATTTTTATAAGTGTTTACTAAATATTTACCTCTTCTCTCAATATATGATCTTGCCCGCCCCCCGTATATGCCTTTTATTCCTATAGCTGGAAATTTTGCCGGGAGGATATTGATCTAAAGAGACAAAAGTCGCCTCTCCCGTCAAAATTGACGTCAAAACCAGACGCCATCTATTGACCGTCGCAGCAAACTAGCGGCCTCGGGTCGGTGACAAAGCTACAACACCAGCTTTGGCAAACTGAGAAGCGTCCACCTAGAGACCATGGTTCCATCTATATTTTGGCCATAGATTTGGCCCAGCCACTTAGCCAGCTAAACACCTATTTGGCAGATTGTCAAGATTCCATTGGATCCTGTGTGGATCTTTTGGAATAAAGTCCGCCCTAGGCTGACGAGGGCCATTAGCCCGAAACCATGGTCTCAAGGTGGACGCTTCTCATGACAAATGTTACTATTTACGGGTTAACACACAAAATTGCAATATACGGGGGCCTACCGTAAGAGTAACTTGAACACAATAAAACCGTACACGCAAAAGTATAACACACACAAAAAAAAAGTAAATAATAATTCACAATTAGTTAAATAAAAATAAAAGTACTTATCTTTTATTTCTGCTTATGTAGGGATCGGACCGGGGTCACTCAGGGGATGCGTAGAGAACACCAAGCACGAGAAAAAAAAAAAAATACGAAGAGAGCACTATAAGTGTCTCTGCACAAGATTTTAAATCACAATGCTCCCACGCCTTCCCTTCAACCCCCTTTATATACAAACATGGCCACATTCGTCCAATTAGAATGCTGGAGAGATCGGTTTACTTATCTGATAAAACAACGTTCTTCGCACTAAAGAAATAGGATAAGATAAGAGTGCGAATATTTGTCAATATAATTTGACAAAAGGTCTCTTTCCAAAAAAAAAAAAAAAACTAACCAATCTACCAAACATTCTTATTGTCCCGTAAGGAAAACCTCCCGCTATTCGGGAGGGAAAAGCTCACGGGAGCCATGTTATAAAGATAAAAAAAAAAACTAAAGAGAGGAGAAGTATGCATCCAGGTCGTTCCATACAGGTGCCTTCCATCTTGTTCCTCCCAAAAAAGAAAATAACCAAAGATCTGCGCAAACTACGTGAGTTACCATGAGTGATTACCAAGCACACACATATATAATATGCTTTAATAGACAGAGTTTAATGGGGGACTAATAATCTCTCATCTGGGATCGGCAGGGCGAGGATTTGGTCTCAGAAAATAAGGGCTGAAATGTGCCCTGTCGAACGCCCCATCGACCACTGTAGGTTCGTCATGAGAATCTCCTTTCTCCTGGTCGGGAACAGTCTTGGTCTCTAACGGTGGTGTGGACATCTCTCGGCGGGGAGAGATACGACAGGCACTCCCACCTTCCCGAGCCAAAGGAATCATCCTTCTCCGAGGATAGCACTCGCGTTTAGCAGCTGTGGGCTTTCTATGACGCATGCCCCTGAATGCCTTCATCCTGTCAATATGCACAACTTGTTCATCGTGCAAATTGACTCCGCGCACTCTGAAATTTACTTCAGACACCTTAGCTACCACACGGAAAGGTCCATAGAATTTTGCGGAGAATTTAGAGGACCCCTTGCCCTTAGGAACAGCCAACAATACCAAATCCCCCGTCTCAAAGGTTCTCACAGTCTGCGTTTTATACTTCTTGACTCGTTTATCATAGTTTTCAGACAGGAATTTCCTAACAGTTTCCCTGGCATCTTGCATTTCCTTCAATCTCTCCGCCAAGGATGGCTTTCTGAATTCGCTCACATCTTTATCGCTAACTTCATGATTGACTGCATCGTAACCAAAGAGCATGTAGTGGGGGCTCTCACCTAACGCTGAGTGCACGGCGTTATTGTACGCAGCAACCGCCGCACCGAGGTTGTCTTCCCAATTCCTGCTATTGGCATAGTGACGTAGAATGGAACAAATGGTGCCATTAACTCTTTCAACAATCGAGTTGCAGGTAGGACGATAAGAAGTTGTGGATAACTTTTTAATACTATATAATTTACATATCTCTCTGAAAAGGTCAGACTCGAATGCAGCTCCACGGTCAGATAAAATTTCTTTGCACGTTCCATATCTGTTCACTATCTTATTGACAAACTCGAGCCCAGCAGTCTCTGCGGTACAATCCCTGACGGGGATAACCTCAGCGTACCTGGTGAAAGCATCAATGAACACGAGCAGGTATCTATTCCTGTTCCTAGACAAGGTAAGAGGACCCACGAAGTCTACGCATAACCTTTCGAAAGGGTAGTTAGCGGGTTGAATGGGCATATTAGGAGCTTTCTTAAGCCTACCATTGTTCTCGGCACACACTGGGCATGTCTTCACGTACCTACGTACATCAGACATGGCCCCCTTCCAATAGTAATGGCTTAAGACCGCGTAGAGTGTTTTCTCTACTGAGAGGTGCCCTCCTATGGGACTGTCATGGCACCTTTCCAGAATGGTATCGCGGAGAACTGGAGGTATTACGATTTGCTTCACCATCCTTCCCTTACGAGTGGGTCTACTGTCTGGACTGACCTTGACGAGATATCGGGTGGACTTGCTTATAAAATACGTGCCATCACCCTCTTCTACCTCACTATCAGTGCTCAGAGCCCCCTTGTAGATGTTTTTCCATACAGGGCAGTTCATCATGGACTTCTCATAGTTGGGAATGGTAGTCACCCCTCCATAGACATCGACTACAGCAACCTCAGTATTATAGGTGTCGCGGGATAGCCAGTCAGCCATCGCATTCTCCTTCCCTTTTACATGGAAAAATGTTAATTCCCTGTCCTGTAGCATCAAGGCCCATTTCATGAGCCTACGATTTTTATTCTCTAGTGACTTAAGATATTGCAATGGTTTGTGATCACAGTATATCTCCACCTGCTGACCATAGATGTAGTAGTCAAACTGTTCAATTGCCATAATAATAGCCAAGCATTCCTTTTCTATTGTGCTGTAGTTTAACTCGGCACCTCTGAACTTATGGCTGTAGAAACTAATAGGCTGCGGAGTGCCGTTCTTCAACTGTGATAACATACCGCCACATCCTATGTCGCTAGCATCAGTGAATATTAGGAACTTTTCCCTGTAGTCAGGATGAATTAGGATGGGTGCAGAGCTAAGACAAGTCTTTAGCTTGTCATACGCACGCTGCGCTGCCTCGTTCCACTCATACCTGGTGCCCTTCTTAGTCAACTCATATAAAGGGGCCGCTATTTCAGAGAAACCAGCAATGAATTTCCTATAGAAACCAACAGCTCCAAGAAAGCGTCTGACACCTGATACAGTTTTAGGAGGACTCATGTTTTTAATCTTTTCGATGTTGTTCTCCTTAGGATGAATGCCATCCTTGTCCACTCTGTGTCCCAAGAAGGTCACTTCTTCCTGAAAGAGCTGGCATTTGCTCGGCCTCACTTGAAGCCCATATTTTCTAAGCCTGTCCAACACCTCAGTTAAGTCAGCCAGATGCTGCTCCAACGACTCCGAGTATATCAGAACGTCGTCAATAAAACATTGGCAATTCTTGCCCAATAGGCCGCTTAGGATACGATGCATTTCTCTCTGAAATACATTCGAAGATATCTTACAGCCCTGAGGAAGTCTCGACATCTCAAATTTTCCGAAAGGGGTTTGGAAAGCGAAGCATTTCGTTACGTTACTATCCAGCTTCAGCTGATAATACCCACTGGCTAGATCCAAGGTACTAAAATATTTAGCACCTCCCACAGCTGCCATGGCGGTGTCTATCCGGATCATGGGATAATCTTGATTCCTTAATTTATCGTTGACCTGTCTAAGGTCCAGCACGAATCTCAAGGAACCGTCAGGCTTCTTGACAAGATGTACTGGACTGTTCCAATCAGATCTGGATATTTTTATGATACCGCTCTCTAAGAACTTGTCTAAAAGTACCTTGTACGGCTCTAACAAACTATAGGGAATAGGATACTGCCGCCTAAAAGTAACGTCATTTATGTCAACGTCAATTTTTATCGGCGGAACCTTAGCTGCTTTTAACGGTGCGACATTTTCCACGAACATATCTGATCTTTGTTGCAGTATGTCGCGGACAAGCTGCTGATGTTTGCCATTAACTTGGCCAATATCTACCAGTTGCCAGTCTTCAGTCGCCGCAGACATTACATTGCATTCCTCCCACACAGGTGGCAAAGAAATGTTTAATCTCCTTATCTCCTTTATACCAAGAATACCGTCGTAGCGCTTATCTTCAAGTGGCATTAACCAGAAACTTATGTCTCCTAGTTCGATACCCTTATCTGTATTTACCCTACAGGTTTTTACCTTTGTCAATGTCTGGACGTGGCCTGTAACTGACACAATTTTAAGATTGTTAATAGCTTCGTCCCAGTCCTCATTCAGAACATTACACCTTTCTGAATCCATTATGCTAACTTGGCTTCCTGTATCGTATAACAGGTGCCAAGTATTGCCGTTTATTGATACTCTAACAATAGGCAGAGTTCCAACAGGATCCCGGTTAGAACGAACATTAACAATCTTAGCAATTGGTCGAATACCAGTGGCTGACTTCTGCCAACTCGAGCAAGCACTGGCCGTTTTGCCCGAGTTTAGTAGTTTAAAGCTCCTTTCTCCTTGCAAAACCTGGCAATATGCCCCATCTTCCCACAGCGGAAACATGTTAATTTATGCCTACCGCCATTTTTAGAAGAACCCGGCTTACTCTCGCTAAGCAGTTTAGTCAGCCTTTCTATTTCCTCCTTAAGGTCGTTAATGCACTTCTCTGACTCGTGCTTTGTCTTGCCTACTACAGCATTGAGCGTATCTAACCTTCCCTTCAGACTGCTAACCTCCTCTATGTCCGCCGCACATGCCCGTTGCTCAAAGTGGCAGCGGTTCTCTACACCATCCTCCATGGCCATAATTCTAACTGCCTCGTCAATACAGCTGACCCCACTACGGACAACAGGTTCCTTATACTTATCAAGAACATTGTCTACGAAAATATCGAACACTAAACTGCTGTCCAGATCGAAATCAATATCTCTCCTTGTGGCCATGAATCTTTCTCTAAACACATTAGGAGTTTCTCCTACACGTTGCTTAAGACCCTCTAATTCTTTTAAACATTCCCTAAATCCGCGCGTTTTTTCAGGAAATAAAATGCCTAATTTCTCTATAATGCTCTCTACACTACTGTCATTTTTTATGCCCATCTCTTCTATGCTAGCCCGAACTCTAGGCGACAAAGCCTCGAACATAAGCAGTGCTTTAACTTCCTTATTCCATTTACCTATGCTAGCTTTCAGCTCTACTTCCCTGATGAAAGCTTTTAGCCCCACTCCATTGAACGTAGAAAGTTTGATAGAATAGTTACTATCCATAATAACAGTAAGAAAGACAAAAATTACACACAATAATTAATTATATAAAAGATAATAAAAAAAACTCAAGGCCAAAATTACGGGAATATAGGCCAAGAAACTATCCTGGCAAGGCTCGCCAATGACAAAAGTTACTATTTACGGGTTAACACACAAAATTGCAATATACGGGGGCCTACCGTAAGAGTAACTTGAACACAATAAAACCGTACACGCAAAAGTATAACACACACAAAAAAAAAGTAAATAATAATTCACAATTAGTTAAATAAAAATAAAAGTACTTATCTTTTATTTCTGCTTATGTAGGGATCGGACCGGGGTCACTCAGGGGATGCGTAGAGAACACCAAGCACGAGAAAAAAAAAAAAAAATACGAAGAGAGCACTATAAGTGTCTCTGCACAAGATTTTAAATCACAATGCTCCCACGCCTTCCCTTCAACCCCCTTTATATACAAACATGGCCACATTCGTCCAATTAGAATGCTGGAGAGATCGGTTTACTTATCTGATAAAACAACGTTCTTCGCACTAAAGAAATAGGATAAGATAAGAGTGCGAATATTTGTCAATATAATTTGACACTCAGTTCGCCAAAGTTGGTGTTGTGGCGTTGTCACCGACCCGAGGCCGCTAGTTTGCGGCGACGGTCAATAGATGGCGTCTGGTTTTGACATATATTTTGACGGGAGAGGCGACCTTTGTCTCTTTATTTATTCCTAGATATAATATGTTATTATTTTTAATGGTCTTTTATAGTATTTGACCGTAAATTGAATGTTGTGGTTCGAAGATATAGAAATAATGAAGAATGGTTTGTAGAGAGAGATAATTACTCCAATCATTAGAAGAACATTGACTCCTTGCACATGCTACGTACAAATTCTTAAATATTTAAACCAAAAATCTGACTTTAAGGATTTAAGATTTGAATAACTTTATTTGAATATTAATTTTCACAGACCAGTGTGGGCACAGTATATTCGGTTGAGTGTTTACGCCTAATTACGCCAATCAAATTAAACATCGAACCCTTATAATACGAATATATTTTTAAATCAGTATGTGAAAAAATAATAGAAAATAATAATATAAAGGTTAAGTGTTGATATTAAAAAATAAAAAGGCATATCCTGACCAGAAGCACATGTGCTTTTTAGATGGCAGAGCGCCATTTTCAGTGGAACAGAAATCAACTAAACATTGATTTAGCCTGTTCCCTGATATTTGGCCTAATCGATGTTTAGTTGATTTCTGTTCCACTGAATATGGCGCTCTGCCATCTAAAAAGCACATGTGCTCCTGATAAGGATATGCCTTTTTTTATTTTTGAATCAGTATGTACGTTATTATTTTCACAATTAAAAGAATAAATAAAAAATAAAATAAACTTTTCCCTGGAGGTCTAATGTTTTTATTTTAATATTGATTCAAGGGATTATTTTATCGAATTGTAGCAAATAAATTCGTTATAAAAGTACAATTATTAATAATAACATTTTTAGTATGTGAAAAAAAAAATCGATATTCGAATCCACGTTTGTATTCAAACCCTCGTTACTCTTTATAACTACTGAGATTTTCGCTCAAAAAGTCTGGGTTTCAAAAATAGATCACTGTTGAGCTAAGAAAACATTGAACACTAATTAACTGAGTAACTGAACGCTAACTGATTGATCAAAGTTAGTAGAGAACCACTCAGCGGAGAATGATATCGAAAATCATTTACCTCTGATATTTGCTATGGTTGTCTATGCTCCCTGCCTTCAATTACTATGCTTGGTGATCTACATTCTCAACAAAATGGCTCTGTGTCGCTCTAAAAGGCGGAAGAGGATCAACTACAGTAGAACCTCCCTGTAAAGGACACCTAATTGGAGAGCCAAAGTGCCCTTTAGGGAGAGGTGTCCTTACCGGAGAGTTGCAAAATACAGTAGAACCTCCCTGTAAAGAACACCTAATTGCAGAGCCAAAGTGTCTTTTAGGGAGAGGTGTCCTTACCGGAGAGTTGCTAAATACAGTAGAACCTCCCTGTAAAGGACACCTAATTGCAGAGACAAAGTGTCCTCTTACCGGAGAGTTTCTAAATACAGTAGAACCTCCCTGTAGAGGACACCTAATTGCAGAGCCAAAGTGTCCTTTAGGGAGAGATGTCCTCTTACCGGAGAGTTGCTAAATACAGTAGAACCTCCCTGTAGAGGACACCTAATTGCAGAGCCAAAGTGTCCTTTAGGGAGAGATGTCCTCTTACCGGAGAGTTGCTAAATACAGTAGAACCTCCCTGTAAAGGACACCTAATTGCAGAGCCAAAGTGTCCTTTAGGAAGAGATGTTCTCTTAACGGAGAGTTGCTATAAAGTAAAAATAGTAATTTTGTAAATGAAAATTGTCCTTTGTAGAGAGGTGTCCTCTAGCGTGAGTGTCCTCTCATGGAGGTTCTAGTGTATTGGAAGCGATTAGACGCATGCGCTGACATTTAAACATCTTTAGGGTTCGTTTGGCAACAAATGTCAACTTTCAGTGGGCAGTAATGACGATATCGGAAAACTATATTGGGACAATAGGATTTTGGTCTTAAAATAATAGTTCGATTTTAAAGATGTGTGTGGGCAAAGTTTCTATATAAAATGTAACGTATCTTTTATAAGTCCTATAAAATACATATTTCTTAAAGGTTTAAAGAGGATATTATTAGGATTGTCAAAAATATATAATATAGATTTGAATCTATATTATTATATTTTAAAGTATTGATATACAATATATGTTTTTTTAATAATCAATATACGATAAGGATCACACAATCTATATATATAAAATTGAATGTCTGTGTGTGTGTCTGTGTGTGTGTGACAATGACAATTAAAAAATATTTATTGTCATCTTAGACAATATTATACATTTTCAATCACAGGGAGAAAAAAAGAAAAAAGAAGATGAGAAGAGAAAATATATACATATATGAAACATATTTTACAAGATGGTGATGGGAGATGGAGGAAGAAAACCTCGGCGCTGGAGGGTCCTGGACCAGGCGATGAACGGGTCTTCCACTGCTTCTCCGAGCCCAACCTGTACAAAGTAGCGATAAATTCGCAACTTTGCCGACGCCAAGATGGAAAGGGCGTCGTCCTCAAGGCCGGACCCGCCGAAGATCCAAGCCTGCAGGTCAGGGGGCCGCCCTATGATGTTGAAGGCCTCTCTGATGAGAGGCCTGATGGAACGGCAGCACCAGTAACGGTGGCCGAGGGAGCGGTCGATGGACCCGCAGGCAGGACAGGAGGGGCCGACCGAGGCAGGATGGGCCGGATGGGGCAGGGCGTGGAGGGCCAACTTGAGGGCCGCGTCGGCCTCGTGGCCCGAGTAGGCGCAGCGCCGCAGCGAGGCCCAGTCGATCCTAGATGGAAGTGGACCGATGGTGGGCGACCATCTCGAGGTGAACCTTGAGATGGGCGTGGCGGCGAGGCGCGGGCGATCCAGGGCCCGTCGGGCCGAGCGGGTCGTGAGGCCGTTGAGGAACGGCGTAGCCGTCCCTCGCAGCACCACGGCCGCAGCTAAAGAGCTAGATGAGGGTGCAGACTCCGCCCCGAAGCCCACGGCGTTCTCGGAGGTCAGCCTCCGACAGAAGGCGCCCAGGGTCGCGGCGTCAGCCAGGGCCGAGCGCGTAGGTCGGGCGGTGAGGTGGCCCTCCGCAAGAAGGTCCCGGACTCGGGCTCCGCGCCAGCGGGCAGGGGCCAGGAGGTCGGGAGGGCGGAGGAACCGGCAGCCGCCGATGATGTTGAGGTCCAGTAGCTGAGCCGTGGGGACCGCCCGATGGTTGAGGCCCAGGATGTTGGAGGCCTCCTCCCACAGCTTCAGCAGCCGGAGACGGCGGGGCTGGAGACGGGTGCCGTCCGGTGGAGGGTGGATCCAGGCCTCACCGCTTTCTACCAGCCAGCTGAAGGCATTTCTGCCCCCGCGGAGCGCGACCTGCATCTCCTTGAGGCAGGCGAGCTGGAGCTGGGTCGCGAGGTCGAGGAGGCCGAGGCCTCCGATGGCAACTGGCTTCGCCATGACATCGGCGGGAAGCCACGCCGTGTGGTCCTGTCCCCAGACGAATCTCGCCAGTCGGGCCTGCAGCTTGGCGATGGTTGGGGGTGATGGTAGGTAGCCATGCAGGTGGTGCTGGATGACAGAGCCCACCAGCGTGTTCGCCGCTCTTGCTCGCCCGACGAGGGAGAGGCCGCGGGTGAAGGGCGTCCATTTGCGGCATGCATTCTCCAGGAGGGCCAGGAGATGCTGCTCCCGGTGGGCGACGGTGCTCCTGGGGGCGATGTCGAGCCCGAGGACCCTGATGGAGGTGGTCGACCAGGAGGCGCCGAGAGGGGAGTCGCCGCGGTTGCGCCAGGCGCCGCACCAGAGGCCAGCGCTCTTCCGGAGGTTCACGCCAACTCCGGAGGCCTGCTTGTATTCTTCGAAGACGGTCGCCACCCGTTCGAAGTCTCCGTCGCGATGAAATAGGAGGACGATGTCGTCGGCGTAAGCGATGACATTGCCCACGCCGAGGGTCAACTCCAGGCGACGTAGCAGCGGCCCCGTGGCGATGCTGAAGAGTGCGGCGCTTACGGCGCAACCCTGCCTGAGGCCGTTGAGAAGGGGGAAGGCTGTTGTATGAAAGCCTCCGGCCCGGATGGTGGCGTCCGCCCCGGCGTAGAGGATGTTGATCCAGGCCATGAAGGCCGGCGGGAGGCGGAGGGATGTTAGCAGGGACTCCAGGAAGCCGCGGTCCAATGAGTCAAAGGCGGACTCTAGGTCGACGCCCATGACGGCCAGCGGCGAGCCCAGGGCGGTGGCCTCCTCGATGGCGTCCGTCACCATGGCGATGTTCCATGACGGGGACCTCCCGGGGACGGCGTATGTTTGGCATTCCGGCACCAGGGTCCGCAGGTGGGGCTTGAGGCGCCGGTGAAGGATGGCGGCCAGGACCCTGTAGTCGGCCGAGGGCAGCGCGACAGGCCTGTAGCTGCTCCGCGGGCCTTGGGCACGAGGCAGATGGAGCTGCGCCGCGTCGACGGAGGTAGTGCACCGCGGAGCCGTGAAGCCGCGAACACCCGGGCCAGAGCTTCCGCGAAGAAGTCCTCGTTGAAGGCGACGAGGAGCTCGCACGGTAAGCCGTCCCAGCCGGGGGCCTTTCCGCGAGGGAGGTGCTCGATGGCGTGGGCTATCTCGCTAGGGCTGATGTCTGGCCGGTGGAGCGGGTCCTCCTCACTCAGCTCGCGGGTGGTGGGCGCGCTGCTGGCGATGAAGGCAGCTCCCGCAGCTGGATCGCTGGTGGGACGGGCGAAGCGGGGCTGGAAGGTCGCGAACGCCCTCCGCCGAAGCTCTGGGCCCTCGATGACGTTGTCCTCCTCGTCCCTGATGACGCTGACCGGGCGACGGAGGCGGATGGCGCGTGCCAGGTCCGGCAGCGATGGGTAGTCTGCCCGGATGGAGGAGGCCTCGAGCTGCGCCGCGATGTAACGTCTCGCCCTGTAGACGTAGCTGTCGCTGGCAGCGTGGCGCGGGTCGTGCAGGGATCTGGCCTCCGCCAGCAGCCCCGCCTTGATGGAGGTCCACCTATCCCAGAAGGTCCCGTCGTCGTCATCGTGCGCTGTGTCTTCCTCCAACTCCCGGATGTAGCCAGCCAGATGTTCGAGCGCAAGGCCCGAGCGGAGCATCGCGGCCAAGCGAGGCTGGGTGGGGGAGGAGACGGCGGTGGTGGGCGGGCCCACCTGGAGCAGCACGAGGCGGTGGTCCGAGAGGTGGTAGTGGCTGGTCGCGTAGATGGACGCGCGATCCAGGACTCCAGCAGGGACGAGGATCCGGTCCAGGCGGTTCGATTCGACTTGGTCGCCGTGCATGGCGACTCTGGTGGGCAGGTGGGCGGCGTCGAACTGGGTGGCCACGTCGACCAGCGCGGCCAGGTCCAGAAGAGCGGCGAGGGCATCCGATGATGATGATGACGAGGGGCCCCGATCCCTGATGTTAAAATCGCCTATGATCCAGCAGGCTCCCTCCTCCTCCTGTGCCGCTGTCGCCGCCAGGAGCTCCAGTTGCCGGTTTCTCTCCCGGGGTTCATGCGCCAGATGAACGGCGATGGCCGTCATCTCCTCGCCGCGGACATCTATGGTTGCCAAGGCGATGTGGCCCGGCCACAGGATGCGTTGATGTAGCACGGCTACGCCTGGTCCGAAGACGCAGGCGAGTCCGGATCCCGAGATGGCTACGGGATGGGCCAACACAACAGCACTGTAGCCGAGGCAGAGGTCTTGGCCGCTGCCCAGATGAAATGCGTTTGTCTCCTGGACAAACGCGATGTCCACGTGATGTTGCCTGAGGAGATGACAAAGGGCAAGGCTCCTCCTCCGAGTGGCGAGCCCTCGCGCGTTGATGGTGGCGACGCGGTAACTCATTGGGACGATCCTTCACGCAGCACCTTCCTGGTCTTTTGGAGGGTCTTGCGGATTGTGGAGTTGGAGTCTGGGCACAAGGGCTTGATGGTATCGTGCAGCTTGTTGAGGGCTTTGACCTGTGCCGGGGTCAGCGTGGACGCTCTCCTCTTCATGGTGGTCTCTGAGGTGAGGAGCTTCTGAGCCTCCTCGCGGTTTAGGTCGGGCAACTTGTCCCAGTCGATGGAGATGTTAGGGGACTTCCCGAGGTGCTCCAGCAGCTGTTCGAGTGCGGCCTTTCCCCGGGCAGGCGTGGAGGGAGGTGAGGTCAGCTTCTCCACCGACATCTCGTGGTCGAGCGGAGAGATGCGAGGCTCGAGGGGCCTCGGGACAGCCAGGGGAGCAGGGAGGGCGGCATGGGCGGGCTGGGCGAGATCCATCGGTTCGGCAGGATGGGACGCCGAGGGGATCGCCGGAGACTCTGTTGATGTTTTCGCCGGTTGGACAGGGGACGCCGGTGTTGCGGGCGCCGGTGCCGGCTTCCTTGGCTGCTGAGGAGGAGGAGGAGGGGGGGAGGCCTTGCGCCGATGGGAGACGCTGCTTGCCTGGGGCTGCCGTTCCCTTGCCTGGCGAGCGATGGGCAGCTAGCTCTGCGGTGGCCCTGCTTTCCGCATTTGGAACATTTAATTCCGAAGGAGAGGAAGGCAGATAGGGTGTCTCCCTTGGACTGGATGGTCAGTCGGGCGGGCAGGGTCTCCAGCCTTACGCCCTGGTGGAGCAGGATGAACGCCTCCCGGCGGCCGTCGCTGAAGGCGAACTCCCCCATTTTGATCATGATGGGGGCGATGGAGGTGATGTCTCCGTATCGACTCAGAGCCTGCACGATGGTGGCGTCCTCTACAAAGCCGGGGAGATTGGCCACGATGATCCTTTCGGCCCTCTTGCGGAAGGGGAAGACCTTGAGGAGTGTTCCCTCGATGTTCAGGCCCTCCTCCACCAAACGGCTCGCAAGGTTCTTGCTCGCGAGGCCCACGATGTAGTGGCCGTTCATCCTGCCAAAGTGGGCGATGTTTTTGAGCCCTCCGACCAGGTCGCCGATTGCCCGGAGGTAGGAGTAGTCCGGGATGTCAGGGCACAGCTCCACGAAGATGTAATTCTCGTGGTTGGTTGAGGCCTGCCTCGCCTTGGCGTCGGCGATGTTGGCGCGTGTCGCCTTGATCTCCTTAGGCGGCACTGTTCTCGGCCCTGTTGGCCGCTTCAGCTGCTGGGAGCTGGGCTTCTCAGCAGGCCTGCTAGGCTGCTTGGCGACGTGCTCCGGCGTTGTTGAAGTGCGGCGCCGTTTCTTGCTCTTCACAACGGTAAAATCCTCGTTGGCGTCGACCTCCGCCATCTCGCTGTCGGCCCAGTTGAGCGAGGCCGGGCTAGCTGGAGTTGCGCTGGTAGCAGCAGCAGTTTTCGGAGCCGTGACGTCACCACGCGCGGCGGCCGGATTTGCATGCATGTCGCCTGCCGGCGAATTTGCATAGTGTTCAGATTCTGAAGAATTTTCATTGAAATTCTTCAAATTTCCGTTTTTCGGGGCTAATTTCTCGCCCGCTTGCGACAGGTTGCTGGGCCTTTCAGGCACTTGGTCAGCAGAGCCTGGGCCATCTTTTGGTACCAAGTTCGACATACCATCCGCCATCAACACGCACGCCAGAGGCGAAAACGACGGAGCTCGAAAAAGCGTGGCCGCTCGCTCGCGTGTGTGTGTGTCCTCTATGGATTCAAAAACCATACATCCAATCGCCGTGTAATTTTGGGATATTATTAGGTGTATCTCCGGAAAGGTTTACGAAAAATAATTTCTTGAATATCTTTAATATCCTTAGGGTTATTTGCAGATTTGTAGCTTTAACTCGCTGCCATTGACCCCACCGAATAGGCGCCAACGTTTGGAATGGTGGCGGGCTAGATCGACGTGGATGACGGAATGGCACAGGGTCGTGTTCTCAGATGAGTCTGCTTGTCCAGTGATAGTCGCCGTGTACGCGTGTGGCGTCGACGTGGAGAAAGGTCCAATCCGGCAGCAATTGTGGAACGTCCCACCGTGCGACAACGTGGAATCATGGTTTGGGGCGCAATCGCGTATGATTCCAGGTCACCTTTACTTCGTATTCAGGGCACTATGACGGCCCAACGATACGTTGATGATGTGCTGCGACCGGTGACACTCCCCTACCTTCAGGGGGTACCCAATGCCCTTTATCAGCAGGATAACGCCCGACCGCACACTGCTCGCATTAGCCAACAAGCTCTGCAAGATGTACAGATGCTTCCCTGGCCACCGTACTCTCCTGATCTCTCACCAATCGAGCACGTCTGGGACATCATTGGACGCCGTTTGCATGCCTTGCCACAGCCGCGTTCAGAAGACGAACTGTGGCAAATGGTTGAGAGGGAATGGAGAGCCATCCCTCAGGACGCCATCCGTACTCTGATTGACTCTCTACCTAGACGTGTTGCTGCGTGCATCGCCGTCCGCGGTGGTCCTACTTGCTACTAAGCCGACGCCGTTCTCGCTCTGTATTATGACTATCATTTTGAAATAAAGATCACTTATTGTTCGTCCCTGTCTCTCTCTGTCTGCCGAGTTTCATCACTTTCTGGCCACTATTTCTTGGTGTTCCATTTTCAATGTCACGCAGTGTACAATATGGGGTTGTTGGTTTAAATTACCATAGATGGGCCCCGGGAGTGAAAGTTTTTATCTGGGTTTAAGCGGGTAAAGCCTCTCTAACACAGGTAAGTAATTGAAATTTCTTTTAATTAATTTAAACTGTGAGGGTTAAAAGGGCTATAACAAGATGATTTGTTTGAATATATAAAAGTGAAATAAAAATTACATTTTTGTTTGATTAAAAAAATGATGACTAAAATAAAATGACGACATAAAAATTCACATTCTAAGAGAATATTGGCGGGCGTTGGAAAGGGTTAGTGGTTAAAGAATATGCAATTTTTAGGAGTGCACATGTAAACCAAATAATCAGATCCAGGTGCAAAGCGAGGATATAGACTTGAGCGTCTTCCTAGGCAATGTTTCACTTGCGATCCTATATAAAGGTTACAGTGCGTTGTCACAATGGCAGGGTATTGTATTGGGTTAAAAGTTGTTGAAGAAAAGAATTAATATGATTGAAAGAGGTGGTAGAGCCATGCGATAAGTAGAATTGTAGCGACAGTAGGTGGTCTGACTTGACTCGAAATCAAAGGTTGATTGTGGTCCGCTAGAGCTGATAAAAAGTTTAAAGTTGAAAAAAGTGAACGCTTTGTGCATGCGTTGGTGATTGTGCTCTGCGGATGATTGAAATTAACTCTTGAAGCGTGCTCAGACCAGAAGTTGGGATTTTTAAATCTGGGGAACTGTGTTCAAAGAGTTTGTTGAAATACGAAATAAAAAAAATTGTCAAGCAGTACTGTCGTTTTTATACGTTGATGTGAAGCAATGGCTGAAAAAGATAGTGATGAAAAGTATAGGGAAGTTGTTAGATAATAAGATTGTTGTAGATGCCCGATAGTTGATGATAAACATTGTCATATAATAAAGGTATTTAAACAAATATAAAATATAGTGAATAAAAAGATAGAAATATGATTGCGGGTAAAAAAAGTGTAAGTGGACAAAATTAAACATGTAATATATAAAAGATATAATAATGAATTAAAATGATTTTTAAAGCAATAAATGTTTTATAATACTAAAATAATAGCATGAAAAATAAAGGTAAATTTGATTAAAGTTTTTTTTTTTGAAAATCATGTTGGATTAAAAATTTGATTATATAATTGAAAGGTCAAAAAATGAATAATTAAAATTTAAAGATTTTACACAAAAATATGAATGTAATTAAAGGTTATTAATGATTGGATAAATGATGGGTAGTGGAAAATTGAACAAAAATTGTCTCTTTTGAAGAAAAGTTACAACTGTGGTGTGCAACTAGATCATATCCCTTTGGTAAACATCGGTGTTTCTATGACTCTCTGAAGCTGGGAATACGTGAAATGATATTTTAATTTGTCCAAAATTGTGATATGTAGAGAATGATTTCTCTTTTGCGTCATAAAGTATATATAAGACTTAACCAAATTGTTTTAATTGGTGATATCAATTAACATGTAAAATGTTTAATGTATGTTGTGTGTGTGTGACAATTGACAATTAAAAATCATGTATTGTCATCTTAGACAATATTACATTGATTTATCAACGAGAGAGAGAGAGAGAGAAGAAAATATATGCAAAAAGAATTAAATATATACATATATAATACAAATTTACAAGGGGGATAAAGGTAGGAGACCTCGGCGCTGGAGGGTCCTGGACCAGGCGATGAGCGGGTCCTCCACCGCTTCTCCGAGCCCAACCTGGACAAAGTAGCGATAGATTCGCAACTTTGCCGACGCCAGGATGGAAAGGGCGTCGTCCTCAAGGCCGGACCCGCCGAAGATCCAAGCCTGCAGGTCAGGGGGCCGCCCTATGATGTTGAAGGCCTCTCTAATGAGGGGCCTGATGGAGGGACAGCACCAGTAACGGTGGCTGAGGGAGCGGTCGATGGACCCGCAGGCAGGACAGGAGGGGCCGACCGAGGCAGGATGGGCCGGATGGGGCAGGGCGTGGAAGGCCAACTTGAGGGCCGCGTCGGCCTCGTGGCCCGAGAAGGCGCAGCGCCGCAGCGAGGCCCAGTCGATCCTGGATGGTGGATTGATGGTGGGCGTCCATCTCGCCAGGAATCTGGAGATAGGCGTGGCGGCGAAGCACGGACGATCCAGTGCCCGTCGGGCTGAGCGGGTCGTGAGGCCGTTGAGGAACGGCGTAGCCGTCCCTCGCAGCACCACGGCCGCAGCTAAGGAGCTAGATGAGGACGTAGACTCCGCCCCGAAGCCCACGGCGTTCTCGGAGGTCAGCCTCCGGCAGAAGGCGCCCAGGGCCGCGGCGTCAGCCAGGGCCGAGCGCGTTGGGCGGGCGATGAAATGTTCCTCCACGATGAGATCCCGGACTCGGGCTCCGCGCCAGCGGGCGGGGGCCAGGAGGTCGGGAGGGCGGAGGAACCGGCAGCCGCCGATGATGGGGAGGTCCAGCAGCTGAGCCGTGGGGAGCGCCCGGTGGTTGAGGCCCAGGATGTTGGAGGCCTCCTCCCACAGCTTCAGCAGCCGGCGGGGCTGGAAACGGGTGCCGTCCGGTGGAGGGTGGATCCAGGCTTCCCCGCTTTTGCCGCCGACCAGCCAGCTGAAGGCATTTCTGCCCCCGGGGGGACGCAAGGGCTTGTTAGCCTATATCGTTCCCGGCTTTGTCTTTGACAAGCCAAATTTTTCCATCTGCCCCCGCGGAGCGCGACCTGCACCCCCTTGAGGCAGGCGAGCTGGAGCTGGGTCGCGAGGTCGAGGAGGCCGAGGCCTCCGATGGCAACTGGCCTCGCCATGACATCGGCGGGAAGCCACGCCGTGTGGTCCTGTCCCCAGACGAATCTCGCCAGTCGGGCCTGCAGCTTGGCGATGGTCGGGGGTGATGGTAGGTAGCCATGCAGGTGGTGCTGGATGACAGAGCCCACCAGCGTGTTCGCCGCTCTTGCTCGCCCGACGAGGGAGAGGCCGCGGGTGAAGGGCGTCCATCTGCGGCAGGCAGTCTCCAGGAGGGCCAGGAGATGCTGCTCCCGGTGGGCGACGGTGCTCCTGGGGGCGATGTCGAGCCCGAGGATCCTGATGGAGGTGGTCGACCAGGAGGCGCCGAGAGGGGAGTCGCCGCGGTTGCGCCAGGCGCCGCACCAGAGGCCAGCGCTCTTCCGGAGGTTCACGCCAACTCCGGAGGCCTGCTTATAGTCTTCGAAGACGATCGCCACCCGCTCGAAGTCCTCGTCGCGATGGAACAGGAGGACGATGTCGTCGGCGTAGGCGGTGACGTTGCCCACGCCGAGGGTCAACTCCAGGCGACGTAGCAGCGGCCCCGTGGCGATGCTAAAAAGTGCGGCGCTCACGGCGCAACCCTGCCTTAGGCCGTTGAGGAGGGGGAAGGCGATGGTGTAGAAGCCTCCGGCCTTGATCGTGGCGTCCGCCCCGGCGTAGAGGATATTGATCCGTTAGCAGGGACTCAAGGAAGCTGCGGTCTAATGAATCAAAGGCGGACTCCAGGTCTACGCCCATGACAGCCAGCGGCGAGCCCAAGGCGGTGGCCTCCTCGACGGCGTCCGTCACCATGGCGATGTTCCATTGGTGTGTGTGTGTGTTGTGATTAAGGCGTTGATGAGATTTGTAAGAAAACCTAAATGGTTAGTGTGAAACATGTGTTTTAAAAAAATGGCGATCATGAAGATAGTGGTCAAGATGATAGCTTTGTGAGGGGAGGAGGACGGGGATATGTAACTGAAATAGATTCGGGGATCCTATTACTGGGGGGTCACTCCTCCTGTTTTTCACGGGAATTGCCGGGTTCTATTTCTGGGATGGTCACTCATGGAGGGTGTTTGTTATTTTTGTCATTTACTTGTAAACTGACTTTCTTCTTTTGTCGAGGTTGGCAATTTTCTTGCCTATTTGAAAATACCGGGTTTTAAATGCAAAAAGGGCTGTGAGGTTGTAGGCGGTATAATTCGGAATAGTTGCGTCTTGAATATCTGGAGTCAAATAATTGAATTCACTGAGATATACATCTTGAGGTAATCGCTGTGGTTTTTGAACAAATCGAGGTTGTGGAGGTGTGATGTACAGAACATTCTCTGTATAATATTTTAATTTATTGACATGTATGGTGTCACTGTCTCTATTGAGAGGTTGAATGGGGCGATCTATTCGAACGACATTGGGTGAGATTATTTCAATTATTGTGTATTGTCCAGTAAAATATGGTGCTAATTTACCTGTGTCGGGATGTCTATAATTTTTGACCAAAACAAGATAATTCACTTTGAAATGTGGTGTTCTATCCTGCTTATCAAATGTTTCTTTATCTTTTTATGCTTATTTTGGGTACGAGAGCTTGCTATCTCTCGAGCTATAGTTATTCCGGGGTATGGGTTAAGATGAGTTCTTAGATCTGGGGGATAACATTGAACATTAAGTAGGTAGGTGGAAATCATGTGACAGAATGGGGTATATTATTATACGTCTGAGTGACGCGCTTAACTAGTTGAGTCCAGGAAGCTTTCGGATTTTCTAGATAAGCTAGTCTGAGCTGTAATGGTCGCATTTAAGCGTTCTATTAAACCGTTTGCTTGTGGGTTATTGCTTGTGGTGAGTAGGGGTTGTATACCATGTGTCATTAGAAATTTACTGAATTTTTCTGAGGTAAAAGCGGGCGCTCTGTCAGATAACAGACGTTTTGGAGATCCTTGCTGTAGTACAGTTTTGAGGGTTTGAATGTACGTTAGGGCACTGGTGGACTTCGATGGAAAGGTCCAAGCATATCGCGTTAAATGATCCACTATTACGTGTAGATATGTCTTGGAGTGTCCATATTTCGAAAATCCAGCTATGGTATCTATAGAGATTAAGTCGAATGGTTGTTGTGGTGGTGGAATTTGTCCGACAGCACCATAGGGTTTACCTTTGGGCCTTTTAATGATTTGGCAGGTGTGACACGACTTGACAAATTTTTCTATAGATTTAGAGATACCTTTCCAGTAGTACTGGGCAGTAATTATGCGGGTCATCTGAGAGATGCCTGGGGGGTTATAATCTTGGTGAACTTTATTCATTAGAGTATGTTGCAGGGTTTCGATAATTATTATTTTAATTACACCTTTTCGGGTAATGATATGTAAGCCGTTTGTATCCATGTTGAAGAGGGGTGCTGTTGGTTGATGCTGTTTGATAATATCAGCACTGACAAATCCTACAAAGGGATTTCGTGATAGCAAATCTGCTTCGTACTGTTGGCTGCCTTTGAGGTAGTGGATTTCGTAATTATAGGTAGATAGTCTCAGGCTCCATCTAAAGAGTCGTCATGACGGATTTTTTAAAATAGTTTTAAGCCATTGTAAAGCTTGGTGATCTGTGTATATGGTAAATTTTATACCGGTGAGGTATATTCGGAATTTGTCTACACTTTCGACGATGGTGAGGCACTCGAGTTCGGAAACGGTGTAGTTTCTCTCGTGTGCTCTAAGGGCGCGGCTGAAATATTGTACAGGATGTACTTGTCCGTCTGGATGTACCTATTTGAGTATGGCGGCGATCCCTTGGGTGGATGCGTCGCAATAAAGGCGGTATGATAAACCGACTTGATACAAGTGTAGTACTGGTTTACTGGTTAAAATCTCTTTGAGAGTGGTGAAAGCTTGTTGACAGTCTGGGTCCCAATTCCATTTCACATCTTTTTAAGTAGTTTATTTAAAGGTGCTCGTAAGCGGGTATAATCTGGTATAAACTTATTATAAACGTTCACTGCTCCTAAAAATGATTGTAGCGTCTTTGATAGGATGGCATGGATGGATTGGTAGGATGGCATTTATGGTATCAAGGTTGCGCGTCTGTGGTGCATAAGTACCTGCGGTAACAGTGTATCCTAAGAAATCTATAGATGTTTTAAAAAACGAACATTTATTATAATTGAGTTTGATGTTTTCGTGTTGACACACCGTTATAAATTGTTGTAGGTGTTGTAGATGATCCTCTAAGGTGTCAGAAAAAATAATGAAATCGTCGAAGTAATGCGTAACAAAATTTAGTTTATATTTTTGCATGACCTGGTTTATGGCACGATGGTATATCTGTGGCGAATTTTTAAATCCGTACGGAAGTCTACAAATTTCGTACTGACTATCTAACGTCACGAAAGCTAGTAGATTACGTGAGTTAGGTTCTATTTCCACTTGCCAATATGCGGATGCTATATCTACAAAAGAGTAGTATTTGACTTCCGACAATTTGTCAAGAATGGTTTCTATTAAAGGTAAAGGATGTACGTCTGGAGCGATGATTTCATTGAGTTTTCTGTAATCAATACAGAAACGTTTCGTTTTGTCACGTTTCGTAACAAGAGTTATTGGACTGGCGGGGCAATGATTCCATGTTGGAGCATTAGCTCTATTAGGGTTTGTACTTCTTGTTGGTCGTGTAGTGGCACTCTATATGGGCGTAATGCTATTATTTTATCTGTGGTGGTATTGATTTTTACTGGTGGTATGTTCAATTTCGGTACATTGTATTTATTAGTTGAGAACACTTGCGAGAATTCGTATAGAATTGGGTGAAGTTCGTGTGGACAATGTTCTAACTGAGGTGCCGCATTAGAAGGCATAGATAACTCAATATCATGGGTAGGAGATATAGGGGGTGATACAACAGTGGGGCATATATAATTGGGGCAGGGTCCGCCACGTGTAAACAGGACTGGTTCGAGGGAAGCGTGGTAAAAATAGCTGTTTCCCTCGGCTGAATGGGACATAAATATTGTTTGCACTTGGTGAACTTATAGACATTCGTTGGGAGAGCATCATTCTTTTGATAAATTTGGAGATAATAAAAACTATACTTAATTTAAATATTTTAAGGGTATCAATAGATAAAATACCATACTCGAGATTGATTTGTTGCTAAGTCGCGCGCTAATAATTGTTGCCAATTGGAGAAAGTGATGTGTGAGAGTGTTGTAGATTTTGTTGAGAAGATGTATGGTTGATTAATTATTAATGTAAAAGGAAGAGACGAGGGAGTGTAACAATGTTCGAATTTAAAGGTGGTCATAATGGCTGTTATTTTGAAGATATTGTCTCTCAGGAAAGAAATCAAAGTAAATTTCTGAAATTAAGAAATGTGTCCCACCTATGTTAATTTATATTTAAAAATTGCTTTTTTATCGTTGATTATAGTAGCTAAAATGATCCTTGAAAAAGGGCAATGTCGTGATAGTGACGAGAATAGCTTGAATTAGGACGTTTACATAAAATGGTGAATATGACAATTATTTTTGAAAATTTTTAAGTATTTGATTAAGAAATGGGTGTTTTGGTATAAAGATGAGATATTAAGAAAAACACACAAGTAAGTTAGGAATTATGATATAAGAAGAGTTTTTGAAAAATATATATATATATAATAATGATTTTTTTTTTAAGTTGTAGATTTGGATAATGCCATTTTAGAGGTAAATTTAGAAACGAAATGTAAGATTAGTAAATTAGTAAGAATGCGTGATGGCCGAGGTCCGGGTCTACAGGCATTCGGGCCAATCAGCCTACCAACTACCGACTACAGGTTCCTCAGCGGCGTGCTCATGAGCCATCTGTGTCGTCATCTGCCAGACCTCGTGCCCCAATGTCAGACCTACGCCGTTCCGGGACGGTCTTTCTCCTGGAACATTGCGCGAATGTCTGAAAAAGTCGCCTGGGCAGCGAGACATGACACGCCGCTTGCTCTCATCTCTCTGGACCTGAAGACGGCGTTCGATACTCTGAGCAATTCGCCCTGTTGGAGAAGTTGGGCCTACCACCTGCCTTCCTCGCTTGGATTGCTGTCCTCTACGGGGAAGCAGATGCCTCCATCCCGGTCGGAGATGTCAACATCAGAGCCTTCCCGCTTCTCAACGGGGTGAGGCAGGGCTGCCATCTCAGCGCCGCTCTCTATAGTATCGGAGTTGGGCCTCTGCTACACCGCCTCGAGAGGATCTTGGGTCGCGAATGCGTGGTCGCCTATGCGGATGACATCATACTCTTCATCAGGGACGACACTCAATTTGAGCTCGTTCCCTTGATCTTCGAAGAGTTCCGCATGTCCTCCGGGGTGGCTGTCAACTTCGACTAGAGCTGCGTGCTCTGGTGCGATTCCTGGAAGCACCAGACGGATTCTCCTCTGGGAATCTCCTGGACGTCCTGTCGCTGACCGTCCTGGGCTGCACAATCTTTTCCCGGAAAACCGTTGCCTCTTAGACCTCCCAACTGATGGGGCTGCTGGAGCGAGCCATTGTGAGGTGGTCCCCCCACTCGCGGCCTGTCACTGGCGAATCGTGCCCGCGCGGCCAACAGCCTGGTCCTGGGTTCCATCCTGCACCACCTCCACAGTTACCGTTCACCTGAAACCACCATCAGCCGGCTGCAGACGCAGTTCGTGTGGGGTACGAGCCGAGTTTCGTGGTTCCCCCGGGCGCATCCTGGCTTGTCCAGTCTCCGAGGGTGGCGTTGGCCTGCTTGACATCGCGGGCCAGCTCCGCCTCGCTTGCCTGACGGGTCCAAACCTCACATCGCGGCGCCGGGCGTGGCTGACATCTCCGGCTCCTGACGTCTGGCGTTGCCTGAGATGAAGGATATTTCTGAGCCTCTGGGAGGCCGCCTCAATCGTTCTTTAGCTGAACCACCGGGTTTTGTGTCCCGCGGCCGTCAGACCTGCTGGCTCCCAAGGGCTGGCTACAGGGACCGTCGGTGACTTCTCCGATGGCGCCCCTGCTCTAGCGCGCTCAACTCGGGCCGCGCTCCTAGACGCGCAGAACCTGGAGGCCTTCTGCCAACGTCTCCTTCAGGAAAACGCCACCTCCACCTATTATGTGAAGCAAGAGGCAGACTATTGTCATGCGGGGATCGGCGACCCCATCACCCACCTCACTAGCCAGAGGGCGCGCCGGGCACTGGACTCGGCACGGTTGCAGGAGCGTTCTGTTGCCGAGCTTGCTACGCGGTGGACATACATCGTGGACGTGCTCCACTCCGTCCCCTGGGCCGACCTTTGTTTCAACTGCTTCTCGGGGCACGACGCAGATGTCGCTCTACGACTGGCCCTCCATGCCCTGCCCCATCCTGAACATTCTGTCTCGAGGCCTGCCACCTGCGCCTTTTGTGGGTCCAGCGACGGATTGCTCCACATTGTCCGCCCTTTTGAAGAGCAACCTTCCGTTGATATTCGACAGATCTTGATCGGCCTTTTGACGGGCTTCTCTACTCTTCAACGATCGCCTATTTGAAGAGCTACTCTCCCTTGAGAATAGACAGACCTAATTCGCCCTATTCACTGGATTTGCCTCACCACAACGACCGTTTTTTTTTCCGTCTGGAATCGACAGGCCTTGATCGCTCTCTTTTCCTCTTCTCAGCGAACTCCCTTTCGAAAATTTACCTTCCGCTGGGACTAGACAGACCTTTATCGCCGTCTTGAAGGGCTTTTCTTCTCCTCAACGACAGCCTTTTCGAAGCGTTATATTCTATTGGGATTCGACCGTCCTTGAATGCCCTCTTGACGAACTTTTCCTCTTTTCAGCGACCGCTCTTTCGAAGAGATACCTTCCGCTGGGACTCGACAGGCCTTGATCACCCTTATGACAGATTTTTCCTCTCCTCTCAACGACCACCTTTTCGAAGAACTGTCTTCTGTTGAGATTCGACAGGGCTTGATTGCCCTCTTGGTGGGCTTTTTCTCTTCTTAGCGACCGCCTTTTCAAAAAGCTTCTTTTGGCGTATCACTACTAAATCTTTCGTTAAAATACCATTATTCCTTTTAACTGTTAATATGATACATTAGCGTGCCATCTTTTATAGCAAATTTTAACTATTTTCAACCCGTTAGTTTATTTTTTTATAAAATAATTTTCAACTGCTCTTAAGGGAATATAAAATAATGAGAGGGCCTTAAATATAATATTACACAAGATACTAATCCTTTTCTCTTTTTAAAAATCGATTTTGAGAACCAAAATAATTAGAAATAATTCCTAAAATCAGTACAATCTAGTCAATAAAATAAATTTTAGACAAAAATAATAAGTTTTTTTTTTTTGCTTATTCATATATTTAATACATGTAGTAAAGACCATGATAATCATGGTGGGTAGAAGTTGGCGACTGCTTTTACTGTAAGTGCACATGTGAAAAGCGGTTCTACTTTGCACTTACAAATGTGCCTGAGACCCGTTTAGTTGCCTGCACTCGCTGGTAGGGTTGGGCTTTTGCAGGATTCGGAGTTTACTTTACTACAGAGTAAACAGAGTTTACTTTACTATTGTATAAACATGCCTGTAAAATTTGTATATCATCAATTTATTTTTTTTTATTTCACACACAAATATGAGGATTTTAATAAAATATATATATTTCTATATCTATTAAGATAATATTATCCTGTAGTTATAAACCTTCAGCAGCAGCTGCCATTGCTGGTCAGAGAGAGAGAATAAATTTAATATTGAACTGCATAGTCTTGCAGTAATGAACCACACAAGTGCTGGTACAGGGCAGAATGCAATTTATCTAGAAAGAAACAAAAACAAATCTATATTTAAAAAAAAACGAAATATGGGTTCATTTTTTTTTCATAGTAGTTCATAATCAGGTTGGCTTATAAGTCCTGAATCATTTTATTCTCATTAAAAATTAAATAAAGTTGTTGGGATTTATGGGCCACCCTGTATATTGACCCATCTAAATGAAATTTTAACATAATATAAATTCAGATCTGGAAGAGGTAGCCACTCTTGTTTTTACCTCATAATGTGTAAATTAGCCAATAACAAGATAATAGAGAAAGATATTTATAACCCAGGTTCCTGGAGCGCAGAACGTAACTACCTGATTATTTGGGTAATCCACAACAAGTTTTAAAAATAATTTTTGCTCCAATTTAAAATTTATTTTTCGATCGCAAATAAGTTCTATAAATTTATAATATTTGTGTATAATTAAAAATACTTTTATATATTTAAAAAACATGAATCAATAATTATGCTTATACTAGAGAGAGAGAGATCTAATTTCTTTTCTTCGCCTTTAAGATCCTCTTCTCAAAATACTACATGATATGACAAAACACTACAAACATGTTTTGTTGCAAATAAAAACACAGCCAAATAAATTTAATATTTATTTCTCCATTTAACGGCCAGGAAGATGGTTTAACCAAATAAGCAATTATTTTGCAGTTAATATAAAATGAATACTTAATATCTTGAGTAAAATGGAAATTATTTGAATCAATGAGTGAAAATATGAAAAATAGGGGAAAAACATAAAAATAAGAAAAAAGAACATAGTTTGAATTTTAATTTTAAAAGTTTCAAAATATTATACAATTTTATTTGTTCATTTTATTAATTCTGTCTCAGTGAGATATTCAATTTTATTTTAATAAAAAAATGTTTAATGTTTTATTTTGAAAATATTGCTATTTTTGACCATGATGTCGTAAATTATTATTGTTGTGAAACCGACGTAATTATCTTTAGTATTGCCGAAAAGATGCCATAGTTCGTGTATATAAGCTTTATAGTTCTCTTATTTTATTTATTGTTATATATATATATGACTATTAATTTATATTTTTATTTCAAACATACAAAAGGTAGATAATTTTTATTGACACTAATATATATTTATTCAAAAGAATATAAATGGGTGATAATATTTTCAAAGGAGATTGTTTTCAAATGAAATCTATATTTATAAATTAACTTTCGTTATATAAATTGCTAGGGTAAGATGCTCGTTTTTTAAAATATTACACTCTTATATAACTATCGAACCCAGCCAACAAAGAGTATATATAAAACAGAAAACAGTATTTTCCTTCATTGTTTCACAAGCACGCATTTAAATGTGAACTATCATGCTCTTTTTAAAGATACATTTGTTGAATTTAAAATATTACTTCTCTACATGTCATTTCTCAATCATTTTTGTCTTGGAACTATTTGAGTTAAATGACTAGGACAGTTCCTTTAGATTAAAGAGATTACAAAAACAAATGCTAAGAGCATCACAAGTATTTGGATTATAAACCATTTAGAATGTGAAAACTTCATTGATATTTGATGTAATTTTTAATATTGATCAAGTTACAAAAAAATAAGACCTAATACAAATAATTTACGATTGTGTTACATTACGGCAACAGCATTGTTACCATCATCAGACAAAAATTCTTTTGTTTTTTAATAATGGACAAATTCTTTTGTTTGATGATGGTAACAATGCTGTTGCCAAAATGTCACACACTATTAATTTATTTGGATTAGGTCTTATTTTCTTGTAGTTCTAATCTATAATTCAAATTGTGCTTTATCATAATGGCCAAGTTGTCAATTGACTTCTGATATTTTCTGAATTGTTCAGGCTTGTAGCAACTGGGGAAATGTCATGGAAACTAATTATTTATAAATTGAGTATCTCGATTCTATAAAATAATCCTTTGAACAACAACATTAAGAATGCCATATACTCCATAGAACACAAAACCAAATATGTCGGCGAAACTGGCAGACATTTGAATATAAGAATATCAGAACCTAAACGAAATATCGATAATCAAGACAGTAGATCTTTAGTATACCAACATATAAGAGAAACATTCCTTCTCCCTATCAGAACCAAAGACCCATTACTCCAACATCCCCAATAAACAACAGAGACTTATAATAGAATCCATCATATCCAGAAAGCATAATATAATTAACAGAAGAATAGATATTCCAGAAATATATAATATACTGAACCCACCCCATAACATCCAAATGAAGATAACATCTCTGAATAGCAAAGTTGATAAGCACGGGCAATAGAGGCCTGCGTTGATTCTGTATTCAAATAACTGTAAACACCCAAAGCATTTTAACTCTTATTCTATTGGTGGTTCAATGTAAGATATTTTTTTCTGTAGAAGGGATTTCTTGCCTGAAAGCTAGAAAGATTTGTAAATCAAAAAAATTTTAAAAATAAACTTTTCCTGAAGGCCTAAGGTTCATATTTTATAATAAACTTACTAAAATGAAAACGTGTATTAGATTATGATATGTAATCATCACAAAAGAGAGAGAGAGAGAGAAATATAAAATTCACTGAATATGTTTCAGAACATTAATAATTTTCTTTTTTTTTAAATTATCGAATGAATGATAATATCCATCATCACTGATTACGCTTCCATGAAGCCAATGCTGTATCCTAAGAACTTTTTATTATTACCCCTAGAACACATTGTACAGACCATGGGACCTAAATATGATAATGAAGATTTATTTTAAAATACAGAAGAACAGTGGTCATCTTTGTTAGCACACTTCCAGGTTTCATGTCACAACAAGGAGATTGCCAGAATGTGATGCCACTTGTGAAAGCACCCAATGATACTAATGAGGTAACTAAAGTCTAGGTGGCACTACCAGTGTTATCATCCACCACCCCAGTCTGATAACATTGACTCTTGTCTACTTTCTGCCCAGTGAAATCTGTGACTTTGTTGATGTCATGTTTTGTTTAACAAAACTTTGATAAAGCACAATTTGGATTATAGATTAGAACTACAAGAAAATAAGACCTAATCCAAATAAATTAATAGTGTGTGACATTTTGGTAACAGTGTTGTTACCATCTTCAGACAAAAGAATATATATCCTTATGAAAAAATAGTACAAATGTAATATTGTACTGGGATAAGGTGCATAAATTAAGAAAAAGGCATCTCCTTATCGTGCAACTGAAAGTTGCTAATGGCTTGCGCCATCTATCGGAATAATTATCAACTATTCTAGTTGATTTTTAATTATTCCAGAATTGGCCAAATACCCATTCTTGATTAATCAAGAAAAGCTAACCACGGACGCGTTTCGGGCTGTTGGCCCCCGATGCCTTTTTCTTAATTTATGCACCTTATCCCAGTACAATATTACATTTGTACTATTTTTTCACATTGTGTAGCGTTCTCACGCAATTCTGGCCTTAACTACCCGTTTCATGATTTTTCAGGATGCCTTAATGACCAATTTTTTTTTTTGGTCGTTGAGGTACAGCTTGCACCACGCTGATGACGGCCAACAGCCCGAAACGTGTCCGTGGTTAGCTTTTCTTGATTAATCAAGAATGGGTATTTGGCCAATTCTGGAATAATTAAAAATCAACTAGAATAGTTAATATTTATTCCGATAGATGGCGCAAGCCATTAGCAACTTTCAGTTGCACGATAAGGAGATGCCTTTTTCTTAATATATCCTTTTATCTATAAAAATGAAATTCAAAATCGATGTTTGTTATCACATTGCGCAAAATCTACAGAATCAATCATTATGAAATTTTGCATGTAGGTGGCTGAAGATTTCGTTTAACATATAGGCTATTCAAAAAACTAAAAAGGTAGGTTAATGTGCTTTTTTTTTTAAATGTAAAACCAAAAAGTGTTAGTTCCAGCCTTTTACAACTTGGGCGCAGCACTGGTCACGACGATAAATGAATTTGATTGGTTAATAATTTTACACGTTGTTTGTTTACACAAAGAATTTTAGAATGTTCACACGATGAATATTTTTAAAAGGTAAAATTATATATATACAGTCGAACCTCTTTAATTCAACACCCCAAGGGATCAGAGCTTTCGGTTGAATTAAAGGAAGTGTTGAATTAAGGTTAGATGATTAGCTAATCATCTAACACACTAAAATAATATTTTTTAAAATGGCTTTGTAATATAAATTAATGATATTAATTGAAACCATTGTATGTGTACTTTTTTGTATTTATTCTTTTATTTTTATGATTAACTTTTAGTATCAAGGACAAAATGGCAATAATACATATTTTTGTAACATAAATAATTACAAATAAAATTTATTCTAATTGAAGAATATAGCAGTTGAAAGGAAATAAATATGGAAAATAAAAAGAAAATTTAAAAATAATCATGAATATCTTTTTAAAAATTCCTTTATAGATGTCATTTTTGCACTGAAATCCTATTCAGGATGTATTCCAGATGGTCTATTAAAAAAAACATGCATGTCTTTCTTCCTCTGAAATGTCTTTTAAATAACAAAGAGCTTTTATTGTATTAACCCTTAGTTACTGGCGCCTATTTTCCTTACACAATTACTGGCGTTCGGCCTCTCAGGCCGTCTTTTAAAATCAATAATAAACCATGTTAATTATAATATTAAAAATAAATTAAACGTATTCACATAATTTCCAAAGAATAAAGATTTTTTTTTTCGAATAAACAGAGCTCTAAACAAAATTAAATGAAAATTTACAAGAAACTCTTTCTATCTAAATATCTAAAATATTCTATTTATATATTCTAAAATATTCCATCTAAAATATTTTATTCAAGATTAGGTGCACAATTCAAGCTTATTTCAATAGAATGATCTTTGCAGATTGGTTCTTTGCATTTTTTGAATTGCATTTGAGTTCGACGATCTTTTTACATAGGTAGCATCTTTTGCATTTTTTGGGACAAGGACTGCCGCTTGTGGATTCCTAGATAACACACATTATTGATATTTCGTTTGAATATCAAATAAATATTTGCCTACCTCAAGTGATGAAGTTCCAGCATGCTTCTGAATTAATACAGTCGAACCTCTTTAATTCAACACCCCAAGGGATCAGAGCTTTCGGTTGAATTAAAGGAAGTGTTGAATTAAGGTTAGATGATTAGGTAATCATCTAACTAGATAAAATAATATATATTTTTTTATAAATAGCTTTGTAATATAAATTAATGATATTAATTGAAACCATTGTGTGTGTACTTTTTTATATTTATTTTCATGATTAACTTTTAGTATCTGGGACAAAATGGCAATAATACATATTTTCGAAACAAATAATATTTTATTCCAATTGAATAATAGTTTAAAGAAAATAAAAGAAAATTAAAAAATATTATTTGAAAAGAATCAAGATTAAAAAATATATATATTTTATAGATGTCTGTTTTTTCTCTGAAATCCTATTCAGGATGTATTCCAGATAGTCTATTTTTAAAAGACATGCATGCCTTTCTTCCTCAGAAATGTCTTTTAAATAACAAAGAGTTTTTATTGTATTAAAGGCATCCACTGCTGCTGCAGGTGTTATTGATGTTTTGTTTAAATCTTTTTCTGTTGGCTCTACCTCTTCATCTTCTTCTTTTCCCATTACCTCCTTTACAATTTCTTCAATGGACTGTTCCCCAGCAACTTGCACATCTTTATCAACTTCCAAGAAGTCAATATAGTTGACCTGGATAAGGCAATACAAATATGTATGGCTGCAGAAAGGATAAACAAAGATATTACACCATCAATGGCTTGATGTTTTTTTAATGCCTCAAAACATCTGTTCATTTCTTCTTCAACAACTTCTTCCATTGCTTCATCCATCACAAATCCTGAATGAGAAAAACAATTTTTTATTGTGGAAGAACTAACCCCAACCCATGCAGCCTCTAGCGAGCTAATTGCAAAGAGTAAATGTACTTGAGCATTTTTTTTTTCTTCCATGCAAGTGAGAAGATACGTTATCATTCGTTTCCTATATTGGTCTTTTAGGGCTTTAATGATACCCATATCACAGGGTTGTAATGCACTTGTAGTTAGGGCGGGCAAAAATCTTATTTCAATGTTCTGTAACCCTTCAGGTATTTGGTGGGCTGGGCAATTATCTAAAATTAATAAAAATTTTCTTTCTCTTCTTTTGAATATTTGGTCCAATTTTTTCAGCCAATCCGTAAAAATTGCCCCAGTCATCCAGGCTTTTTTATTAAAATGATAATTTGAGGGAATATTCATGCCATGGAAGCATCGTGTCTTCTATATTTCCCAATATAAAGTAAAGGCAGTTTTTCACTTCCATCCATATTACAGCATACCAACACTGTAATTCTCTCTTTAGACTTCTTACCCCCTTCACATTTCTCACCTCTGATAGTCATTGTTTGATTAGGCAAAAGTTTATAAAATAACCCTGTTTCATCAGCATTGAAAATGTCCTGTGGGCTGTATTTAGCTAAAAGTGAAGGAATAATCCCACCTTTCCAAGTGGCTACACTATTGGCATCCACACTTCCAGCTTCTCCATGAAGTCGTTTAAAAGCAATATTCCTTCTGGCCTTAAACTTTTCTAGCCAGCCATTGCTAGCTTCAAAATTATCTTGACCCATTTTCAAGGCCAAGAGTATAGCCTTTTCTTTCAAGATATTGCCATTTATGGCAAGTTTCATGGCATTTGCCTGCCTTATCCACCTAAACAGGGCTTCTTCAATCTCTGGGAATTCCCCGTCACGATCACGTTTCAAGGTAGAGCTAAATTTAGATTTTAAAAAGGCAGATTTTATGGCGAATTTATTTAAAAAAATTGTGCTAATGGTGGACCGTGGAATATTTCTCTCTCTGGAAACTTGACTATGTGATTTTCCTTGTTTTATTTCTTCTATAATTTTCATTTTTTCCACATAAGTGAGCTGGTGATACTGACTACGTTTCCATTTTTTTTTGGCAGAACCTGACATTCTTGCCCCACTCATTTATTCAAATTAACACAGAATATTGAATTAAAATGTTATCATAATCATTGTTGGATCATTTTATAAAGATTTATTTATTTAAAAAGAAATTATTTATAAATTTAAAAATAGCTAAAATATTTCAATGTTAAAAATAAAAATTATTATTAGTTAGCGCATGATGTCGAAATTCCCGCGTAAAAAAAAACAACAATAACATCCGCGAAATTGCGCAACGGCACTGCAAAGTGAAACTTAAACTAACCAGAAACCAAAAGTGCGCAGGCGCGATCATATCGGCGCCCGCCGATGCCGATCGTCGCCGCCGTAATACCGTTTAGCGGTAAAGTTGCATGTAAAATAACATTCAACTGTCGAAATTCGAATTTTAAAATGGTCGAACTATCGGAACTGTCGTATTATCGATACTGTCGAATTACGGTTTGTTATTTGATAGGCCGGAGGTCGGGACATCGGAGCATGGTCGAATTATCGCCGAGTGTCGAATTGGGGTTATTTATTTATTTATGCTTATGAGGTGATACAGCAGCGTATTTACAATTAGAGAGGAGACAAAATGAATTAAATCTAGAAAAAAGAAGTGAGGACATGTCGGTCAACTGTGTAAGATAAGTTTGACATATCATGAGCTGCTGTATTGTCCGTGAGGTCAAGAGACGTTATACTGAGAGGTACTTGCAGATCTCTTGACAAATTTTTGGCTTGATTTCTCATATTCAAGGCATCTCTCATTAGTTGTAGAGCAAGCTGCTTTATAAAATCTTTTCAAGCCATTCCACCGTCTTGCTTGACAGCCTTATAAATTACTGCTGAATTTATTGCAACCACATCCAAAAAGTTAAAAAATAAACACAGGGGCCATCTTTTGGTTCTTCTTCCAACAGAATACATGTCTGATCAACTACATCCACACCACCTTTGGTCATATTATAAAATGTGATTATATCGGGCTTTTGTTGTTCAGCGGTTTCTTTATCAATTGTTGTGGTCGAATGCATTGTGGAGAGTAATATAACAGATTTTCCAATTTTAGGGACATAGGATACCAAATTTTTGTTTTTTGAAAAACCAAAAGTGGAACCGGAACTTCTAATATATTATACAAAATAACAATCACAAAACACAATTTAGAATGCATATAATTGAAGCAAGAGTAATAAAAAAAACGAATGCTCAACTTATTTGTTGCGTTTGAACGTCTATAAAACCAAAAGTGAAACGGCCAATAATAGGGGCGCTAAAATTCCCAGTGACGTAATTACTGGCGCTCGGCTTTAAAGGCCGTTTGATTTAATAACTCGGGATATACAAAATAGATTTCTCTTAAAATGAAAAGTTCTTCAAATAAATGCATTTTATTAAGCTACCTGAAATTTTGATGAGAAATGATGCATTTTGAAATTTTCGCAAACATTTTTAATTTTCACACGGCCTTTCAAGCCGAACGCCAGTAATTACAGGTTAAAGGCATCCACTGCTGCTGCAGGTGTTATTGATTTTGTGTTTAAGTCTTTTATAATAACACAGAAATGGAATATTGAAATAAAATGTTATCATAATCATTGGCTACATTTTGTGAAGATTTATTTATTTAAAAGGAAATTATTTGTAAATTTTAAAATAACTAAAATAATTCAATGCTGAAAATTAAAAAGAAAATAATATTATTCATTAACGCACGATGCCTAAATTCCCACGTAAAAAAAAAACAAACACTAACACTCGCGACATTGCGCAACGTCACTGCGAAGTGAAACTTGAACTAACAGAAACCAAAAGTGCGCATGCGCGATCCTATCGGCGCCCGCCGATCGCCGCTTGCCGCCGCCGTAATACCTTTTTAGCGGTAAAGTTGTGTGTAAAAAAACACTATCTGTCGAAATTCGAATTTTAAAATGGTCGAACTATCGGAACTGTCGTATTATCGATACTGTCGAATTACGGTTTGTTATTTGATAGGCCGGATGTTGGGACATCAGAATATGGTCGAATTAAGGTAGAGTGTCGAATTTGCGTGTGTCGAATTAACGAGGTTATACTGTATTTAAACTCTTTGGGAATAATATTTATCGATCGTTATCAAATTTATACGCCCCCGGAACCTGGGTTAATTAAAACTGCATTGTGAAATTTCGCACGTAGGTAGCTGAGGTTTTGGTTTAGCATTTAGGCAAAAAGTGCAAAAATTGCATTTCGAATAACTTTTTTTTTTCCTTCTTAGAAGGTAAGATTTTATTTAGTTATTTAGTAATATTAGTTATTTAGTAATTTAGTAATATTTTTCAAATTAAATTAATTGGAAATATTTATTTCGCAGCTTATTCATATCTTTTTGTGATGATGCAATTTTTGCTTTGTTTAATTTTAATTAGTGTAAATATAACGATCTACATTTTTTAAGATAAGGTTTACTATTTGATTCTCATAAGGAATATTCCTATTTTAAGACATATTGAGATTTAGAACAGTATTCTATTTTTTCTTTCTTTCTTATATTTAGAGTAAGTATAAATTTTATTGAAGTTGTAAAAAGTATATTTATTGAAAAAATAGTTTTTTCTATATAACTTGCTACGTATATTTTACTATATGTTTGTTCCATGTAATATGTTTATGCTCTCATATTTATTGTGCTGATTTTTCAGCAAATTATACTTTTTTTTTAAATCTTCCATTTGATTTTTTTAGTCAGTTGTTCTAAGTTTCCTATTTTGTTCCACTTCACTGAATTTTATGCATTTTTTTTCCACATTTCTGAGTATTGCAGATATATTACATTTATAAAAGTTGCTTAACTATTTAGAGATGTAAGTGCCGGATTAGATGCCCTTAAAAATGTTTAATCTGGCTGTTTCTTCTTGAACTGCCTAGAGTGAAGTGGATAAAGTGAAATTTTCAGGTTGCAAGGACCATTTTCCTTAATTCACACTAATCATTAGATTTTTTTAATTTTAAATACCAAAGCCCAGTTTGGTTACTTGCACTCACTGGAGGGGTTGGACTTTTTCAAGAATCAGGGGCCATTGGGGCAATTTTTTTTTCAGAACAAAGTGCCCAAAGCTGGATTCAATGATCCCGGATCGTGGTTTTTAAAAATCAACAGTTTAGACCACTCCTCCAAAACTGCACTCTATTCATTAAATGTTTTTGTGAAATTGATCTTATATTTCAGATTCTTTTTACCAGCATTTTCAATTTTGCTATATTTGCAGTTTATCTCCATTGTGCTGAAAGAAAATTCATTACATTAAATTTTAAAACAGTTGCGGGCTCTATTCATTCATGAGTAAACCCCACTTGAACAGTACCCGGGCGAAGCCGGGTCCAGTCGGCTAGTAATATATACAATTGAACCTCATGAGAGGACACTCATGCTAGAGGACACCTCTCTGTAAAGGGCAGTTTTAATTGGCAAAATTACCATTTTTACTATTTAACAACTCTCTGGTAAGAGGACACCTCTCTCTAAATGACACTTTGGCTCTGAAATTAGGGGTCCTTTGCTGGGAGGTCTACTGTAATAATAATGGATTCAGTACTTTTGTCTGATGATGGTAATAACGCTGTTACTGAAACGTCACACACTATTAATTTATTTGGATTAGGTCTTATTTTCTTGTAGTTCAAAAAACTTTACTAGGTGTTTAGGAACTGCTACCCATGTTAAACCTTGGTTTCAGATGGCTGTTAACTCACATAGAAAATACTTATTTAATCTTGTTATTTTGATCCAAATTGTACCTTATCACTGTTACTTTCGCAAGATAATAAGATCAAATCCAAATAAATAATTTGTGTGCGACATTTTGGCAACAGCGTTGTTACCGAAGCATCACACATTATTTATTTATTTGGATTTGATCTTATTGCTTTGTGATTATAATCTATAATCCAAATTGTGCCAGTGTTATTCTCAGTTATGAAAACTCACTTTTTCTGTTAAAAACATTTATTTTAGAACCCCGTTATAACAACATCACTTGAAACCAAGAATTTATCATGTCATAACCCCAGTTAAACTAATAGGGAGTAATAACTTTAGAATTATGAAGTTATATATAAAAAATACTATTATAATAAACACAAGGTAATAAGACCAAATCCAAATAAATAAATAGTGTGTGACGTTTCAGTAACAGTTTTGTTACCATCTTCAGACAAAGTTACCAAAATATCATACACTATTTATTTGGATTTGGTCTTATTACCTTGTGTTTATAATCTATAATCCAAATTGTGTTTTATTATGCTACTAGCCGAATGACCCGGGCAACGCCCGGGTTTTACCCGATTAAATGCTTTTATTCAAATACTATTCGTTACAATTATAAATTGGCGCCGTGGATGTCATTCTTGTATAATATATAAATGAGTTTTAAAAATTGTAAAAAAAAAAAAAATGCATCGGCCGGGAATTGAACCCGGGGCGCCCGCGTGGCAGGCGAGCATTCTACCACTGAACCAAAAGCAAACGGTGACAGAATTAAGAACGCATGACGATGATAACTGTATATTATCCGTGACAGAGGCCACGACAGACGGTCGTGACTATATATATTAATATTATAATGAGTGTATAAAGGTGACAAGGAGGGATTCATTGGAGAGGTTATAGGATTTTTCCATTGAAGCAACATTTCTTCCTTTCATTTTCAACCAACATGGTTTATACACAAACATGGTATACAGTGTTCATTTAAGGCAATCAGGGATCATTGCCTGCATCAAGTGATTATCATGGGCTTGGACAAGTCAGGTATTATACACCCAAGTCTCTCTTCTCCATGAATGATGATAGGCACTGGTATCTTCTTTCTTATCTCCACTCAATGATATCAGGGTATCAAGCTTGTTGATCATGTCTGCTAGGGATAAGCAGAGCTCATCAATGGATGAGTAACATCTGTCATAATTTGGTGAAGTAGAATGTTTCTGCCTTTGTCATTAAAACTGGGAGGACTACTCAGTGGCAGGCCGACTTGGATCCTAAAGAAATGACCGCCTCTGACATGAGGAATAGACGCCATGTGCAGCTGCTCCTAACATGGAGTGCTGCTAATCCTGTATCCCTGGATCAGGAGACCTTACAAGGTACTATCAACCAGGCCAGCTGAGCTCAGGTTTTTTAGAGAGCTTGTTACTGCTCCCCCTCCTCCTTTTTCATCCGGGCTTGGGACCAGCAAAGGTGGAGTTAGGCACTGTTATTTTATATCAGTAAGTGGCAATATCTTGTTAACATTCTTACTCTTCCAGTCTTGAGTTAATAATAGAAAAAAAAAATCAATTCTTTGGTGCCCTTATCTGCACTTTGCTGAAGTCACAGATGACTCATGCCTATGATTGGCAGTGATGACTCCACAACTGACTTGTCCCAAATGATCTGGTTGGCCCATTGATGAGATTCCTCTCTCTCCCTATCTTTCACATCCTTCCTTTCATGGCCCAGGATGTCCTGTGATCTTTCAGCCTCTTCTGATCTTCCAATATTTCTTAGTTTTCCCAACAACAAATGGTATTGAATATAGTCAAATTGAGAGACAATGAAAACATGGATCATCTTGGTCTCCTTTGGAAGTTGGTTCAGGCCAAGTCTTTTTGGTTTTACAAAGGTGGTCCAAATAGATTCCTAATGAGATGTGGAACTCTCCAAGTACACCAAACATAGTTGTGCAGACAACTGTGGTTATCCCACCAGGATGAGAGTGCTGCATCGAGCTATCTCCATGTCACTATATGTACAAATGAGGTACAAATAAAGAAAACTACACCAGGCTGCTATCCTATTACAGATAGGAATCACCTTGATGTTTTGGTGAGCAAACTATCACACTAATTCTCATGAAGCTACCCACACACAAAGGAACTATTGGCTACTACCATCGAATGACATGGCTTGTCCACAGTTTGGACTGTCTGAAGCTCCATTGGTTGTTGCGTTGTATGTTTGACACATCGCCCCTAGCCTCTTATAAAACCTGTTCGTTCTTGTAAGTCAGAACCCTGGGACCTTCTCTCTTGGATCAAATCTTTATTTAAAACATCTGAGCTGTTCTACAAATCCTGCCATGTATTCTAGATGGTGATCAACTGGCTGCCTTTTTTCCATAAAACTTGAATATAATGTTGAACAGGTGGAGAATCAGATTTATTGGCAAAGAAAGTGAGGCCAGAATCTTTTCAAAAATTTGGCCTCCTTTCACCTTAGATATAGAAGCTGAATGGCCATTTGGTGCATGAGCCAAAACAGAAAGGAAATTTCTCTTCTGAAAGATGAAGGACATCCTCTAATCCTGTGTTTCAACATGCTCAACCAGCAACATGTATTCAATCCAATAAGTCATTCTGGGGATGATCCCACTAGTAAAATGTTCCACAAATTGAATAATAGAGGACAAAATAATGTAAACTGAGCGCATTGAAGCCTTCCACCTATTATTTGAATTCAATCTTGACACAGAATGTGCAAGCTCTGATCAATGAATAAGCCACAACACCTGACAAATTCAAACAAGCCCACCTCCATGGTTTTGGGCTTCATCATTACAGGACATCCTATTAGAGGTGTTGTGAAATTAACCAAATCTGACAAGGAGATGTTTTAGCTAGTGTGAACTGGCAGGGATAATCTCAACCCAGAATATATTGCAGTCATGTGAAAAAAGGGCACCTCACATTGTTTCAATGCATATTTAATAGATGAATTGTTTTAATGTATTTATTAAAAGGAGTGATTCCTTATATTTGCCCATAATACCATTCCCCTCCTGTACCATATATGTAAAAAACCTTTAGTTTATAAAGTGTTGTTACTTTGCAAATATCTATATATGTTCATATAATTATATAATTTATATACAGAAGAACCTCCCTGTAAAGGACACCTAATTGCAGAGCCAAAGTGTCCTTTAGGGAGAGGTGTCCTCTTACCAGAAAGTTGCTAAATGGTAAAAATGGGAAATTTTGAAAATGAAAATTGTCCTATGTAGAGAGGTGTCCTCTCATGGAGGTTCTACTGTATATATATATTGTTGCGTATATGAGCCTTCAAAACCTCCGCCAAAAGATGCTGCTTTCGCCTATTTCCGGTCTGGAAATAATGTGGGAAACGCCGACTGCTGTGGTCCTGTTTCCTGGAACAAATGTTTGTAAATACATGTTTATATTGGCCCTAGGAGGTAACGTAATGTAATTAACCGTTGATTGTTATTCTAGTTATATATAATGTGTAGTAGAAGTGACAATAAAGGGAGGAGTGTTAGAAGTCTTGTTGCCGGTTGCTGTTGTTACTCTCGCCACAGTCGCTACTCTTCTGGCAAGTGTCTTGTGTCCCCCCACCAGTGGTAAGGCCGAGAGATACTGCCAGAGAAAAGGAGATCCACTTTAGTGGTGGTTCTCGGAGGTCTTCGGGTGGTCTGGAGGGTAGAGCTGCAGAGAGAAAGCCCAGGGCAGGTGATCCACAACGGAGGAAGCAGCGTCGTCACTAAGAACCGGAGAGGGGTCAAGGGCGACAATATATTATATAAATACTTGGTTAAAACATTGAAACTTTACCATTCCATATGTGAGAAGCTGATGTAACTTCCCTGGTAGACACTGTTGGTGTGTGGCAGGCTGCTAAGAGATGCCGGTTGTAAATAATGCCAAGGATCTCTACCTGGCCCACTCCATCAAGGAGCTCAAAGACAAATGCTACCAGAGCCTTCCCACTACCAACAACATCAATATGTAAGTTACTCCCAGTCTTACCCTCGAGTTCCTCTAAAGCATTAAAACCCTAGATAATATAGTAAAGAACCTCTATGACACCTAATTGCAGAGCCAGAGTGTCCTTTAGGGATAGGTGTCCTTTTACCGGAGAGTTACTAAATAGTAAAAATGATAATTTTGCAAATAAAAACTGTCTTATAAAGAGGTTTTCTCCAACGCGAGTGTCCTCTCGTGGAGGTTTTACTGTAGTTGCAGAGCCAAAAAGTCCTTTAGAGAGAGATGGCTTCTTACCAGAGAGTTGCTAATTAGTAAAAATGTTAATTTTGGTGATGAAAATTGTCTTTTGTGGAAAGGTGTTCTCTAGCAAGAATGACCACTATTGGAGGTTCTACTATAGTGTTTATTTTTACACATTCCCGTACAAAAACCAGGTTCCAGAGAACTCCCAAAGTATTTATAAAAACAGTGCAGGTTCTAGGTGTGTGACTCAGTTTTCAGAAAGGATTATATTGCCATCATCTCATTCTTGTAGCAGCGTCCTCTCATTGATTCTCTTAGCCATGAGAAAGGTGTGGATGCTATATTTAATATTCAGTATCTAATGGGAGGTCTTGATTTGAACGTAGGGGAGGAATGCTTGAAACATTATCAAAGTTTTGATACCAGACCCACCTTGTGACTTTTTATTATTTCCAAACGTTATTGTTGAAAGGGATAAAATTTGACACTGATGATGAAGCCTTTATCAATGCCTTAAATTCCATCCCCGAAGATGATTGGTGTAAGTGCTTTCGATAATTGGTTTTCACAGATGAAATATTACATAGGTCCTAAAGGTGAATACTTTGAGGAACTCTAAAAATTTGAAAGTTGCAGCCTTAATAAAAATAAGTGATTGCAAAAACTTTTGGAGTGACGCTTGTATGACAAAATGTCCATACCTCTCTTCCTTCACCCATACCATAATATTCCTGCTGTGTAAAGCAAAACAATAAGTCACTGCAATAGATACAGACATTTTAGATTCAACTGGTTCTACAGGCCGGACCAATATAGTATTTTAATTAGCAGTATTGTGCAAATTTGACCTTTAAATAATGGTAAGCTAAAAAAAAGTCTTTAGGGGATGGAATTTAAGGCATTGATAAAGGCTTCATCATCAGTGTCAAATTTTATCCCTTTCAACAATAAGGTTTGGAAATAATAAAAAGTCACAAGGTGGGTCTGGTATCAAAACTTTGATAATGTTTCAAGCATTCCTCCCCTACGTTCAAATCAAGACCTCCCATTAGATACTGAATATTAAATATAGCATCCACACCTTTCTCATGGCTAAGAGAATCAATGAGAGGACGCTGCTACAAGAATGAGATGATGGCAATATAATCCTTTCTGAAAACTGAGTCACACACCTAGAACCTGCACTGTTTTTATAAATACTCTGCTGGGATGTCAGAACTGAGGTGATAGCTGGATGTTCAGAACAAAACATGATTATCTCAAACATGAGCGTCTCATTGAGTGACCTTTTGTCATCTCTGTATGACACAGAAATAAATACAGTAGAACCCTATAAAGGACAACACCTAATTGCAGAACCAAAGTATCCTTTAGAGAGAGGTGTCCTCTTACTGGAGAGTTGCTAAATAGTAAAAATGATAATTTTGCAAATGAAAAGAGTCTTTATAGAGAGATATCCTCTAGCGCGAGTGTCCTCTCATGGAGTTGTTCTACTCTGATAAAATTAGTATAATTAATGACTGTGTCCCTGTGATCATATTGTAGCATTTGAAAATAACCCTATATTTTTTTTCACAATTGCTTCATCTTTAATGATAATTAATTTTTAGCATCACAATTTATAAAATAAAAATATTGGTTATAAGAAAGACAAGATTGGAACTGGCATGGGTTGATTCAAAGAATCCGGTGAGCAGAAGTTGTAGTGATGAAGAAGGTCTTTGATAGTTCTTAAAATTGAAGATACTTCGGCCAGTAAATCTTTTTATTACCTTGATGTTTCAACAAAAATCTTTAGCCCTCGTCAGGAACAAATGATAATTAAAGCATTTGGCAAGGCATTAGAAATTATTCTAAGGTTGCAAGGGTGTTCTCACACAATATTTCAATTTTTGTACAACATCTAAAGCACAAGTCAAAAACACATATTCAACTCACAAAAGACTATGATCTTTAAAATAAATTATAATGATGACAAATCAAACAAAAATCGATATTAAAATAATACAGTTAAACCCCTCCATGAGAGGACACTAGTGGACACCTCTCCACAAATGACAGTTTTCATTCGCAAAATTACCATTTTTACTATTTAGCAACTCTCCAGTAAGAGGACCCCTCTCTCTAAAGGACACTTTGGTTCTGCAATTAGGTGTCCTTTACAGAGAGGTTCTACTCTAATAATATTTACAAAGATTTCTCGCACTATATTATATATAAATCTATATATTATGTACAATTTATACTTACCCTTTTTTAACTACTTTTTAAACTTAAAACTAATTGTATTGTTGCGGAATGTCTTCAATTATGTTTCTAGTTCTTGTCCCCATTTTGTGATACCAACCATCCCTCTAAAAATGCTCTTTCCTTTTTCTTTGATATTGTGGTTATCAGCATCTACAACTCCCTCAAGAGCCTGCTGAAGGAAGCCCACTCCCTGAGGATGGATGGGGACGAGGAGAAGGCCTTTGTCCTCTACTTCCGCATGGCCATCATGGTGGAGAAGATGAAGAAGACCTCGGAGTACAAGAAGAACAAGGTGAGTTCCCCACATTGTATTGATGATGCCAAATCCTCCACTACTTAAATTTCCAAGTAAGTAGTCATTCCCCACTCCCATCTGTAAATGTTATATGAATGTCAGTGGGGTCGGTGGTCTAAACCATTGGTTATCAACCGCTACGACCCAGGATCGAATCTCGCATTGGGAACTTTTTTCTAATTTAAAAAAATGCTCCAATGGCCCCCGATTCTTGTAAAAGTCCAACCGGACCAGTGAGTGCAAGTAACAAAACGAGGCTCTGGCACATTTGTAAGTGCAAAGTCGAACTGCTTTTCACATGTGTAGACATGTGATACAGTAAAAGCAGTCGCTAACTACCCACCATGATTATCATGGACTGTACTATGTGTACTAGGGATAATAAAAGAAATATATATATATGAATGTCACCATTCCAGTATGTAAATGTAGCCCCTACACCATAGGAATGTCATCTTCAGCATTTAAATGTCAATATGTACATATAACTCACATCCCTGATGTCATCTCCCCACTGTCACCCTTTCTAGTGTCTATATCGGTCCATCATTGGCACAGAATTTCAAAAGAGAAGCTAGTCTAGAAAGGGCCAAGAACTCTCAGAAGATGACAATGGCATATAGTTTAATATTGCTTGTAGTGCCCCCGTGGACGACTACCCAACTAAACCTGTCTATAGCACCCCCTCTAAATAGCGCCTCCCTCTCTATAGCGCCCGATTTTAAATACGTAGTACGATGCGATTTACATTAAAGTGACCAGTCTATAACACCCTATTTTGGTGAGTCCCAAGAGGGGGGGCTATAGACAGGTTTAACTGTATATTGGTTTTTGTAGCTAATTGTTCAAATTTTTAGATTGAATAAAGCGAATAGCTGCAGCTTTGTTTTTGCATTTTAATAAAAGATCTGTTTATGGATTGCTCTCTATTTTCTGAAATATTTACCAATATAAATAAAGGTTCAGTCCAACGGTCAAGGAACATGTGATTGAAATAAGGTAATAGAATAACATTTCAGTATTGTAGTAGAGAGATTGTGTGACCAAAAGATAACGATCCGAGTGCTATTTCGCTTCTTTTGGGAAAAAAAGGCTAAATGCAAATATGGCGGCAAAATAAATATGCGAAGAGAAAGGAATAGTCAATAGAAGAACAGCTTCAAACAGCTTTCAAGAGATTTAGAGAAGGAGACATCAGCCTTGAGGACAAACCTCGAATGGGATGACCACATGTGATGGATATTGGGACCCTACGATATCTGGTGATGGACAACCCACAACAATCTACGCATGAAATGTCAGCCAGACTTGGACCTTCTAAAGATACGATCAACTGAACTCTGTACAAGCTGCACTTTATTAGCAAATGACTTAGACAAGATCCCCACAACCTAACTATAGCCCAGTCCCAGAGGTGAGCTGATATCTGTAAACGATTGTTAGAAAATACACAAAATCTTTGGTTTTGGAGGCCAATTGTGACTGTGGATAAAAATGTATCTATCTTTGTAACCCTGACACAAGAAGAGAATGGAAACCCTATGATCAAAAGGCTAAACCTGTAGTTAAACAGGATTGTCATAAAGTGATGTTGTCTGTATGGTGGAACATCGATAGTATTGTACACTATGAACTTGTTCCTGATGGTCGTGCAGTTAATGCCGATCTCTACTCGGATCAACTCAGTAGTGTATATGAAGTTTTGAAAACTCGATACCCTGCTTTGATCAACCAAAAGAGAGTACTCCTGTTACACGACAATGCTCCAACTCATCGAGCTAGGTTAACAACAAATTTAATAAAGGATTTGGAGGGTATTGAAGTTCTACCTCACCCTGCTTATAGCCCGGATATTGTGCCATCTGATTATGCATTATTTCGGCCCTTGGCTACATTTCTAAGGGAAAGACACTTTTCATGTGAAAAAAAAATATATATACAGTTAAACCTGTCTATAGTGCCCCCTCTAAATAGCACCTTCCTCTTCATAGCGCCCGATTTTAAATACATAGTACGATGCGATTTACATTAAAAGTGACCTGTCTATAGCACCCCCTCTCTATACCACCCTATTTTGGTGAGTCCCAAGAGGGGGCGCTATAGACAGTTTAACTGTATATATTCTCAAAAGGCAATGGAGAACTGAGTTGTAACTCCCTGACTTGTGCTCCGGCCAAATCTGGATTTTAAGGGTTTCTCTTGTTGGGATTCAGATTAGATGTGTGTGTGTGTATGTGTATGTGTGTGTGTAGATTAAATGAAATGAGGTTTCTTTAATAAAGAAACACGCTTATATATCATTTAATCTATAAATTACAGTACATTTCCACAGATTTAGATGGGGAACATGTAGAATTAGGATTCTTTCTACCCAATGGAACAACACTATTCTAAACCCATGTGACATTTGTGTGACAGGCCAACTATGACACCATGGTGGGCCCCCTCTGGACAGACTCCATCACCTGGGCAGAGAACCTTCAGGCCAGCCTGGTTAAAAGGTAAACTCCTTGGACTCGCACGTTCAATGAACAAATACTCTTTATAACAACTACTCTCTTGGTTATAGAAAACCACAATTCTATAAATGGGGTTGGGGGAAGGATGGTCTAAACCATTGGTTTTTTACTACTACGACCCAGGATCAAATCCCTCATTGGGCACTTTTTTCTATTAAAAAAAAAATGCTCCAATGTCTCCTGATTCCTGCAAAAGTCCAACTCTACCAGTGAGTGCAAGTAACCAAACAGGGCTCTGGCACATTTGTTAGTGTAAAAGTTGTGATGCATTTACAGTAAAAGCAGTCACCAACTTCTTCCCACCATGATTATCATGGCCTGTACCATGTGTACTAGGGATAATATAAAAAAAATAATAATAATAATTCTAAAATTCTGTTTTTAAAGAGTCTCAATTGCTTAACCATAGTTATCAGTTTTTTCATATTGAGGTTTGTCCAACTTGTGCAGGAATAATGTGTGTTAACTATATATAGGGCTACTGGTAATTAGGAAATATTATTAAGGGAGTCTCCAGTACCCCTATTCTAATTGTATACCCACATTCAATCATAACTTCTTAGCTCGGCAAAGCTGACTGCTACAAGTAGGGCGCCTTCCTAGGTGGTGGATAGGGGAACGACTTTCAGATATGAAGGCCAGCTGCTAAACAAGCAGATAACTCTGTCACATAAACAGCCGTGGACCAACAGCAGCAATGTTAAAAAAGGAGAAAGACCTCTTTAAAAATCCTGAGTTCAACTGACCCGGTTGATGGACCTCAGCAAGGGTCCCTCTCCTGGGATATGGAGGAGCTGTGTCTGTACTCATGTTAGAGTCAGCAGCAAAGGCTTCCATGTTAGGAACGGCCTCAAATTACAGGCAAAGTCAGACTTTCACCAAAGTGTGCCTGGATCATGGTGTCATGATCAATAAAAACTGCACCCCTACACCCCATTCCATGAGATGAACTCACGGAATTCTTGTCATCTTTACACAAGAGAATAAAAACCCCACCATCAAGTGCAGGTAACCAAACGGGGCTCTGGCCCATTTGTAAGTATAAAGTTGAATTGCTTTTCACATGTGTAGTCATGTGGGGCACTTACAGTAAAAGCAGTTGCCTACTTCTACCCACCATGATTAGCAAAAAAAGGGGGATAAGAAACAACTTCTTAGCTTGAACTTCAGCCATTTTCTTAGTTTATATATGTTATAGAATTTTGAGAGATAGGAATTATATTTGCTGATTTTGAATACAAGAGTATTATGTTAATGGGGTATGCAGTCGTTACATCTTGAAAAAATGCAATAGATAAATTTTAGATTACTATTTGCCTTAATAATTGAGCTGGGAGTAATTTGAGGAAGAAGAAATACCTTACTTAAGACGTGAAGAAGAAAAAAAAAAACTTGAATATGTATTTACATATTTACAAAAATGTTGTGCTGTCCAAAGGAAAACAATGAATTTATATAGTATAAAGTCGGGCTATCTGGCGGTCAACTTGTAGTTTGAAAAAGATGATGAGGTACAATTTGAATTATAAATAGAATCACAAGACCCAATTACTTGTCACATTTCATCTTTTGTGATTTAGCTTGAAAAAGAAAAGTTATAAATATAGACAAGTGTGGTAGCATCTCAAAATTACTTGGACAGCCATGGAAACAAATAATCAAGTCCAAATTTTCCCCATGTGTTGCTCTCACCAGAGCCAGCCCTACCTGATGGGGTTATAGGAGAGGAGGGTATTGAGGCAATTTATCAGAATTTAAAAAATAACTTCCCCCAATACCACAGGGTTCAAATTTAGGCCTTGGTGGCCAAAATGATGTTGGCTTAAACAACTTAGGAGAAATATAGGGAGTTCTCTCTCAATTGTTTGAAAAACCTCTCAGATCAAAGAATATTTGTAATATATACAGTAGAATCCCTCTCTATAAAAAATACCTAGTTTCATAGAAAAAATATCCTTTGGGGAGAGGTTTACTCTTACACACTGGAAAGTTAGTTGCTAATTAGTAACCTTGTAATTTTGATGATTAAAACTGTCCTTTGTAGAGAGGTATCTTCTAGTGGGAGTGTCCTCTCACAAAGGTTCTACTATACAGGGTAATCCCAAAAGTTAGGTCTCCAAGGCTCTAGAGCTACGGGCACACTGCAATGTTATAGGTTCATACTGGTGGTATGCTCAGTCTTTGCACTGCAGCTCTTTATAACTTGCTGCTACTGCCATGTGTGAAGTTTATTGTTTATGGTTGCAAACCCTATCACAATGCATAGCTACACTTGCAGATGTTTTTGATATCCAGGCACATTTCCATCACTCATCAATGAATTTCTAGACATTTATACCTTTTGTGTGTAAAACCTAATAACTGTGTAAACTTGACCCCTGGAAGCAGTGGCAAGTAGCTGCCAAGCAAAGATTCCCTCTAGGTGGCTTGTAGTGAGTGAAGTGTGGGGCCAGGTACGATGCCATCAGGGAGAATGACAACAGCCAACAGCAGGCCGTGGAAGAGGACAATGGTCCCAAGGCCAAGCAGGAGGTGAACTCCCAGCAGCAACAGCACAGTAAGTGGCCCAGTTCCTCCCACCACATACAGCCGGCTGATGCAGGCCGTGCAGGCATGCCCACCCAGATCACCTCCACCCAGCTCTTCGACCTGCTCAGCGACTCCACAAGCCCCCTACTTATCATTGACACCCGGCTGCCCGGGGAGTTCGATCACTCCACCATCAACCATCCTTCCTGCTTCAACATTCCTGAGAACCTGCTGGTGCCTGGGTAGGTAGATAGCTCTGTTGGAATTCCGGGTTGCCATGGAAACTGTGGCAGACTCACCGCTCACCAACTGGAGCCCCAACTGACAGGCAAAGCTCTCCAACTGTGGAACCAACGGGGTTCTGTGGACTTTGTGGTCCTCATGGACTGGAACAGCACGGAGAAAGCTCTGGTGCCAGGCTCCCCCATCCACTGTCTGCGAGAGGCCATGTGCAAGGTGATCTATTTCTCCTAATTATTATTGCAACAGAATTTTTCCCCTAAGACCTCCCCCTACATCCTATTTTGACATATGTTTTGCTTTATGAGGTACATATAGACTAAAGGAATATTTGAGTAGCGTAGTCAGGAAGGCTTTTGTTTCACTAAAATGTACACTTACAGCATTGATCCACTCAGGTAAAGCCGGGCTGATGATTTTGCCTTTTCATTACCATTAAAAGTGAAAATAGTGAAAATCATTGTTAGAGCCATTGAATAAACTGTTGAGTGATCATGAAACTGTTGTTGTTGGAAGAGGTTGTAGCGCTGGAACCTCAATATAACAACTACTTGGTTAGAACATCCTAATTGTTTCAACTGGGGTCAGAACTACAGCCTGGTCATAATATGTTGTTATACAGTAGAACCTCCATGAGAGGACACTCATGCTACAAGACACCTCTAGCAATGTCATTTTTACTATTTAGCAATTCTCTGGTAAGAGGACACCTCTCCCTAAAGGACACTTTGGCTCTGCAACTAGGTGTCCTTTAAAGAGAGGTTCTACTGTAGACATTGTATGTGTGAGGAGCCAACCTAGCTGGGTGGACAGTGGGACAGCCAGAAGATCCTGAAGTCAGACCCTCTGATACTGGAGGGGGGCTACCTGGAGTTTGTGGACCGCTTCCCCACAGTCACCACCTGCTCCAAGGTGGTGCTGCCCCCTCGCCTGGCTGTGGCCAGCCCCTCCTCCACCACCTCCCTGCCCACCACAGGTACCTGCACTAGCCACACCTGCTGTCCCTGCCTCTTGCTTCAACTATGGGACATCAGCCACTTGTGGGATTTTGGAGCAAATAAGAGACTGCCTTGTCAATGCACACATATCTCTTTAGAAAACTTGTGAAAATCTTAGGACCCTTTGACAAAAAGTTTGACTGTCACTTTCACTGACCTTGGATTGTCCCAGACCAGAGATTTGATCAAAATAAGTCTTGTCACTAGTAAACTTAAATTTGACTCCTGATGGCATCTAGAGCCTATTTAACCAATGGTCTTGATTTCTCTTTCCTTTTTTTATAGAATTTGTAATCTGAGAAGGTGTGTCAGTTCCAGTTAGCACATGAGAGAGGTTGATTCTATTTTGGTGGTGTCAGTGATCTACCCCAGCCTGGATGAGGAGGACAACCAGCGGCTGGGTCCCACCAGGGTGGATAGGGCCTCCAAGCCAGTGGTGCAGCCTCCAGAGCCCCAGCGGACGCCTCTCCAGCACTCCGTCTCTGCCCCGGCAGAGGCCCCCAGCAAGCCCCCTTCAGTGAACCGAGCCCTGAAGCCGCCCACTTACACAGGAGCCAACCTGGCAGAAGTGATGTCCTACGTGAGGAACGATGTGGATGAGAACATGCTGCTGGTACAAGAACAGCTGGAGAAGGAGCGGGAGTTTGAGAAGCTGAGGGAGCGTAGAGAGCGGGAGGCAGAGGAGGGCATGCGGCAGGAGCTCCTGAAGCAGGAGAAGGTGCTGAAGAAGAGGTTCCTGGAGCTGGAGGCTGAGGCCAAGCAGAAGGAGGAGGAACACCAGAAGGCCCTGGAGATGATCGCCCACATGAAGAAGGTCAGTTCCTGTCACAGGAAGTTTGTGTTGTATCCCAACTACCACACATTTCTGTGCTCAACTGTGTGGCCTGCAGGACCTGGAAGCCAGTGCCAAGAGGATCACAGAGCTGGAGGATCTCCAGAACATCCAGTCCATCGCCTCCGAGAAGAAACGTCTCCAGCAGGAAGTGATCAGGTAGGAGGTTGTGGGTCAGTTGTGACAGTGGGACAGCTCCAGGCTGGTGCAGGATGAGGGAGGAGAGGAAGAGGAAGGAGAAGGAGGAGAGGGGGGACACCCCCACCACCAAGCTGCCCCCACAGCATGTAGACAAGACCCCGGCTCCTGTGGCCACCGGGGACAAGGCCCCTCTCACCAAGCGGAGCCTCAGCCGCTCCCACTCCTCCCCCAACATCGCCCAGATGATGGCGGAAGAAGAGAGCAACACAGGCACCACACTGCCCCACTTTGACCGCTCCCTCAAGCCTGTCCGGCCCTCTGAGACCACCACCCACAACTGGAACCTGGAGGACAACCGCTCCGCAGCCATGACCCGCACCCTCAACCCCATCTATGGCAGTGCTGTGAGTGTTCTCTCCCTGACCACATAGCAGTCTTGTTAGAGAGAGTAGAAGATAAGGTACCTTGGCATTCTGACCATATTGTGGACTGTTTGGTCACACAAGTTTTAACAACAAATTCAGATGGCCTTGTTAGAGAGAGTAGAAGACAAGGTACCTTGGCATTCTGACCATATTGTGGACTGTTTGGTCACACAAGTTTTAAAAACAAATTCAGATGGCCTTGTTAGAGAGAGTAGAAGACAAGGTACCTTGGCATTCTGACCATATTGTGGACTGTTTGGTCACACAAGTTTTAAAAACAAATTCAGATGGCCTTGTTAGAGAGAGTAGAAGACAAGGTACCTTGGCATTCTGACCATATTGTGGACTGTTTGGTCACACAAGTTTTAAAAACAAATTCAGATGGCCTTGTTAGAGAGAGTAGAAGACAAGGTACCTTGGCATTCTGACCATATTGTGGTCACACAAGTTTTAACAACAAATTCAGATGGCCTTGTTAGAGAGAGTAGAAGATAAGGTACCTTGGCATTCTGACCATATTGTGGACTGTTTGGTCACACAAGTTTTAACAACAAATTCAGATGGTCATTGTTTGTCCTGGTGGTGAACATTTACAGTTCCTTCTAGTTATTTAACTTTTTAAAATTTGTTTTTATAGTTGTGCGAGATTCAGTAATTCCTTTCTAATGTGGATGTCAAAGGACAGCCAAAAAAATCACACATATTAGAATATATTTATATTTTAAAAAAAGATCAAAAATGATTTTTTTTTACTTGACAAATTTTAAAAAACTCATGTATTTTGAAATAAAATTTAAATAGTGTGTGTTGTTGCTTGACAAAGAATAATTTCATGTGAACAAAGGATCTTAAGGACTTTATTTAAGCCTAATCATTAAAAGAATTACAGTAAAGTGCAAAATAAAATAACAACAACAAAGAAACACCAGTTACAAACTGGCTAACTACAGCACAGTAAAGGAAAGCAGGAGCAGAACAGGAGACAGAAGTTGGTAGAATCTTCCACGAAGTACACCAGCGTCAGTTGTAAGCAGCAGTCTGACCTCTTGAGACAGCAGCTCGTGCTTGCTAGGAGCACACCACATAACTTCCTTCTTCTTCCTTCTATGAGCTCCACATTCCTATATATGCCAGAGTAGATCTTTCCAGAATGCTCATGAGATCATGGGCTCCACGGGTCCAGCAGCGATCCTTTTCTCTTTCTGGATTATCTAATTTAACTTGTCTCTAGCCACGCGATAACTTCCTCTTGAGGCTTGTTGGGCAGCTTCATGGCTTGGACAAGAGCCTCAGTAGCCTTCCCTCCCTGCCAATACTACACACAAATAATAGACAAGCTGAACCTGTCATGCTAGGATATTTCTGGGACTGTCCATTTGTTGTGAGTACAAGTGTGGGGTTACCCCAACAGCAAAATATAATCATTCCTACAGATGTGGGACTAGAATTGAACTCTTAATCTGGGATTGTAGAGAAAGGATTGATCGTTCAAACAAGATGTGTTGTTTCTTATCTCCTTGTGTAAAGATTACACATATTCCATAAGTCTATGTGATCTCATGGAATGGGATGTAGAGGTGCAGCTTTCGTTGATCATGGCACTATGATCCAGGCATACTTTGGTGAAAGTCTGACTTTGCCTGTAATTTGAGGACGTTCCTAACATGGAAGATTGAACAAGATGTTCAATCAGCATGGTGGTTTTAAAGAGATATGGGTTTGCAGGGCAGGGCAGTGACAGGCCTGCGCAACCTGGGCAACACCTGCTTCATGAACTCCATCATCCAGTGTCTGTCCGCCACCACCCCACTGGCCAGCTACTTCTACCGCGGGGAGTACATGCGCCACCTCAACAGGTGGGCTGCCAACATATGTCTCAAATCTCATTCTGACACTGTTTGAATTCAATATCTCAATATTTTTTGTTATGGAAAAACCTTTTTTTACAGTTTAAATCTCTGCTAAATACAAATGGAATACCAACTAGTGTAGTTCAATAAGGGTATTCTTTGCTTTCTTTCCAAATATTTGTATAAAATTAACCTAGAACAGCCCAAAATTTTGCTGTAAAACTAACACACCAAAATATGATGATATTTTACACCACTGATCTACAAATTGGGGATTTTTTTTAAAGCCAGGAATTGTTGTGTTGTCATCTGTGAGGCCCTCCTTGTGGTTATAATGATAGCAGATGTGTCCTAAAGGAACCTCCCATCAGAGACCATACCAGAAAAACATGACTCAGGTGGTTCTCTCACAGGAATTGGATTTTGTAAAGTTCTTAGTTTTACAAAGGTGGCTTCTCATTAGATGAGCAAATGTGTCCTAAAGGAACCTCCCATCAGAGACCATACCAGAAAAACATGACTCAGGTGGTTCTCTCACAGGAATTGGATTTTGTAAAGTTCTTAGTTTTACAAAGGTGGCTTCACATTAGATGTGTCCCTCACCCCAACACAATGTCTTGTGAGGCAGGACCAGCAAGCAAGGCACCGGAGGGGATGTCCTGGAGGAGTTTGTGGCAGTCATCAAGGCTCTGTGGGTGGGCCAGTACAGGTCCATCACTCCGCGGGACTTCAAGGTAACACCTGGACCTGCTGTGGAGGAGCCAGCTGCTGACTTGGCTCTCTGTGCAGAACACTGTCAGCAAGTACATCTCGGTGTGCGCCGGCCACGACCAGCAGGATGCTCACGAGTTCCTCGTGGTGGTCATGGAGAAGATGCATTGGGACCTCAACCAGGTACTGGCTCTCTTGTCCTCCTTGTGTTTTGTCTTTGGTGGGTAAAGGAGGAGTGTTTTGGAATATTTCCACACATTGTTGCTATCCTTGTACTCTAGCCCCTGCTTTTATAAATGGCAGGTGTAACTTTCTCACTTTTGTTGCATCTCTTCAGCCTACAATTTGAACACAGGTCATCTCAAGCCATTGAAGATAGAAAATTATAACAAAATCTACCCCACTTGTCCAAAATGTAGCTTGGCACCTGCAGCTCCAGAATAAATTTTGACTTGCATTAGATGTACTAAACAGGACCTTTGGAAGAGGATGCTGCTCAAGGAGCATGAACTCATGGAATTTGTGTAATCTTTACACAAGGGGATAAGAAACAACAATTTGAACTAAATGTTGTCTATAACATGCGAGTGTTTGTTGCAGGCCAAACACCAGGAGGCCCTGAAGCCGCCAGAGCTGGAGCAGTACTCAGATTCAGTGGCCACAGAGAAGTTCTGGAACTACCACCGGGCTCAGCACGAGTCCATCTTTGTGGAGCTGTTTGAAGGCTTGCTGCGGTCCACCCTGACGTGCATGTACTGCCACAAGGTGTCCAACAGCTACGAGGTGTTCTCCAGCCTCTCCCTGCCCCTGCCCAGTGGACCCAAGGTCTCGCGGACCTCCCTCAAGGTGAGCTCTCTTTGCTGCCCAATCATGATGGCTCATTTTGTAAGTGCACTTATTTACACAAGTAGAAACAGGCTTCTGCTCTTACAAGATGTCTGTTTGGTTAATTATACCTACTGGTGGGGTTGAACTTGTGCAAGATCAGGGACTCATTGAAGCCCTATATCACTATTTTCAAATTCCAACTTGTACATTATATGGTCTGATTTCATTGATGGTATCCAGAAATAAACGTCTGTGGTATTTCTGGCTAGTCTGGTGATGGGATCTTGGTCATAGAACCTCCTGCCACAGTTGGCCAAATGGATCAAGATTCCTCTACTAAACCCACCAGAAGAAAAAATTTCACATAATACCAATATTGGACTTTTTGCTGATGACATTATTCTATGGAGCAGCAACACTAACTGGAAAAAAGCTGAAAGGGATTTGAACAAGTCTCTTTTCCACCTAGAAAAATTTTCTAAAAAACATAAATTAGAATTTAACCCTTAAAAATCTGAAACCTGTCTTTTTACTACCGATAAGAAACTATACAAAATAAGACCAAAAATTATTCTGAAAGAACAACAATTGCAATATAATAAACATCCTAAATATCTCGGCTACACCCTGGATCCAAAAAATTAACTCCAGTAAACATATTGAAGAAGTTATTAGAAAAGGAAGAGACCGACTAAAAATCCTGAAATATATTTCAGGAAGAGAGTGGGGAGCCGATGCAACCACACTAAAATTAACTTACACATCTCTAATTAGACCTATTCTGGAATATGGATATCAAATCTATGGTACAGCATCTGAAACAAATCTAAAATCACTGGAAAGAATACAACTAAGTGCAGCTAGGATTATTACAGGTCTTCGAAATACCTGCCCTAATGATATTGTACTTTACGAGGCAGACATTATGCTCTTAAAGGATAGAAGAAGCTACAATCTGCCAAAATATATAAACAAAATCAAAAGTTATGGAAACAAACACAGAACTTCCAATTACATACTTAATTGGGAATCCAATATAAGACTAAAAAAAAAGGCCCTCTCCACCTGGCCAAAAGAAATTGATTTTTAAAATATAAAGTGGAAAAAAATTATTTAGCAGAAAAAATTTCTCCATGCAAACCACTACAAAATGTTATTTTTAATGCCACTTTAAATGAACCCACCAACAAACAATGCCAAAACCAGAATACTTAAAACAATTATCATTAGAAATAATTAATATAACATTCCTAAAAATGCAATAACTATCTATACCGATGGTAGCAGAGACGAGCTAGGACACACTGGCAGTGGCTGTCTCATCAAAACCACAAATGGCATTGAGAAAATGAACAGAAGAAACCCAGATTTTTGCTCAGTCTTCAGATCAGAACTTATAGCCATCTATGAAGCCTTAAAATCCATCAGAAATACAAATTATCAAGATATCTGGATTCTTACTGATAGTAGAAGTGCCATACAACACTAGAGTCACACAGGGGAACTCGGAGACAAAGTAAGCAGGAACATAATTGGTTATCTCCAAAAACTCTCAAAAACCTCAAAAATTCACCTTCAACGGATACCCTCACACGTTGGCATTGAAGGCAATGAAGCTGCTGATGTGCTAGCGAAAAAAGGCACAAAAGAACCCTTGCCACAGAAAAATAAATTTACTTTTAAAGAAATAGAAACAGTAGCCAAAACAAAAATAAACAAGAACTGGAGGATCCCACCTAAGCACAGTTGGTACATCCCTGGAGCAGATGGCCACCCAGACCTTACGGTCCGCAAGCCGGCATGCGAAGCATGCCCTTAGCTGCTATCATGTTCCACTCGTAAGCCAAGTAACGGTATCCAAGCTGGTGCTTGGACATTGTATCTGGAAAAACCACCTCCCAGATGATGAGTCTGGAAGGATTTCTATACTGGCACAATTGGTACAGTGGAGTGAACCCAGGAGGAGCTCTGAATATCAGAAATAGACAGCATCAAACAACACTAACAAGATTTAGAACAGGCCATCTCAAGCCATTTAAGATAGAAAATAATAACAAAATTTATCCCACTTGCCAAAAATGTAGTTTGGTACCTGCAGCTCCAGAACACATTTTGGCTTGCATTAGATGCACTAAACAGGACCTTTGGGAGAGGCCGCTGCTCATCATAAAACAGCTCGAGGAGCATGAACTCATGGAATTTGTGTAATCTTTACACAAGGGGGTAAGAAACAACAACAACAAATAAACCCACCTTGTATGTGAGCCATCAAGTTGGTCTATAGTACCAGCAAATAAGTTTTGGTAGCAGTACATATTAGCTAGCTCTATATTTATCTTTTTTTTTTTTTATGCCCACACTCTAGGTATGCTACCGCTAAACAACCTAAGTTGTTCTAAAGTTGGAATTCACTGTATTTCCTTATGTTCTCTCCTGTTCAGATCATTGTCTTGTACCTCAATCTGGTAGAAAAGAGCAGCCTTCAGGGGATGACAGAGTTGGATGGTGTGGCAGGAGTGCCTGAACTTGTTCCTGAAGACAGAGAGGATATCGGGGGAGAGTGGGTGGAACTGCCCCCAGTGTAAGATGAAGCAGGAGGCAGAGAAGAAGATGGTAATCCTCAAACTCCCCAAGATCCTCATCTTCCACCTCAAGAGGTTGGTGCAGTGCCTCTCGTTGCAGACCTCCCAGCTAAATCCACACTTTTCAGGTTCTCTTACGACGGCCTCTGGAGACAAAAACTGCAGACCATGGTGGACTTCCCTATCCAGAACCTGGACATGAATCCCTATGTCTTCACCCCCCGGTCCCAGAACACTTATCACCTTTATGGAGTGGTGGTGAGTATATCTAACTTTCCTTGAAGAGGAGGTCAACACTGGCTCATGTCATAATAATAGTAAAAGTTAAGAAAAGGCATCTCTTTATTGTCCAACTGAAAGTTGCTGATAACTTATGCCATCTATCTGAATAAATATCAACTATTCTGTTGGTTTTTAACTATTCCAGAATTGTCCAAATACCTATTCTTGATTAATCAAGAAAAAATAATCATGTACGTGTTTCGGGCTGTTGACCATCATCAGCGTGGTGCATGCTGTACCTCAACGACCAAAAAACTGGTCATTAAGGCATCCTGAAAAATCATGAAGCAGTTTTTTGGTCGTTGAAGTACAGCTTGCACCACGCTGATGATGGCCAACAGCCCGAAACTCATGTGTGGTTAGCTTTTCTTGATTAACCAAAAATGGGTATTTGGCCAATTCTGGAATAATTACAAATCAACAGAATAGTTGATATTTATTCAGGCAGATGGCGCAAGCCATCAGAAACTTTCAGTTACACAATAAGGAGATGTCTTTTTCTTCTTAATTTATCCACCTTATCCCAGTACAATTTCACATTTGTACAATTTTTTCAAAATAGCAAAAGGTTGTGTGATATATTTTTTTACTTGAATTCTAGGACTAATTCTCCAATATGCAAATATTTTTCTAATCTTCTACAACATCTCACACAGAATTCAAGCACTCTTGGTTTCTTTGAGATCCTCTCTGCCTCTGTGACAGTGTTTCAACATTGCAGTGGCACCATCAGTCTCTGTGCATCCTAGACAATCTCATGTGTCCACATGAATGAAATAACTCTTGTTGATGGCCGACTTCTTTAGCAGCAAGTTTTTGAACCATTACCAAAAATTAGGTTACTGTTGAAAGGGCTTTTCAAAATTCAATGTTGTCCAGTCTGTCTTACAGAAATATGTTGTACAACCATGTGATTTCCTCACTAGCTGTTCTATCCAACCATGTCTTGGTTGTACTTTACCATCCAGAAGATAGAAAATAACAACAAAATCTACTCCACTTGCCCAAAATGTATCTTGGCACCTGCAGCTCCAGAACACATTTTGACCTACATTAGATGCACTAAACATGACCTTTGGGAGAGGCCGCTGCTTATCATAAAACAGCTTGAGGAGCATGGACTCATGGAATTTGTGTAATCTTTACACAAGGCTACCATCAAGGCTTGCTGACCAGTGTGTTGTGTGGCTTCCAGAATCACTTTGGGACCCTGGAAGGAGGCCACTGTAAGTATTTTGTTCCCATATATGTGTGTGTGATGTTGTAAAACATGTGTGTTGCCCAGACATCTCCCACTGCAAGAACAGTGTTTACCACAAGTGGTACAAGTTTGACGACCAGGAAGTGTCAGAGCTCAATCTCACCGAAGTCCGGGTGAGACACCACCACTCCTTTCTTCTAAGAGCAACTTGGAACCTTTGTTTATATCTCTCATCTTACAAACTCTTCCTTTGTTTATATCTCTCATCTTACAAACTCTTCCTTTGTTTATAAAATATCAAACATCTTTAATTCAATACCCCAAGGGATGATAGGTGCTTTCTGTGGAATTGAAGTAGGTGTTGAATTATAGTTGGTTAAAGTAGAAAACTTGGATTTGAAAAAACAGTTAAATTATGCTAAGTGTGGAATTATAGTCGCTTGATAATTAAAGGGGTTCTACTATATGTAAGATTTGGCATGTTGTACAAGCCCACATTCATGTGCCTTGGGCAGCACAAAGAAAACTACCCCTTGGGCATTATTCATTGGGAAAAATTGTAATTAAAATGTTGATTATGTGAACGGAATTTTAAATACCTTTGTATCATTTTTTAATGAGATCAAATTCTCATTGGTTGAAATGGTGTTTCATGATCTCTACATCAGAGTAGGAACAATATGGGGAGTGAGTTTTTTTTTCTATTATCCCTAGTACACATGGTACAGGCCATGATAATCATGGTGGGTAGAAGTAGGCGACTGTTTTTACTGTAGTTGCACCATATGTCTACACATGTGAAAAGCAGTGGGGAGTGAGTGTTGTAGATACAGTGGCACCTCGACAAACGAGTTTAATTCGTTCCGCAACCTTGCTCGTATCTTGAATTACTCGTATCTCGAAGCAAATTTCCCCATACAAAACAATTGAACTACCATTAATCCGTTCCAACCTCCAAAATGTCACCCCAGTTATTTTTGTTACGTGGTTTTAAATAATAAAAACGTATTTATAAATATCAAATATTTATTGCACAAAAACAAAAAAGAGAATGTAAAGAAATAAATTAGATATCCTCACTGGTCTTTGCCTTTTTCGCTACATTTTTCTCGCTTTCACCTGTAGGCCGTTTAGAAAAAAACATGTCCAAGGAGGTTTGTTTCTTCCTCCCTCTCAGAATGTTCCGGAAATGAGTTAGGCAAGTGTCATTAAAAAGGTCAGATGCACAACCTGTTGCAACTTTTTCTGGCTATTTTTTTTTTCACGAACTGTGAAACTCTCTCCCACATTCCTAAGATCTCCTTTATCTCACTTGTAGAAATAACCTCCTCCTCTGACTCCTCAAAACCTTATTCAAGTCTCAAAAAACAAAGCTTTGCATATAGAACAAATAATAATGAAGAAGAAGAAAGAAACATTTTAGGAAAAGCAAAAACAAAACAAAAGTATTGGTCAAAAAGAAACATTTAAAATCACAGATTAATATTTTCAACACTACTGAACGAATTTCGCTCGTAACTAAAAGCAAAAAATCACTTGCTCGTCGGCTCGTATCTCGAAAAACTCGTATGTTGGGGCGCTCGTATGTCGAGGTACCACTGTATATGTGTTCTTATAAAAATAATTCAAAAACATTGGTCATGTTATAAAAAGCCTTTAGAGGTAAGATGAGGAGAATATCACAGTGGTAGGAAGAGTTGATAGGAAGGTTTTAATAGGTTTGGAGGCAGAATCTGTAAATCTGAAAGTTACAAGACTGTGTCAACATAGTAGCAATGTTTTATTTTTAAATGGGTTGTAACTCCTCTGATGTAATGAAGGGGCAAAATCTCCTAAACTAAGAGCGATACAAAACTGTATTGTTGTGTCCAATCTCTTCATTGGGCACTGTTGCCACGTTAGTCACCTTGGATCAGAATTTGGTCGAATATTCCAAGGGTCCAGAGGTGTGTTCGGACTTATTCCTCCTACAAAACTATTTCAAGTTGAACTATCTCAATTTATACAGTAGAATCACCCATGGCCTCTCCTGGTACTTGTTGTTTCTTATCCCCTTGTGTAAAGACTACACAAATTCCATGAGTCAATCTCATGGAACAGAGTGTAGGGGTGCAGCTTTAGTTGATCCTGGCACCATGATCCAGGCACACTTTGGTGAAAGTCTGAATTTGCCTGTAATTTGAGGCCGTTCCTAACATGGAAGCAGAGGCCTTTGCTCCCAGTACTTAATCCTCCTTGACAAGTCCAGAGTACATTCAGCCCTTTCTCTAAAGGGGAAGTAGATGATACTATTGTAGATGAGAGATATTACTGTAGTGTGTCTGTAGCTGTGTGTAGCTAGTGACAGAGGAGGTGTGTGTGTGGACAGAACCCCACGGCGGCCTACCTCCTCTTCTACTCGAGGATTGAACTGGACTCCTACCTCTAGGTCCTGCCTGCCCCATGTACATAGATCCCCCCCACACTGCTCCCTCCCTCCCTCAGAGATTGTATATTTTGTGGCTGATTAAATGAGATTTATTATGTGTTATGTCAGCTGTGGTACAGTACCCTCCACCACACTCTCTATCACTTATTTGATTTAGAAGCAACCATTTGTGTTGTTTCTTATCCCCTTGTGTAATTACATAAATTCCATGGGTCCATGCTCCTCAAGCTGTTTTATGATAAGCAACGACCTCTCCCAAAGGTTCTGTTTAGTGAATCTAATGCAAGCCAAAATGTGTTCTGAAGCTGTAGGTGCCAAGCTACATTTTGGGCAAGTGGGGTAGATTTTGTTATTATTTTTTACCGTCAATGGTTTGAGATGGCCTGTTGTAAATCTTGTTAGTGTTGTTTGGTGCTGTCTGAGGTTCAGAGCTCCTCCTGGGTCCACTCCACTCTACCAACATTCGTTAACATCCAAATTGTACAATAATGCTTGAAGTTCCTCATCCTTGAACTTTTTTGGCGGATTAATGTGCTCCTTGTTGTTGACGACAAAATCTCCAGATTTGAGAATTGTTTAAATCACTCTTTACAGGTTCTTAATGAAGGAGCATTGTTTCCCTAGGTGCTGTTTAAAGCATTTGATGAGCTTTGGCTGCGCTTTTCCTGAGTTGAAGATGTAAAGCAAAGCTTCCGGCAAATGAGAGTTTCCAGGCACTGACATCTAAAGAACTTAAAATGAAAATGCACATAAGATTTTATATCAAGTATTACATATGAATAGCTAGCGTTTAAGACATAGAATTCGATGTGAAACAATGGAATAGGTGGTAATAGTTAATTTATGAAAATTAAAAATGGGATTTAAGAAAAAGCACGGAGTCATATTTGTGTATTCCCAATATAATAGTTGGAATAGCATATCAAGGGTTTAAGACATAGAATTTGATGTGAAACAATGGAATAGGTAATAGTTAGTTCATGGAAATTTAAAATGGTTTTAAGAAAAAGCACGGAGTCATATTTGCATACCCAATATAATAGTGGGAATAGCGTGTCAAGGGTGTTCTATTACGGTGGACAAACCTCTTCAAGTCTCAAAACGAACCTCACATCTTGTTCTGACGTTGATATTTATATTTATTGTGAGGCTGATCTAATTCTGATTATCCAAGTGGTGATACATCAGGTTGTATTGTGCAGCCCACCGTTAGATGTCCCAGAATGTCATCCCTGGTCAGATGGTGACAGTGTATGTACCATCACTGCACCTTCTAACCACAGATTACAATACTTTGCTACAATATAATAGAAATCGAAGAATACCTTCAGGAAGCTGCTTCCACTGTCCTTAGTTTTTTTTTCAACATTTTTTTTTTTAAGACAGTAGTCAATCCTGGTATGATGGTACACAATTATATAGGAGTACATCAATGGTTCCAAACAGCCATCCTCCTAGGAATATTTTACCCCTGTACAGTACATCTGATGAACTCCACCATTAGACAACCCGGATAGTTGGTGTACGTGGTGACTCCAGGTTACCTCAGGAGAGAGTTGATTTATTAATAAATGGGTTCTTCATACTCCTTCAAATTCATTAATCAACAGATTGATTACCATTTGTGTGATTTGAGATAAGTATTTTATTCTTGATTGAGCTAATAAACAATTGATTCCATATACATGGTGCATGATTATGCAATTAATAGAAACATTCACATGTACTTACAGTAAAAGCAGTCGCCTACTTCTACCCACCATGATTATAATGACCTGTACCACGTGTACTAGGGATAAGCAAAAAGAAACATTCAGTATATAACACTTAGATAAATTAATTATTGGATTAAGTTCATGATTGATTGAATTAATTCCATATTTGGTTCTTGACTATGCAATTGATAGAAATATTCCATTTAAAGTTTAGAAGAAGTTAACTAAAGAGAGATAGAATAGGAACACAGATTACTTGTATTACGGCTATGATTATAGAACAACACAAGTTTTACCGCAAATGTTTCTTTTTACAGAATGAAAAGGGTAATTTTCATTATTTTAAGGAGAAACAACGACTATTCCTATCCTTAGGGATGAAGTATGAAAAGATGAATTGTGAAGAATAATGATGAACGGAAAAATAAAAGTGTCCAGGGATGGGAATTTTTATTTTTCCGTTTATCTTTACTTTACAATTCATACTTCATCCCTAAGGATAGGTTTGTTGTTATTTCTCCTTAAATAATGAAAATTACAATTTTTCGTTCTGTAAAAAGAAACATTTGCGGTAAAACTTGTTAAACTTGTATAGATTACTTGTACTGAAAATACTTCTTTGTAATCCCCACTCAGGATGGTAAGCAAAATGTTACAGTATTCAAGTTTATATGATTGATGCATTATATATATGTAGTATATTTTGAGTTAGATAGTTCACAACCTTCTTCTGGTATTTATTATAACCCCATATCTATATAAAAATATGTATCGACCTTGTAAAAATGGATGTCACAAATAAACAAAGAGGCAGGAGGTAGACCAGACGACGCCATAAACCAGACGGCGACAATGACCCGGTGCCAAGAAAGTGGCGTGATTACAAGAGCCAATCAGGATTCTCCGCCATATGCGGGAGTCCAATATAAAAGGGCCCAGAAATGAGACAAAAGTAGTTGTTTTCAGAGTGACGCCGTTATACGGTCGGTCGTATCTCTCACCCCCCCCCCTTCTATCCGCGAGTAGGCTTAGGGCATCCGCGGCGCCCGTGGTTCGACTGCCTTCGGCCGTGGTCTACCTCTACCTCTTAGAGCTACCATCTAGACCTGCCTCTGTCCCTTGCTGTCCCCGTGCGGGAATCCCATCACGCACCCACGACCACGACTGCCCAGTACATTCCACGTCTGCTTAGTCGGGGTTACTACATATATATATATATATAGCGCCCCATCTGTAATAAGATAAATAAAAATTAATAATTATAAATTTGTAATTTTTGAATAATTTTAAAAAATGATCAATTGGAATAAAAAAATAGATTCTGAGAAAACCTTTTTGAAAATGCATGAAAAATGAGAAAATAAATATTTCAGCTACTGCCATTAATAATTAGATTTACACTCATGGACAAAACTTAAGGAAGTTGTACCTTCCAGCATGTATACCGAGATTCAGACAATAACTATGAAAGATATTTGATATATAATGGTGTTTCTTAATAAAGCTCACTGTATATCCATTATCTTTCAGAGCTATTGTCTGAATCTAGGCATACATGCTGAAAGGTACAACTTCCTCAAGTTTTGTCCATGAGAGTAGATCTCCCTATGCATTTCTACCTTGTGTATTGAATGCTGTTCTCTTTGTATCTCGTGTGTCTTTAATAAAGGTCACTGTGTATCAAATATCTTTCATAGTTATTGTCTGAATCTCGGTATACATGCTGGAAGGTACAACTTCCTTAAGTTTTGTCCATGAGTGTAAATCTAATTTTTAATGGCAGTAGCTGAAATATTTATTTTCTCATTTTTCATGCATTTTCAAAAAGGTTTTCTCAGAATCTATTTTTTTATTCCAATTGATCATTTTTTAAAATTATTCAAAAATTACAAATTTATAATTATTAATTTTTATTTCTTATTACAGATGGGGCGCTATATATATATACTCCATAGAATGCAACGAATGCAAAACCAAATATGTCGGCGAAACTGGCAGACATTTGAATATAAGAGTATCAGAACATAAACGAAATATCGATAATCAACACAGTAGATCTTTAGTATACCAACATATAAGAGAAACCGGCCATTCCTTCTCCCTATCAGAACCAAAGACCCATTACTACAACATCCCCAATAGACTACAGAGACTTATAATAGAATCCATCATATCCAGAAAGCACAATAGCATTAACAGAAGAATTGATATTCCGGAAATTTATAACATTATATTCCCTGAGCCCAGCCCATAACCCCCAGGTGAAGCACGCGCAACAGAAGCCCGCGTTGATCTTGCTTTAAAACAAATGTAAACAGTGAATGGACTTTATTTAATTTTAAATCATATTTTATTGGCGTATTAATCATATAAAGCATTTTCTCCCGTAGAAGGGCGTACTTGCCCGAAAGCTCGAGATATTTTTAAAATAAAAAATAAAAAAATATTTTAAAAGAAACTTTTCCCTGGAAGTTTTATGTTTTTATTTTAAAAATAAATTATATTTTGATCTAATATATGATTTTTAAATTAAACATTAAGATATGAAACAAATAAAATATCAAAGATGATAAAAGAGGTGCGGGCGAAATGTGTATTTTACGTTAAAAAATGATTGTTAATAATATAAACACTATCTACAATGATTGTTTCTGTGACAATTGAACTCAAAGAGAGGAGTTTACTTAAAAGTATCTCAGCTCAAACAAATAGAAACTATCGATAAGATAAAGATTAATACCTTTGTTGTTGTTGTTGCCGTGTCCTATAAAGAGCCTCAGATGTCTCCATGCATCTCTATCACAGCAGCAGAAATGTCCACTATCTTGGGTTTGCTCTTCATTGGAAAATGGGTGCCGTTGCCACGTTAGTCCCTTTGGAAACGAACCAGAATTTGGTCAAATATTCCAAAGGTCCAGGGGGGACCGCAGGGAGGTGTGGTCAGACTTCTCACCCCTCATTAATACCTTTAGACATTATTTTTTCCAGTGCCGGGTGTGGGGAGGGCATTGGATTCACCATGTCACAGGAAGATCAGTGGAATCTCTGAAGGACGGTCGTTGCCAGCGTCTAGAACCCGGACCTGGGATTCTAAAATCTTGGGACTTTTAGAATAGCAATTCAGAGATACGTCAGTCTTCTTTTCGGCGAAAGGGCCTGGCATTATCATCAGCCTTGACTCGCTGTTGGCCTACTAAATATCTGCAGCCAAGAGCAAAGGCCCCATCCTTATTCTAAGACTGCAGTCAGACTAGGTTTCATCTAGGATAGGGGTCGGCAAACTGCAGCTCGCGAGTCACATGCGGCTCTTTGGATGTGAAGCTGCGGCTCTTTATATATTTCCATACGTAAATCTTATTTATGCGAGTACTATCTATTGTTGGCAAGAAAAAAAATTTTGGCTCTTTAAAAACTTTGAAAGTTTGTAAATTGTAATTTTTGGTTCTTCCTACTCAAAATTTGCCGACCCCTGATCTAGGAATTTCACCAAAGAGCTCGTCGTTACCGGAATATGGCATTTCGACAATGTCGCCGTGCAAGTCCTGAAGCACGGCAAGAGGTTATTAAGACTCGCATAGCTAGACCTTCTTGTTGGAAATTTCATCTGGATCATTTTTGAGGTGGATTGCGGTCGAAGGACACTTTGACAAGAAAATCATGAAGAGATTCATCAGGAAGCGCCTGAGATGGTTCCCTGAGATAGTGAATACGTTGAGGTGGATGACATATGGCACGAAGTCAGGTAAGGAAGAGCTGCGAACGGTGACCGCTCGCCCTTGGCGTGCTCACACTACGATACGTGATGTATAGGATTTCCGCAACCATCTTGGTTCTTGTCCAGTAATTTTCTAAAACTTCGGACATTGAAAGTTGGACTAGGGCTTCAGAATGTCCATAAATGAAGTGTTTTAATTTTCGAATAGGTTGAACACCTTGGTGATTTGCTAAGTAATGTCACTCTGAGTAGGTGTAGAAGGTATTCTGTGGCCCAGATAAGATGTGCTCCAACACAGCAGCGATGGGGTTTTCACCGAACCTAGCACGATATCAGTGCGTTCACAGAGATGACCGAGATCATTGAGCGCCACGACTACTTTGACAACTTCAGAAGCTAGAATATTGACATACGTCATTGGATGATGAGATCAGCTACCTTGTCCCGCCATGGAATCAGCGACAACAAAGACCAAACGCAACAATGGCCCTCTTACTATGAATGAGATCTTAATTTCGCTATCTCACAAAGCGTGCCTTGATCTTCTGCAAGGCATAGATGCCATCATCATGTTCTTTGAAAAATCAGCATATTTATATTCTGTTCTGTGAAAATAAAGCACCCTATGCTATAGGAATTATACTATCACTATGAAATCTCACTTTGATACCTGAAAATTTCCTTTGTTTGAAATCTGAGCGAACAACTTTTATGGTCGGTGAACGTCCATAGGAGTTTCTTTCTACACGCTTAACGGCCGAGTAGCGTTCAAACTTCTGTTGATCAGGAAAACAGATCGTTTTTAATACTCAGTACTTAGAGCGTGTTTATAGAGCACAACGAGTTCAACATAATAAGAAGCCTTTCCTTTTGACTTCACCTAGTGCAGGAATCGGGTAGTTTCATAACATTCTGTGAGTAGTGGTGAAACTTCTGGGTTCTAAGATTGTAGCCATCATCTGAGTGACTATAGCATTCTACCTCCAGATTGTGCGTGCCAGCATCTGTTACAAAGAACAGAACAATATCTACAGTAACTGGTTTCGTATTAAGACAAGGTCCGTTTAAGGTTATTTTAGATTCACACCAATCAGGACAATTTCGTTTTCATATAGCAAAATATGAATATTTCCATAATTTGGGAGAGGTATATTCCAGGTAAATCTGAATTATTGAAAAGATCAATTAAGTCATTTATAAAAGGTATAAATAAATAAGGTGACATATTGTAATACTCCTGAACGCACTTTTATTGACTCGGTGAATGAGTTGTTCCATCGCACCACCGCCGTCATATTTGTATAATAACTTTTAATTAAGTTAACGAAACGATGTTTAAGACCTGCATCTACTAGTTTTCTCAATAGTAATTAGTGGAGCACGGTATCGAAAGCCTTTAAGGTCGGCTTAAGGTAGATTTTACAGTAAAATACCAGTTTCTATCTCGTGTAGAGCACGCAGTATATATCCCTGGTTAGTTCTCACCATCTTCTAAAGAAATTCTAACTTAAACCCAACGTCCTTCTAACAATTTCCAAGAAATAAATTTGTTGGGCGCCATCCCATGACTTCCATTTTCCTTGTAAATAAAACAGAGAAGTTAACATGAAAATATCAGGCCTCCAGGGATTAGAGTTTCCTCTTTTTTCTTTTCAAATTTAATTCACAAATTTCTCTAGCTCTCGGGCACGAAAGTTAAAGATTTATGAATTTAAAAAAAATTAAAGAAAGCTATCTCTGGAATCTTGATATTTTCACCTTAAAATATTGATTCAATGAATTATTTTATCGAATAACAACAAGGAAGTGTTTTTAAGGAATTCATCTTTTTCAGGCACTACTGATGTTTCATACGAGTTTATTTATTTTTAAGTTGGGGTTGGTACGTCTTCCGAGTGAGGAAGTAGATTATTGAAGAAGGTAGGTTAGTCCACTTGTGGCGATTGTTTTCTTTTATACCAGCAATGCTGACGGTACAGAAATGGCAATCGTTAGTGTGGTCTCTTGGTTCTCTCCAAATCATTGGCATTCCTGATTTGATGTCATTTCTTTTACCATTCGTCCACTGGCACAAATATTCAATACAGTTTCACAAACACAATGTGGAGTCCATGTAGAGTTAGCGAGGTAAGCCTTTTCTACGAAGTCGGAAATAGGTTTCCTGAAATCTTGCATTATAAATTCTCCACATAGGTAACCAAACATATTGGGATGGTAACGTTCTGCTAGTAGACTCCATATTTATGGTCGACCAGGGAGAATTGAAATTTACAGGTGGGGTAAACAGCGGCTATTAAATATAGATTATGATAAAATCACAAAAAGATATATAATATGTAAATTCGAAACTATTTTAGACGCGTAAGATTATTTTTGAATTAGCATTGAATTAGCGTCTAAAATAGTTTCAAAATTTCATTACAGATGGCGCGCTAGTGTATCATAATATATATGTGTTATATGCAAAATTTAATAAATAAATAAATTATCTTCACATTTTGCTTTCTTTATTTAAAAAAAAAAAAAAAGAACCTGACGCAGCTAATGCCACACAACGCAGCGTCTTCACCACATTGGTGGATTTTCAAGTAGAGAGTGAGCCTCTGCATCACTGGAATAGAAACATGGCCAAAGGGGATGTCTTCAATATACGAGTTTGTAACAATGATCCTCTAAAACAAGAGCTGATAGAAAGAAAAGGTTCACAGATTTGGAGTCAGCACACCGAAAAAACCCTAGAACAGCTGTTTCTCTGCCGTCGACAAACAAAAAACTTTTGTTGTTGTTGACCAGTGTAATTAATAAAAGAATTATAATTCTTATACAGTAGAACTTGTGGATAATTCGAACGTCTCTAATTCGAATATTTATCTTGGACCCTAGAATTTCCTATAAATAGAATTTCCGTTTTTTAATTCGAATTTTTGGATAATTCGATTTTTTTTTTGTCCCTTGGGCTTCGAATTATCCAAGTTCGACTGTATTAAAAAAAAAAACGTGTCCTCGCTTCAATATATACAATAAAATAAAAATATATTTTAAATAGTTTAAGTTATTCTCAATAGAAGGCGTACCGGGAGCTAAGTTGGACACGCTTGTTGCTTCACCGAAAAGCGATATCTTCCAGTAGATGTGTCTTCTTCTTTCTATTCGGGGTTAATTGGCCATTTAGAGCATGGTCTTATATCCCCCATGGCAGAACGCGACTTCCAGTGGTAAGGGATCCTAGGATCTGGCAGCAAAGATGTCTCGCAGGGGTGGAGAAAACGTAGAGATGGCAGGGGAACAGCGCCTGGGAGCAGGGAGAGGCAGGAGTCTTGGCAGTAGGAGAGGACATTGTAGGTTGAGGCAGGAGGTCCAGGAAGCCTAGAACTTGAGCGCCCTAGACTTCAGGATGGGTCAGCTTGAGGCGCTCGCCTTATGTTTGTCAGGAAGGCCCTTGGCACAGCAGTTGGCGCACTTGGTGATGCGCTGGTTGGCTAGGGAGGGACAGGCACGGCTCCAGTAGAGGTGTGTCGCGATGGTTTGAGTGGAGTTGATGCATTCCATTAGATCTAACTGCGGAGAGTTCTTATATCAATGCTAATCTCTCGCTACAAATAGGCAATTGACATAATGTTATTGACAACATGTCAATGTATGAAAAAGTGCACACGATCTGCACGTCTCCTCGAATAGATTAATGTATTTGGACAACCACAATCCGGGTTCGAATCCCGCAGTGAACACCTTTTTTTATAATTCTGATTTAAAGAGTGCAAAGACCAACATTACAATGATAGATTTGAAAAAGAGCGAGCAATCAATGAAATACTTACGTCTCTCCCAATATCTATAAAGACAACAGTGTGTCCTGTGTTTAAAGTCGTGAAACTGTTCTATATATTTTATACATTCAGGTAGGCGGCTTCCTCTCTCTGTCAGGAGAAATCTGCCACATTCTGTTGGGATCTATTTACGCTGTAATTTTGGAGCCGTATTGCTGTGTAGAGCAGTTTGTCGCATCCACACGGTTTATGGACCGAAAGGTCTGGAAGGCCAGCTGCTTCAAGGATGTCGCATCTTCAAGATATGATCAAATTGAAGAATTAGTTGGTTTAACACACTGTCCAGCGGTGTCAACCCTTGTAGGAGGGACGACGACAGTGTTGGGGTTAGAAGACCATGTCTAATTGGCCAATTAACCCGGAATAGAAATAAGAAGGACGACGACAGTGTTGGGGTTAGATGACCATGTCTAATTGGCCAATTAACCCGGAATAGAAAGAAGAAGGACGACGACAGTGTTGGGGTTAGAAGACCATGTCTAATTGGCCCATTAACCCGGAATAGAAAGAAGAAGGACGACGACAGTGTTGGGGTTAGAAGAACATGTCTAATTGGCCAATTAACCCGGAATAGAAAGAAGAAGGACGACGACAGTGTTGGGGTTAGAAGACCATGTCTAATTGGCCCATTAACCCGGAATAGAAAGAAGAAGGACGACGACAGTGTTGGGGTTAGAAGAACGTGTCTAATTGGCCAATTAACCTGGAATAGAAAGAAGAAGGACGACGACAGTGTTAGGGTTAGAAGACCATGTCTAATTGGCCAATTAACCCGGAATAGAAATAAGAAGGACGACGACAGTGTTGGGGTTAGATGACCATGTCTAATTGGCCAATTAACCCGGAATAGAAAGAAGAAGGACGACGACAGTGTTGGGGTTAGTAGACCATGTCTAATTGGCCAATTAACCCGGAATAGAAAGAAGAAGGACGACGACAGTGTTGGGGTTAGAAGACCATGTCTAATTGGCCAATTAACCCGGAATATAAAGAAGAAGGACGACGACAGTGTTGGGAGGAGAAGACCATGTCTAATTGGCCAATTAACCCGGAATAGAAAGAAGAAGGACGACGACAGTGTTGGGGTTAGAAGACCATGTCTAATTGGCCAATTAACCCGGAATAGAAAGAAGAAGGACGACGACAGTGTTGGGGTTAGAAGACCATGTCTAATTGGCCAATTAACCCGGAATAGAAAGAAGGACGACGACAGTGGCGGAGTGATGTCGTCAGAACAGAGTAATGACACTGATGTCGTGCCAGTTCTTGTGTCAACTCCGGTCAAAGAAACTTCTGCCAACAGTGTGCCGATCAGACTACTTCGTTCTTTGATAGTTCCTTGTCTTGTTTCAATCTTCACTTACAAGATGGCGTCATGAATGTCCGGTCAGACTACTTCGTTCTTTGATAGTTCCTTGTCTTGTTTCAATCTTCACTTACAAGATGGCGTCATGAATGTCCGGTCAGACTACTTCGTTCTTTGATAGTTCCTTGTCTTGTTTCAATCTTCACTTACAAGATGGCGTCATGAATGTCCGATCAGACTACTTCGTTCTTTGATAGTTCCTTGTCTTGTTTCAATCTTCACTTACAAGATGGCGTCATGAATGTCCGGTCAGACTACTTCGTTCTTTGATAGTTCCTTGTCTTGTTTCAATCTTCACTTACAAGATGGCGTCATGAATGTCCGGTCAGACTACTTCGTTCTTTGATAGTTCCTTGTCTTGTTTCAATCTTCACTTACAAGATGGCGTCATGAATGTTTCGAAATTAAATAATTCGAAGCCTAAGGGACAAAAAAAAAATTCGAATTATCCAAAAATTCGAATTAAAAACGTTTTGAATAAAAGAGACCAAGATAAAGATTCGAATTAATTACATTAATGAATTGAAAATTCCAGTTTTAATTTTAGCATAGTTTTATTATTATTTTAAAATATTCTATATTTATATCATTAATTTAGTGGTTATAATCCTAACAATATATTAAACGTAAAAAAATAGTACAAATGTGATATTGTACTGGGATAAGGTGCATTATTAAGAAAAAGGCATCTCCTTATCGTGTAACTGAGAGTTGCTGATCGGAATAAATATTAACTATTCTCGTTGACTTCTAATTATTCCAGAAATACCTATTCTTGATTAATCAAGAAAAGCTAACCACGTACACGTTTCGGGCTGTTGGCCCTCATCAGCGTGGTACAAGCTGTACCTCAACGACCAAAAAACTGGTCCTTCAGGCGTCTTGAAAATTCATGAAACGGGTAGTTAAGGCCAGAATTGCGTGAGACCGCGACACAATTAATCAAGAATGGGTAATTGGCCAATTCTGGAATAATTAGAAGTCAACGAGAATAGTTTGTATTTATTCCGATAGATGGCGCAAGCCATCAGCAACTTTCAGTTGCACGATAAGGAGATGCCTTTTTCTTGATATATTAAACGTTTTCGATAATATGTGTGTAAATAAACTTTATTTCTTCTATAATTATTGCTCTAAAATGAAATTTAAATAACTTTCACTCTCTCTCTAAAACTATAAATAATTTGTATATTTTTTAAAAAACTATGTACATAAAATAGTTTAAATATTTACCTGCAAATATCCAAATAGGATATAGCGCGCGTGTGTTTTGTAATAAATAAATTAAATTAAAGTCATTTTCGAATTAAAGACATTGGAATTATCCAAGTTTTACTGTATATATTTATATTTCCGAGTATAAAGATAACTTAAATACCATATATAATTTTTATTATTTATTACTGTATTTATTATATGAACCTGTCTAAATATAAATTCTTATATACTATTTTGAAAAAAAAAAAAAAAATTCTGTTTAATTTTTATTTTTCCCAACAGATGGCAGCAGCTATCTCGTGGCGTTCAGTCAGGAGATGATCAAATCTTTCGCCGCAACTATTTATTTCCAAATTGTATAAAATTCTCTAGTGGTTAGACCCTATAAATCTTTATTTTTTATCACTGGTGGTGGTGTTACTCCTACTGGTGTTACTTTGAGTTTGGGGGGGGCTCACGACACTGTACTACAGGGCAGTCCCTTACTTGTGCTGCTTCTCCCGCCCGCCACGTAGAGAAGGAGTTGGGATTCTGGGCAGGCCATTTTATTATCCCTAGTACACGTGGTACAGGCCATGATAAAATCATGGTGGGTAGAAGTAGGCGACTGCTTTTACTGTAAGTGCACCACATGTCTTCACATGTGAAAAGCAGTTCGACTTTGCACTTACAAATGTGCCAGAGCCCCGTTTGTTCACTTGCACTTGTTGGTGGGTTTGGACTTTTGCAAAAATTGGGGGCCATTGGAGAATTCTTTTTATCTGACTCCCTATAATTCTCACAATGATCCTCACTAGTGCTTGCGATCTCATAAAGTCGTCTATATTGATTTAAGACCGAGTCACGGAACACTGACAATTCCGGTCTTAAATCAAATCTGGTCGGGAATTTGGTAGTTTACAATCAACATCAGGTTTAAATATTTAAAGACGCGCCGATCTCCAGCCAAGCTCTGAAGTGACGCTATTTCTTCTCAGATTCGCAATTTGAAAACAAACATTTTGGTCTTTTATTTCTAAAAATGGAACTTCACAGATATATACGGTACCCCCCTTCCCCCTGTTCCAAAATAACTTTATTAGGTACCCCTCAAAAAGAACAACCTAGCATAAAAAAAAGAGTCGGTGGACGAGTTGGTAAAACCCTCGATTCCAGACAGTCATGAACCGGGATCGAATCCCACGTTAACATTTTGTTTAATATGTGAAAAACCTTCACTTATTAACCATTGTTGCAAATATTATAAACTAGGTTGCTCTTTTTGAGCGGTACCTAATAAAGCGATTTTGGAACAAGGAAGCAATACATTTATTATATATATGTTGTTTGCAATGAATAATAAGAACAGGTTCTTTACAAAAAAAAAAAAAGTCCAATGCGGGATTCAATCCCGGCTCCTGGCTGGTTTGTACCATCGACATTTTATATATTCGGTAGTAAATCCATTTCAGTCTTATTTTCGAATAGTTTCCATAATTGTATTTAGCACCAAGAGAAAATATTTCTCTCAAGATCTTCAAGTCTTAGATCCGGAAGGTTCAAGAGTACGTGGTTTGGCCAACAACATCACAGGTGTGCAATTTCAACAATAAAAGATACCTAGAGAGCCATCAGCACAATACCAGCAGTTTTAAATTACAAAAATATATAGAAATAACAATTATTTTTGTATGTCCCTTTAATTTTTTAATTTACGTGTGTTTTTCTATAATAAAGTGAAAATGTTTTGGAACGCTTTACGATTTTGCGTGTCATCCTTGCGCAGGGGCCATGCTAATCTTCTCTGTATCCTTCCTATTGTATAAGTTGTACCGCCGAACTGGTATCACAGGGGCCAGGCTAATCTTCTCTGTATCCTTCCTATTGTAGTAGTTGTACCGCTGAACTGGTATCACAGGGGCCAGGCTAATCTTCTCTGTATCCTTCCTATTATAGTAGTTGTACCGCCGAACTGGTATCACAGGGGCCAGGCTAATCTTCTCTGTATCCTTCCTATTGTAGTAGTTGTACCGCCGAACTGGTATCACAGGGGCCAGGCTAATCTTCTCTGTATCCTTCCTATTGTAGTAGTTGTACCGCCGAACTGGTATCACAGGGGCCATGATAATCTTATCTGTATTCTTCCTATTGTAGTAGTTGTACCGCCGAACTGGTATCACAGGGGCCATGCTAATCTTCTCTGTATCCTTCCTATTGTAGTAGTTGTACCGCCGAACTGGTATCATAGGGACCATGCTAATCTTCTCTGTATCCTTCCTATTGTAGTAGTTGTACCGCCGAACAAGTATCACAGGGGCCATGCTAATCTTCTCTGTATCCTTCCTATTGTAGTAGATGTACTGCCGAACAAGTATTATAGGGACCATGCTAATCTTCTCTGTATCCTTCCTATTGTAGTAGTTGTACCGCCGAACAAGTATCACAGGGGCCATGCTAATCTTCTCTGTATCCTTCCTATTGTAGTAGTTGTACCGCTGAACAAGTATCACAGGGGCCATGCTAATCTTCGCTGTATCGTTCTTATTGTAGTAGATGTACTGCCGAACAAGTATCACAGGGGCCATGCTAATCTTCTCTGTATCCTTCCTATTGTAGTAGTTGTACCGCTGAACAAGTATCACAGGGGCCATGCTAATCTTCGCTGTATCGTTCCTATTGTAGTAGATGTACTGCCGAACAAGTATCACAGGGGCCATGCTAATCTTCTCTGTATTCTCCCTATTGTAGTAGATGTACTGCCGAACAAGTATCATAGGGACCATGCTAATCTTCTCTGTACCTTCCTATTGTAGTAGTTGTACCGCCGAACACACGATAGAAGATAGCTCATAGGAGAAGGAAATTTTCCCAACTTGGACTCTTTATATGGCAGGCAGACTTTCAAGTATGGGCGACTTGGGGAACAGCCTAAAAATGTAATGCCTTGACAAAGGTTGGCGTTCAGCCAACCGAAATATTGGCAAATAACTATTATATTCAATCCAATATATGCCTTTTTATTATTTAAATATATATATAGTTATGGGAAAAAAATAATAAAAAATGGTCAGAAGTTTGGTATCAGAATCAAAGGTACAGTCTGCACCACGCTGACGAGAGTCAACAGCCCGAAATGCCTTCGTGGATGGCTTTTCTTGATTTATCAAGAAAATGGGTTGGCCAAATATCAGGGAACGGGCTAAATCAACGTCTAATTGATTTCTGTTACACTAGATGGCGCTCTGCCATCAAAAACGTGGTAAGGATATGTTATTTTTTTTATATATGATACATATAGAGAGTATAATATAGAGCAGGTTGGATTGATGGCCAGTCAGGAGTCGCCATGCCGTGGAGGGGCCACACAGCTGGAGGTATGAGAGACGACGTAAACAAGCCCCTCCCTGTCTGGACAGCTGCGGGAAAAACAGCCCAGTTTCCTCCTTGTGTCTTGATCGATGGACATTTGGAACCGTGTGACAATCTTTGGCAGGTGTTATGCCACAAATGTTTTCAATAAGGAAACAAACCCGTTGTAACCTTTTCTCCACCCTGGGCGCCTTTTGAATGGTCGTTATCCTTAAGTGGAACCACACGGAAACGTTGGGTTTGGGGGTCTAAACTGTTGGTGTACGACCGCTACGACCCGGGATCGATTCCTGCATTGAACACTTATTTCTGATTTAAAAAAAAAAATTGCTTCAATGGCCCCCGATTCTTGCAAAAGTCCAACCCTAACAGCGAGTGCAAGTAACCAAACGGGGCTCTGGCACATTTGTAAGTGCAAATGTCGAACTGCTTTTCACATGTATAGACATGTGGTGCACTTACAGTAAAAGCAGTTGCTAACTACCCACCATGATTATCATGGCCTGTACCACGTGTACTAGGGATAATAATTTTAAAATCTTGGGTTTTTGATTATGGTCTTGTTTATTTAATTCAATATAAAGCGCTATGTCCCCCTAAGGACACTTGCGCTGCCATACAGGTCTGCCTTTACATTTTTCTATAAATATTTACAATAATTTTAGGCCGTAAAGCATAGACATAAGATATTAACAAGGAGAAAGAGAGAAAAAAAAAAATAAAAATATTGTCATCAAATATTCACATCAGAATTGTTCATTTATCATTATTATTAAAAGAGAAAAGGGGAAAAAATGTAAGAGTTTAAACATTCTAAGGACAAATGAAGCTCTTAAATCTTAACGAGAACAGAGAACAGTGTACAAAAGAAAGAAATGTCTGGCGTTATTTACAATCAACACAATCTACAATCAACATGATTTAGATTAAAAAAGAAATAATTAATAGATAAAAATACATTTAAAAAAAAACTTCTATTTAAATGCATTAAAAAGGAAAAAATATTTTATCTTCTGTCATTGAGCAATTAGATGTTTATGAGTGAAAATAAAAGCGGCGGGGGACAATCATATTTAGAGAAGAGGTAAAAATATAGCAAACACTTATAAAAATCGCTAATCAGTTGCTACATATTAAATCACATTAGGTTCGAAATTCATGATGATCGTCCCTCGCCGCTTTTATTTTCACTCAGATATATCTAATTGCTCAATGACAGAAGATACAATATTTTATTTTTTCTTTCTTAGTGCATTTAAATAAAACTTTTTTAAAATGTATTTTTATTTATTAATTATTTAATTTATGAACCTTATTCCAGTATCACAATTGTACTATTTTTTCAAATTGATATAAATTATCAGTTGTATAATAGATCTATCAAATATCTCAAGGGATTTGTCCATTTTCTTTCTTGAGGAGTCCTTGAGGTTGACGTCTGAGTGTCTTACACACATCGGGAAGAAGTGATGTCTTCGTTGCTCTCCAACCAGCAGACAAGCCACGTGTCTGAAACAAGCTGGTCCCCAAGTCGTCCATACTTGAAAGTCTGCCATATAGAGAGTCCAAGTTGGGAAAATTCCCTTCCCTATAATCTATCTTCCATCGTGTGTTCGGCAGTAAATAAACTTTATATATAAAATGAAAGGATTTAAAAGCACGAATGTTTCTTTTATACACAATACAAACTTCTACTGTCCTTACTGCGATGAAAAAATATATTGGGAGGGCTTGGCTCATCAGTGGTGAACCCTCCCAGCGGTTTTGTCAATTTAATCCACCAGACCGCTTCTCAGAGCTCTAATTCTAAGCTCTAATATTAGAGCTCTGAGAAGCGGTCTGGTGGATTAAATTGACGAAACCGCTGGGATTGTTCACCACTGATGAGCCAAGCCCTCCCAATATATTTTTTTCATCGCAGTAAGGACAGTAGAAGTTTGTATTGTGTATA
>CP092868.1:93741644-93751661 GCA_030710605.1 Cordylochernes scorpioides
CTGGCAATAAGTATCCTCAAGCAAAGCATGGCAGAGATGCATTGCGGGTGTGGAGGAGGTGGTTGGCCCAATTGAAGAATCACAGCACGGTGGTCCGACAGCCTATACTTACCCGTCCAGTAATTGGTGAGACGTAGTCAGAGAGCCGAGATGGTAGAAGGACTCGATCAAGACGACTCGCGTCGACCGGGCTTCCGAGTGTGGCGGCCCTAATTGGATTGCGTGTGGCCTCGAATATGCACGCAGTGTCCACGAGGTTGGCTTGGTCCAGGAGTTCTGTGAGGGTTTCTACTGAACCGGAGCTGATGTCGCTTGTGGACTCCTCGGAGATATTCTGGTCACCGAGGACCCAGGCATTTTCTTTGTGGCTTCAGCCGCGATGGTCTGCAGCTGTAGGAGCCACTCGCCTAGAGCGTGGGAAAGATGACAGTTGATGAATGCCATTTGGTGACGCCGGACGTTGGCGCTGTCCACGGCGATCTTTCACGGTCTTAGTATGCGCTGTCACAGGATGGTGACGCCAAGAGCGGCGACACAAGCAAGCCCATTTCTAGTGGTAGTCTGTAACCAAAACAGAGATCTTGTTCATTGTCCAGGGCCGTGACGTTGGCCTTCTGCACGAATGCGATGTCGATGGCATGCTGCTGGAGGAAGCAGCAGAGTTCCATGCTTCTATGGCGAGCGCAAGGCCGCGCACGTTGAGCGTCGCAATGTGGAAGTTCATTACTGTTGTTTAGCAGAGGTTCTGGCTCTTGACAGCTTCTTGTAGAGGGTACAGGAAGTATCTCCCAACAGAGCCAATGAGCCTAGAAGCCAAGATGTCGATGGCCTTCTTCTGCTCCGAGTTCGATGTTGCCAGAAGAGAGTCGAGCTTTCCGTTCATGGTGAATGCTGTGAGGTATCTCTTTCCAGCCCCAGTGTTTGAAGATCATCAACGGCCGCCAATGCCTCGCAGTTCTCGATCAAAGTGTCCATTTGTTGTCGTTCCTTGGATTATTCCGAATGCTCCTTGTCCTGTGGTCAAGCTTGAGGTGGAGAGTCGATCTTCACTTCGAGAGTTTCAAGCTTATTTGTAGAATTTTTACCTTGGTTGACACTTTGTTCATAGTGATTGTTGCTACCTGGGCAGAAAGAGAGAAGGAACATCTAATCAGGTACAAACTGTATTACGAGGATATTTACGTACCCTTCAGTAAGATTGAGAAAGTTTTCAATAAGAAAGTTGGGCCAAACAACGTCTTTACTGACACATATTACTTTTTTTCCCCCCCAAAAAAGAACATACCTCTCCCGTTTAAAAAGGCATCAAAACGATAAATTGTGCTTATCATGCACCAACTCTTTTCTGAATTTTCCAAATCTGATATTGAGGCACATTCTATTATCCTCCCGTGCATTCTAAAAATGAGTGATAAGCAAAAATGCATCGTTTTGATACATTTTTAAACGGGGGAGATACCCTTTCACACATGAATATCTTCCTCCCGAAAAAAAAAATTATAAATTTACATATTACGCTTTATATAAAGAATGAAGACATTAAGACGCGAATGTTTCTTTTCACAAATAAATCAAACTTCTACTGTCCTTACTGCGATGAAAAAATATTGGAAGGGTTTGGCTTTATTTGTGAAAAAGAAACATTCGCGTCTTAATGTCTTCATTCGTTATATATAGATGACGTGTTATTGCTTTGTGTTTTGTATTAGCATATTTACTTATTGTGTCTGCACTATTTTTTATAGTTATTAATTGGGCTTTGTAACATATAAATACCGTTGTTAGTTTAGAGTGGCAGTTCAATAGCACGTCTTGTACCTTATCTTATGTTGGCAATAAAAGATAAGATACAAAACTTGTCTAACGTGCTATTGGATTGTCCTTCTAAAACTACAATGGTATTTATAGGTTACAAAGCACAAATAATACCTTGTAGTATTCATTTATATTTAATTTGGTTTCAATCTATCACGTATTGCTTTCAAAAATATCAGCAAACATATCTAATGCAATAGCTTATTATATTTTTTTTAGATCAATATGTAAGGACCAGTCAACAATTGAATGACTTTGAGATGAAGAGTAAAGCCAGTTCAATTTCTATTTCACTACCTATGTAAATAACACAAGATGATTATTACCTTACCCAATTGGGAGAATCTGTATGGGGCAAGTCCCTAATAAAGGCTTGTGTGTGTATGTGGTTTCAATCTCTCTAGTGATAGATCATATAAACTTTCCCATTTTTTGAAGGTTCCCACATGTATTGGTGAAGCAGGTTGTCCTCAGCTCCGAGCCCTGCTGGAGAGGATTGGACTGGGGAAGTACTTTGAGATGTTGGCCAGACAGGATGTGGACCTGGCTGTTTTCCTCACCCTGGACAACCGGGACCTGTGGGCATCTCGTAAGTCTCTGCTCATCCTGACATTGCCCAGCCTACACTGCCCCTATTCACTCTAAAAGGAGGCAATATTTTCATTTGATTTCAACCTTGCATATACTGTTTCGGCTTTTTTTTTTTTTTTGCCCATCTTTTTATCACTTTCTCAAGTTTTTTAAAATTAAGATAGGAGTAGAATTAAGACAATTATCTCCCACAATTAATAACTATGCAAAATAGTGCAGATACAATAAGTTGTTGTCCAATGAAGTGCCCCCGTGCATCTCTATCACAGCAGCAACTATCTTGGGTGTGTAAAGCTGCTGTTCTGGGTCTATGTCAATTTTCTGCAAGGCTGCGGCCATTGCTGGGCATGAGAATATGTGAGTAGGTGTTAGTTCCACACCAGGACAGCTGTTGCATGTCCTATAAGTTCTTGTGCCATCTGGATGTATTGTCATTCCTTTATAGTGTTATGTTCTGAGTCTTGTTATAATACAATAAGTAAATATGCGAATACACAGCACTTTGTATTAATATATTAGGCTTTATGTAAAAGTTTGTTTGTGGCGTGTAGTTCCCCACATTGAGGGAGGGAGGGGGGAGGAAGAAGACGGTTACAGTTAGGTCAACATCACCCCGGGGGGTGGGGAGGTGATAGGTGTCACGGGGGGGGCACATGTTTACCTCTGGCGCCAGCAGGAATGTGTCGTCCACCCGCTGAGAGGGGCCCTCCCGTACATGTGACCCACACCTCTGTGGCGACACCCAACATTGAGGTGCCAGCGTTTGATTATTTGAACTTTGCTGATTATATTTGGCTTGGTCGGGAATTGTTTTAAACAACACATTTTAGTATATATATACTGTATATATATATATATATATGTTTTAAAAAAATTTCCATCTATATATATATATATATTGTAGAAAAGTATATATTCTTTTATACAGTAGAACCTCCCTGTAAAGGACACATAATTACAGAGCCAAGTGTCTTTTAGGTAGAGGTGTTCTTTTACCGGAGAGCTGATAAATAGTAAAAATGGTAATTTTTCAAATGAAAACTGTCCTTTGTAGAGAGGTATCCTCTCATGGTGGTTCTACTGTATATAGGTTATTATTATTATTTTTTTAATATTTATATTATTTATATTTTCATACTCTGGATACTTCCTATATTTCTTATCCTATTTAAATCTTATAAATGTTGATTTGATGCTCACATTAAATAAATTGCAGTGTAATCCTGAAGTTGGTCCTCCCTAATATTCCACGTGACATTTTGGTAGAGATGCTGGGTAGAAAGGGAAGACAAACTGAAGATCGCCGAGACCTTGAGGCCTTAGGTGCTGTGATCTACATTTTCCAAGACTGGCTCCAGGATTCCATCGCCGTGTCAAAGCCAAGACTTCCATCCAAGATGACGATGTCCCTATAGACGATACGACGCCGAAGCCGCTCTTCACGCCGTAAGAGAAAAGATGCGAAGTTACTAGGGACAAAGTTCCAAGATTAAGGGAATCCTTGGCGGAAGCACGTCAGATCCATGTCAGGATCTACAATAATTGCAAGCTGTGGGTCACAGTTCCCATAGAGAAGGAGCTATGTAGCAAAGTATTTATTCGTTTATATATAAATTATTAATTTCGATATTGATCGTAAAGATAGAGGTTGCCTGGCTCATATTTATATAAAAAATAGACACTTCGGCCAGTTGGAGTTTTTTTTTATTTTCTCAACGTTTCAACAAAAATATTTTGTCTTCGTCAGGAGAAGTAAATAAAAATAAAGCATTTGGCAAGGTTTGCAAACCTCAGAACAATTTTTAACGCCTTGCCAAATGCTTTATTTTTATTTACTCCCTTGCAAACCGCAGAACAATTTTTAACGCCTTGCCAAATGCTTTATTTTTATTTACTTCTCCTGACGAAGACAAAAGATTTTTGTTGAAACGTTGAGAAAATAAAAAACTCCAACTGGCCGAAGTGTCTATTTTTTATATTCGATATTGATATTATTCATATTTTGATGCTCTGGAAACTTCCCTCAATGCTTATCTTATTTCTATCTTATAAATGTTAATTTTGCCTTAAATAAATTGTCGTGTTATCTTTCCTCAATTTATACGTGACAATATACAACAAACTACTCTGCTCAATTCTGCTTCAATCCCGGACAGTTTCTACTCCACGCCGCAAATGTTTAGTTTATAATTTGAAAACCCAGGGCTGGGAATTTATAGACTTGGCAGTAGGACATGTTCGCTTCAAGTTGGCAATTTAAAAAGTCAGAATTATATTGGCGCGAGAATGCCAATTTTCTATTGAAATAACATTTCCAACCTTCAATATGATACAGTGAAACCTCCCACTACCTTCCCGAGCTGCCACCTTCATGTGCGACGACCAATCCTCTGAGCGACCTCCTCTCATTAGCGGCCTCCTCCCAAGAGAGACCTCTTCCAATGAGCGACGTCTACCTTTCCTAAGCTACGACCTTCTCCCATAAGCGACCTTCTCCCTGGATCTACCTCCATGTTCCCCATGGAAGTTTACAATATTAACACATTTTAGTGTTGTCGCTGATATTGTCTTACTAGAGATAGTTTATAAATAAATATTCCCAACACGAGTTGATTTCCTATCTGTTTCTCAGCTAGCTACACTGCAGCGTGACTTCAGTCTTCAAACTCACTCAACAATTCCGTTCAGATATTCTTGGATTGTTCCATTGTGCATGTTCTGACGGATGTTGTAATACATCACGACAGGGTTGACAATGGTCAACATGAAAACCTAAAAGGAAAATATAAAAGGTTTGTGAAATATATTCAACCACTAAATGAAGTATATGAATTCCAAATAATGTGCGAATAAGAAATGACCATTAATAGAAAGCAAGGTAACAATTTGATATGCAAATCAGCCGTCTTATGAAACGCGCAACTCATTTCGTTTCGTTGTTGAAAATTTTATTAATAAAATGAGATATAAATTCAAAAATTTTTGCACTTTTTGGTTTTGTGCTTAACTTTTGGAAGTTAGTGGATAATCAGAATGATATTCTTGACGGAGTTTGGGGAAAATACACGGCTACCTGACTTAAGTCCTCCTCTTCCAATGAGCGACGACTACCTTTCCTAAGCGACGACCTACTCTCATGAGTGACTACCTCCCATAAGTGACGACCTCCCTGAGAGACATTCTTTCATGAGAGATCTCCATAAGCGATCATCACTTCTCTTGAGCGACCTTCCTCCTGAGCTACCTCCATAGTTGAGGTCTACAGTGAACACTGGCACCTTGTGAGTTTTTTTTTTGAAAGCTGAACTACCTTCTACATGTGGTGTATGGGAGAATTTAAGGCTTTCCTTCCGTATAAAATAACTTCCTACTTTCCTTATACCGCAAAAGATAGAAGATTAGGGGAGGGGCTGATTTATCATTGGTGAACCTTCCAAGCAATTTTACCAGACATTAGTCAGATCGCTTTACTATTGGAATGGGCTGCTATATCCTGTTGTTTTAAAGATTTCTCTGCAAAAGTATTTGAGGAAACTATGGACATAAGTTTCGTGAGAGACAGCAAAATATATATGTATACCGACAGTGATTTAAAAATCACATTCAAAGTCAAAATAGCAATGTGTTTTCGAGACCATCAAAACTAACACGTGCCACACATGCATTCACGAGATGATAACCCATTTTTTCCAAGCTTGTTGGTCTTATTTTTGAGGAATACATAGGTCCAATGGCCTTTTTCAACATAAATTTCTCTCTATACAACCACAAAACGGAATAAAACAAAATATTTGTAGCTAAGGGGGCTGTAGACAGAGTTAGGTCTCTTAAGAAAATCGAACAAAACGATGAGTTTTTACTGGTGATCTTATGCGTCTGATGAGAAGAAAGCAAGCGGATCGGTGTGGGGAAAGATATTTCGAGGATTGGCTCCCTCAGTTCTTTATTAATAAATCTATTTGTTCCATATCCAGTTACCTTTGGGATAATTGGTAATGATGATTTCACACCAATATGGCGCTGTGCGTTGTTCAAATAACTTCGACATCAAAATTTGGAATATTGGTCAAAAATATCAATTATTTTTTTGCAATATGTTTTTTTTTTTTAATTTATTATTATTATTTTTTTTATCTATTAGGAATGTGTTGTCGAGTCGCTTTGGGCCACAGAACCACTCTTGTACTTGAACAAATATTCTTTATTTGCCAAGCTAAAACTACAGTAGCAAATGGCGTTTAAGGTAACAAGACTACTGGACTCCTAACACTGGACTGGACTCCTCAATTTAATCCATACGTCCTATTTATAGCACAAATAAGTTAAACTGAAACTATGTAAAATGTGATACACAAAGAGCAAATATGCAAAGAGCAAATATGCAAAGACACAACAGGTGTGATTCTCCAACTCTTCTTCTGGCCTAAAATAAATAAAAGACTTAAGGTGAATGCAAATTGAAAAATGATTATTTCTAGCCAATATCTACAATTTAACCTAATGTCCACATTTGTTGAACCTGTCCGTGGTGGTTTTCCATTCTGATGCGTCGGTTGAGGATCTCCGTTTGCTGGCTTACTGGCTTCCAGCGTACTCGTGACTTTAGTTTTAAATTACCAACAACAAAAAACTAAATAATTTAAATTAGTCGAGGTTATATTATCCCTGGAAAGAGAGAAACACTCTGAGCAAGTTGGATTTAGGAGTTTCAGGACATTTTCTCAGAATTCTTTCGTTCAAAATTTGACTTCATAAAGGGATATGTTTCAAATAGCCTCTTAGAGTTTCTGGCTTTAACAATGCTTCTCACAACTTTGATTTTTAATCGTTTTCTAAAACAGATAATTCTACTTCTTCTACGGGGAAGTGAGAGGACATATTAAGAGGACCATCGATCTCGCTACTTCAGCCCGCCCATATAGTAGTAGGTAGGGGAGGTCTTGAAATTGTTTAACCATTCTGTGAACATTCGCGGCAATATGCAGAACATGTGTGCATCTAGAACCTGGCCCCACATTCTCACAGCGACAGTGGGGGAGATAAGAGGCCCCCGGGTAAGTCGTAAAAAGAGGCCCCCTGGCCAAGATCGTAAAAAGCGCCCCCCCCCCCCCCCTCACTCCTCAGAGCTTTGGAACGCGGACAATCAATTATTTTTGGAAAGACCTAATTGTTTTCCTAAATCCATTTCTCCGATTGGCAGGGCGGTTCTGGGCTGGAGGTCTCCATTCCTTGTGGGCCGCGGTGACTCAGACCTCTCTCGGCGCACATCTTGTAGCGGCGACAAAAAAATATAATCATCTTGTTCTTGTTCCAAAATCACTTTATTAGGTACCGTTAACAAAGAGCAATCTAGTTTATGATATTTGCAACAATGAATAATATGTGAGGAATGTAATCATTATTGCATTTATATAATTACAAGTAATTGATAAGGTACACTTTGTATATTATAATAGATATAAGGAACACAATATAATAAGATCTACTAAATAAATGAAAATATACGCACACTATTTATTCATTTGGATTTATTGGTGTTATTACATTGTGTTTCTATAATCTACGATACAAATTTTACCTTATCAATTACAGTAGAACCTCCCTGTAAAGGACAACACCTAATTGCAGAGCCAAAGTGTCCTTTAGGTAGAGGTGTTCTTTTACCGGAGAGTTGCTAAATAGTAAAAATGGTAATTTTGTGAATGAAAACTGTTCTTTGTGGAGAGGTGTCCGCTAAAGGGAGGTTCTACTGTACTTGTATTTCAGAAAGTGTAAACACAGGATTCCCCATCCCCAGAAATACTCGAAAGCTCGGCTGGTCGCCTCACGCCATTTTATAATTTCCTGCTCCAGTTGACATCTTATAATGGATCCTTCTACAGACTTCCTGACACTGTACTGTAAATACTTTGAGAGCTCTTTAGATGTGAGCTCTTTTTACTTTTAAACATGGCTTGTGTACGCGGCAACTTTAATAATTATATTGTGATGCATTAAATACCTGTTTTCTTTCCTCTTTTCGCTCTCCACTTCTCCCATTCATATTTCCAATTTTTTTTTCTTTCTTATATATATATTTTTTATTTTTTCTTATAATCTGTATATATATATATTTACCATATGTATATAACCTTTCTCCATTTTTATTTCCCACTTTCATAGGTTTCTCCGTCTTGTAACCCCAAGGAGAATCCTCTGTAAGACCTGTGTGTCTTAATAAAGGCTTTTGTGTGTGTGTGTATATATTATGATGCATTAACGCGCATCTGTTAAGAAAATTCGAAACTATTATAGACGCGTATGATTCTTTAAAATAGTTCATCTAAAATACCCATTCCAAGAGTCTAGCATCAGTATCACTATAAAAGGAAGTTCGAAAAATGCAATATAACAGCGGTATGGTAGATTAAACTGGCGAAGCCGCTGAGAGGGTTCACCACTGATGAGCCTGGCCCTCCCAATAATTTTGCCATTGCAGTAAGGGCAGTAGAAATTGTTTTATTTTTAAAATAATCATGCGTGTTTATAATAGCTTCGAATTTTCATAACTTTAATAATAAAATATTTCAAGGTTGTCCCAAAAGTTCGTAAAAACTTGCAAAAAATTGAAATCCCAATATTATTCGCCGTTATGCATAATGTCTTTGTATTATGTATCATTATGTATTCGCCGTAATAATAGTATTCGCCTGGTAATAAGAAAAACAACTTTTGAACTTTTGGGACAACCTTATATTATAAACTCTTATTTCATTACATTTTTGCTGTTCCTGAAATTTGTTGTTAAGAACTCAATTGTCAAAAATGTAGATGAAAACACACTTCTACTCGTTTATATTTCATTATGTCAAATTCTTGTATATATTTCATTATCAATTTTGTCTTCCATTTTTATTTTAACTACAGGTTATTGAAGGGCAAAGCCAGAAATCTTCCAATAATAATAATAAAAATAGCGACAATCAATTAATATTAACAACATATTTATTTTATAATGATGATTTGGAGGTAGGAAGGTGTATCTGCGTACACAGTCTATCTCAATAAGAAATTAGCAATGGAGATTTCAGTTTTACACCCTTTAATAGATATTTATAATATTGTATCAACGAGGTTACTGCATTGCTGCTATTTAAGACCTAATATTTAGTTTGATGTAGGTCTGTTTTTAATTAGGGAGTGTTTCACTCGTTCTATAAAGTATATATACAGTAGAATCTCCCTGTAAAGGACACCTAATTAAAGAGCCAAAGTGTCCTTTAGGAAGAGGTGTCCTCTTACCGGAGATTTGCTAAATTGTCAAAATGGTAATTTTGCAAATGAAAACTGTCCTTTGTAGAGAGGTATCCTCTAGCGGGGTGTCCGCTAAAGAGAGGTTCTACTGTATATATATATGAATATAGAGCAATCGATATATTTAGATAATAAAATACATATATTGGATTGAAAAAAAGATTTATTTGCCAATATCTCCGTTGACTGAACGACAACCTTTGTCAAGACATTACATTTTTGTATAAACCTTTAGTATAAAAAGTTTATTAACACAAAGCAACAACGCGCCGTCTATATATATAAAATGAAAGGATTTAAAAGCACGAATGTTTCTTT
>CP092868.1:93751761-93783398 GCA_030710605.1 Cordylochernes scorpioides
TGTAGTTAAAATAAAAATGGAAGACAAAATTGGGAATGAAATATATACAAGAATTTGACATTCTATATACAGTTATGAGCGTCATGGCCTCTGTCACGGTTTGCTTTTTTTTTGTAATGGCGCCCCCCTATTGGTCGGCTATGATCACGCCACCTTTGCCCCCCCCCCCCCCCCCCCCCCTACCTTTCTGTAACTATTGTGTTGGAGCGGGTCGCTCCCTAAATAAATGCATATATTAGATAATAACCAAATGGAATCCTCTCTTTCTTTTTCCCAGTAAGAGACGCCTACGGAAGCCAACAGTACATAGACAGATAAAGCACATAGGCTATAGTTATTAACTAAAATATGCATTTATTTAAGGCGCCAATTTATAATTGTAACAAATAGTATTTGAATCAAAACATTCAATCGGGTAAAACACGGGCGTTGCCCGGGTCATTCGGCTAGTAATGAAATATAAACGAGTAGAAGTGTGTTTTCATCTACATTTTTGACAATTGAGTTCTTAACAACAAATTTCAGGAACAGCAAAAAATGTAATGAATTAAGAGTTTATAATATAAGGTTGTCCCAAAAGTTTAAAAAGTTGTTTTTCTTATTACCAGGCGAATACTATTATTACGGCGAATACATAATGATACATAATACAAAGACATTATGCATAACGGCGAATAATATTGGGATTTCAATTTTTGCAAGTTTTTTACGAACTTTTGGGACAACCTTGAAATATTTTATTATTAAAGTTATGAAATTCGAAGCTATTATAAACACGTATGATTATTTTTAAAATAAAACAATTTCTACTGCCCTTACTGCAATGGCAAAATTATTGGGAGGGCCAGGCTCATCAGTGGTGAACCCTCCCAGCGGCTTCGCCAGTTTAATCTACCATACCGCTGTTATATTGCATTTTTCGAACTTCCTTTTATAGTGATACTGATGCTAGACTCTTGGAATGGGTATTTTAGATGAACTATTTTAAAGAATTATACGCGTCTATAATAGTTTCGAATTTTCTTAACAGATGCGCGTTAATGCATCATAATATACATACACACACACACACACACAAAAGCCTTTATTAAGACACACAGGTCTTACAGAGGATTTTCCTTGGGTTACAAGACGGAGAAACCTATGAAAGTGGGAAATAAAAATGGAGAAAGGTTATATACATATGGTAAATATATATATATACAGATTATAAGAAAAAATAAAATATATATATATAAGAAAGAAAAAAAAATTTGGAAATATGGATGGGAGAAGTGGAGAGCGAAAAGAGGAAAGAAACAGGTATTTAATGCATCATAATATAATTATTAAAGTTGCCGCGTACACAAGCCATGTTTAAAAGTAAAAAGAGCTCACATCTAAAGAGCTCTCAAAGTATTTACAGTACAGTGTCAGGAAGTCTGTAGAAGGATCCATTATAAGATGTCAACTGGAGCAGGAAATTATAAAATGGCGTGAGGCGACCAGCCGAGCTTTCGGGCATTTCTGGGGATGGGGAATCATGTGCTTACACTTTCTGAAATACAAGTACAGTAGAACCTCCCTTTATCGGACACCTCTCCATAAAGAACAGTTTTCATTCACAAAATTACCATTTTTACTATTTAGCAACTCTCCGGTAAAAGAACACCTCTACCTAAAGGACACTTTGGCTCTGCAATTAGGTGTTGTCCTTTACAGGGAGGTTCTACTGTAATTGATAAGGTAAAATTTGTATCGTAGATTATAGAAACACAATGTAATAACACCAATAAATCCAAATGAATAAATAGTGTGCGTATATTTTTATTTATTTAGTAGATCTTATTATATTGTGTTCCTTATATATATTATAATATACAAAGTGTACCTTATCAATTACTTGTAATTATATAAATGCAATAATGATTACATTCCTCACATATTATTCATTGTTGCAAATATCATAAACTAGATTGCTCTTTGTTAACGGTACCTAATAAAGTGATTTTGGAACAAGAACAAAATGATTACATCTTTTTGGGCCAACTCGCCGCTACAAGAAGTGCGACGAGAGAGGTCTGAGTCACCGCGGCCCACAGGGAATGGAGACCTCCAGCCCAGAACCGCCCTGCCAATCGGAGAAATGGATTTAGGAAAACAATTAGGTCTTTCCAAAAATAATTGATTGTCCGCGTTCCAAAGCTCTGAGGAGTGAGGGGGGGGGGGGGCGCTTTTTACGATCTTGGCCAGGGGGCCTCTTTTTACGACTTACCCGGGGGCCTCTTATCTCCCCCACTGTCGCTGTGAGAATGTGGGGCCAGGTTCTAGATGCACACATGTTCTGCATATTGCCGCGAATGTTCACAGAATGGTTAAACAATTTCAAGACCTCCCCTACCTACTACTATATGGGCGGGCTGAAGTAGCGAGATCGCTGGTCCTCTTAATATGTCCTCTCACTTCCCCGTAGAAGAAGTAGAATTATCTGTTTTAGAAAACGATAAAAAAAAATCAAAGTTGTGAGAAGCTCTGTTAAAGCCAGAAACTCTAAGAGGCTATTTGAAACATATCCCTTTATGAAGTCAAATTTTGAACGAAAGAATTCTGAGAAAATGTCCTGAAACTCCTAAATCCAACTTGCTCAGAGTGTTTCTCTCTTTCCAGGGATAATATAACCTCGACTAATTTAAATTATTTTTTTTTTTTTGTTGGTAATTTAAAACTAAAGTCACGAGTACGCTGGAAGCCAGTAAGCCAGCAAACGGAGATCCTCAACCGACGCATCAGAATGGAAAACCACCACGGACAGGTTCAACAAATGTGGACATTAGGTTAAATTGTAGATATTGGCTAGAAATAATCATTTTTCAATTTGCATTCACCTTAAGTCTTTTATTTATTTTAGGCCAGAAGAAGAGTTGGAGAATCACACCTGTTGTGTCTTTGCATATTTGCTCTTTGTGTATCACATTTTACATAGTTTCAGATTAACTTATTTGTGCTATAAATAGGACGTATGGATGAAATTGAGGAGTCCAGTCCAGTGTTAGGAGTCCAGTAGTCTTGTTACCTTAAACGCCATTTGCTACTGTAGTTTTAGCTTGGCAAATAAAGAATATTTGTTCAAGTACAAGAGTGGTTCTGTGGCCCAGAGCGACTCGACAACACATTCCTAATAGATAAAAAAAAAATAATTAATAAAAAAAAAAACATATTGCAAAAAAATAATTGATATTTTTGACCAATATTCCAGATTTTGATGTCGAAGTTATTTGAACAACGCACAGCGCCATATTGGTGTGAAATCATCATTACCAATTATCCCAAAGGTAACTGGATATGGAACAAATAGATTTATTAATAAAGAACTGAGGGAGCCATCCTCGAAATATCTTTCCCACACCGATCCAGGTATGCTTGCTTTCTTCTCATCAGCCAAAACGCCAGTAAAAACTCATCGTTTTGTTCGATTTTCCTAAGAGACCTAACTTTGTCTACAGCCCCCTTAGCTACAAATATTTTGTTATATTCCGTTTTGTGGTTGTATAGAGAGAAATTTATGTTGAAAAAGGCCATTGGACCTATGTATTCCTCAAAAATAAGACCAACAAGCTTGGAAAAAATGGGTTATCATCTCGTGAATGCATGTGTGGCACGTGTTAGTTTTGATGGTCTCGAAAACACATTGCTATTTTGACTTTGAATGTAATTTTTAAATCACTGTCGGTATACATATATATTTTTGCTGTCTCTCACGAAACTTATGTCCATAGTTTCCTCAAATACTTTTGCAGAGAAATCTTTAAAACAACAGGATATAGCAGCCCATTCCAATAGTAAAGCGATCTGACTAATGTCTGGTAAAATTGCTTGGAAGGTTCACCAATGATAAATCAGCCCCTCCCCTAATCTTCTATCTTTTGCGGTATAAGGAAAGTAGGAAGTTATTTTATACGGAAGGAAGGACAAAAAGGCCTTAAATTCTCCCTTACACCACATGTAGGAGGTAGTTCAGCTTTAAAAAAAAACTCACAAGGTGCCAGTGTTCACTGTAGACCTCAACTATGGAGGTAGCTCAGGAGGAAGGTCGCTCAAGAGAAGTGATGATCGCTTATGGAGATCTCTCATGAAAGAATGTCTCTCAGGGAGGTCGTCACTTATGGGAGGTGGTCACTCATGAGAGTAGGTCGTCGCTTAGGAATGGTAGTCGTCGCTCATTGGAAGAGGAGGACTTAAGTCAGGTAGCCGTGTATTTTCCCCAAACTCCGTCAAGAATATCATTCTGATTATCCACTAACTTCCAAAAGTTAAGCACAAAACCAAAAAGTGCAAAAATTTTGAATTTATATTTCATTTTATTAATAAAATTTTCAACAACGAAACGAAATGAGTTGCGCGTTTCATAAGACGGCTGATTTGCATATCAAATTGTTACCTTGCTTTCTATTAATGGTCATTTCTTATTCGCACATTATTTGGAATTCATATACTTCATTTAGTGGTTGAATATATTTCACAAACCTTTTATATTTTCCTTTTAGGTTTTCATGTTGACCATTGTCAACCCTGTCGTGATGTATTACAACATCCGTCAGAACATGCACAATGGAACAATCCAAGAATATCTGAACGGAATTGTTGAGTGAGTTTGAAGACTGAAGTCACGCTGCAGTGTAGCTAGCTGAGAAACAGATAGGAAATTAACTCGTGTTGGGAATATTTATTTATAAACTATCTCTAGTAAGACAATATCAGCGACAACACTAAAATGTGTTAATATTGTAAATTTCCATGGGGAACATGGAGGTAGATCCAGGGAGAAGGTCGCTTATGGGAGGAGGTCGTAGCTTAGGAAAGGTAGACGTCGCTCATTGGAAGAGGTCTCTCTTGGGAGGAGGCCGCTAATGAGAGGAGGTCGCTCAGAGGATTGGTCGTCGCACATGAAGGTGGCCGCTCGGGAAGGTAGTGGGAGGTTTCACTGTATCATATTGAAGGCTGGAAATGTTATTTCAATAGAAAATTGACATTCACGCGCCAATATAATTCTGACTTTTTAAATTGCCAACTTGAAGCGAACATGTCCTTACTGCCAAGTCTATAAATTCCCAGCCCTGGGTTTTCAAATTATAAACTAAACATTTGCGGCGTGGAGTAGAAACTGTCCGGGATTGAAGCAGAATTGAGCAGAGTAGTTTGTTGTATATTGTGACGTAAAAATTGAGGAAAGATAACACGACAATTTATTTAAGGCAAAATCAACATTTATAAGATAGAAATAAGATAAGCATTGAGGGAAGTTTCCAGAGCATCAAAATATGAATAATAACAATATCGAATATAAAAAAAAAAGACACTTCGGCCAGTTGGAGTTTTTTATTTTCTCAACGTTTCAACAAAAATCTTTTGTCTTCGTCAGGAGAAGTAAATTAAAAAAAAAGCATTTGGCAAGGCGTTAAAAATTGTTCTGCGGTTTGCAAGGGAGTAAATAAAAATAAAGCATTTGGCAAGGCGTTAAAAATTGTTCTGAGGTTTGCAAACCTTGCCAAATGCTTTATTTTTATTTACTTCTCCTGACGAAGACAAAATATTTTTGTTGAAACGTTGAGAAAATAAAAAAAACTCCAACTGGCCGAAGTGTCTATTTTTTATATAAATATGAGCCAGGCAACCTCTATCTTTACGATCAATATCGAAATTAATAATTTATATATAAACGAATAAATACTTTGCTATATAGCTCCTTCTCTATGGGAACTGTGACCCACAGCTTGCAATTATTGTAGATCCTGACATGGATCTGACGTGCTTCCGCCAAGGATTCCCTTAATCTTGGAACTTTGTCCCTAGTAACTTCGCATCTTTTCTCTTACGGCGTGAAGAGCGGCTTCGGCGTCGTATCGTCTATAGGGACATCGTCATCTTGGATGGAAGTCTTGGCTTTGACACGGCGATGGAATCCTGGAGCCAGTCTTGGAAAATGTAGATCACAGCACCTAAGGCCTCAAGTTCTCTTCTCGGCGATCTTCAGTTTGTCTTCCCTATCTACCCAGCATCTCCACCAAAATGCCACGTGGAATATTAGGGAAGACCAACTTCAGGATTACACTGCAATTTATTTAATGCGAGCATCAAATCAACATTTATAAGATTTAAATAGGATAAGAAATATAGGAAGTTTTCAGAGTATGAAAATATAAATAATATAAATATTAAAAAAATAATAACCTATATACAGTAGAACCACCATGAGAGGATACCTCTCTACAAAGGACAGTTTTCATTTGAAAAATTACCATTTTTACTATTTATCAGCTCTCCGGTAAAAGAACACCTCTACCTAAAAGACACTTGGCTCTGTAATTATGTGTCCTTTACAGGGAGGTTCTACTGTATAAAAGAATATATACTTTTCTACAATATATATATATATATATATATATATACAGTATATATATACTAAAATGTGTTGTTTAAAACAATTCCCGACCAAGCCAAATATAATCAGCAAAGTTCAAATAATCAAACGCTGGCACCTCAATGTTGGGTGTCGCCACAGAGGTGTGGGTCACATGTACGGGAGGGCCCCTCTCAGCGGGTGGACGACACATTCCTGCTGGCGCCATAGGTAAACATGTGCCCCCCCCGTGACACCTATCACCTCCCCACCCCCCGGGGTGATGTTGACCTAACTGTAACCGTCTTCTTCCTCCCCCCTCCCTCCCTCAATGTGGGGAACTACACGCCACAAACAAACTTTTACATAAAGCCTAATATATTAATACAAAGTGCTGTGTATTCGCATATTTACTTATTGTATTATAACAAGACTCAGAACATAACACTATAAAGGAATGACAATACATCCAGATGGCACAAGAACCTATAGGACACGCAACAGCTGTCCTGGTGTGGAACTAACACCTACTCACATATTCTCATGCCCAGCAATGGCCGCAGCCTTGCAGAAAATTGACATAGACCCAGAACAGCAGCTTTACACACCCAAGATAGTTGCTGCTGTGATAGAGATGCACGGGGGCACTTCATTGGACAACAACTTATTGTATCTGCACTATTTTGCATAGTTATTAATTGTGGGAGATAATTGTCTTAATTCTACTCCTATCTTAATTTTAAAAAACTTGAGAAAGTGATAAAAAGATGGGCAAAAAAAAAAAGCCGAAACAGTATATGCAAGGTTGAAATCAAATGAAAATATTGCCTCCTTTTAGAGTGAATAGGGGCAGTGTAGGCTGGGCAATGTCAGGATGAGCAGAGACTTACGAGATGCCCACAGGTCCCGGTTGTCCAGGGTGAGGAAAACAGCCAGGTCCACATCCTGTCTGGCCAACATCTCAAAGTACTTCCCCAGTCCAATCCTCTCCAGCAGGGCTCGGAGCTGAGGACAACCTGCTTCACCAATACATGTGGGAACCTTCAAAAAATGGGAAAGTTTATATGATCTATCACTAGAGAGATTGAAACCACATACACACACAAGCCTTTATTAGGGACTTGCCCCATACAGATTCTCCCAATTGGGTAAGGTAATAATCATCTTGTGTTATTTACATAGGTAGTGAAATAGAAATTGAACTGGCTTTACTCTTCATCTCAAAGTCATTCAAATGTTGACTGGTCCTTACATAATGATCTAAAAAAAATATAATAAGCTATTGCATTAGATATGTTTGCTGATATTTTTGAAAGCAATACGTGATAGATTGAAACCAAATTAAATATAAATGAATACTACAAGGTATTATTTGTGCTTTGTAACCTATAAATACCATTGTAGTTTTAGAAGGACAATCCAATAGCACGTTAGACAAGTTTTGTATCTTATCTTTTATTGCCAACATAAAATAAGGTACAAGACTAACTTAACGTGCTATTGAACTGCCACTCTAAAACTAACAACGGTATTTATATGTTACAAAGCCCAATTAATAACTATAAAAAATAGTGCAGACACAATAAGTAAATATGCTAATACAAAACACAAAGCAATAACACGTCATCTATATAACGAAGGAAGACATTAAGACGCGAATGTTTCTTTTTCACAAATAAAGCCAAGCCCTTCCAATATTTTTTCATCGCACTAAGGACAGTAGAAGTTTGATTTATTTGTGAAAAGAAACATTCGCGTCTTAATGTCTTCATTCTTTATATAAAGCGTAATATGTAAATTTATAATTTTTTTTTCGGGAGGAAGAGATTCATGTGTGAAAGGGTATCTCCCCCGTTTAAAAATGTATCAAAACGATGCATTTTTGCTTATCACTCATTTTTAGAATGCACGGGAGGATAATAGAGTGTGCCTCAATATCAGATTTGGAAATTTCAGAAAAAGTTGGTGCATGATAAGCAAAATTTATCGTTTTGATGCCTTTTTAAACGGGAGAGGTATGTTCTTTTTGGGGGAAAAAAAAGTAATATGTGTCAGTAAAGACGTTATTTGGCCCAACTTTCTTATTGAAAACTTTCTCAATTTTACTGAAGGGTATGTAAATATCCTCGTAATACAATTTGTACCTGATTAGATGTTCCTTCTCTCTTTCCGCCCAGGTAGCAACAATCACTATGAACAAAGTGTCAACAAAGGTAAAAATTCTACAAATAAGCTTGAAACTCCCGAAGTGAAGATCGACTCTCCACCTCAAGCTTGACCACAGGACAAGGAGCATTCGGAATAATCCAAGGAACGACAACAAATGGACACTTTGATCGAGAACTGTGAGGCATTGGCGGCCGTTGATGATCCTTCAAACACTGGGGCTGGAGAGGGAAACCTCACAGCATTCACCATGAACGGAAAGCTCGACTCTCTTCTGGCAACATCGAACTCGGAGCAGAAGAAGGCCATCGACATCTTGGCTTCTAGGCTCATGGCTCTGTTGGGGGATACTTCATGTACCCTCTACAAAAAGCTGTCAAGAGCCAGAACCTCTGCTAAACAACAGTAATGAACTTCCACATTGCGACGCTCAACGTGCGCGGCCTCGCAGCTCGCCATAGAAGCATGGAACTCTGCTGCTTCCTCCAGCAGCATGCCATCGACATCGCATTCGTGCAGAAGGCCAACGTCACGGCCCTGGACAATGAACAAGATCTCTGTTTTGGTTACAGACTACCACTAGAAATGGGCTTGCTTGTGTCGCCGCTCTTGGCGTCACCATCCTGTGACAGCGCATACTAAGACCGTGGAAGATCGCCGTGGACAGCGCCAACGTCCGGCGTCACCAAATGGCATTCATCAACTGTCATCTTTCCCATGCTCTAGGCGAGCGGCTCCTACAGCTGCAGACCATCGCGGCTGAAGCCACAAAGAAAATGCCTGGGTCCTCGGTGACCAGAATATCTCCGAGGAGTCCACAAGCGACATCAGCTCCGGTTCAGTAGAAACCCTCACAGAACTCCTGGACCAAGCCAACCTCGTGGACACTGCGTGCATATTCGAGGCCACACGCAGTCCAATTAGGGCCGCCACACTCGGAAGCCCGGTCGACGCGAGTCGTCTTGATCGAGTCCTTCTACCATCTCGGCTCCCTGACTACGTCTCACCAATTACTGGACAGGTAAGTATAGGCTGTCGGACCACCGTGCTGTGATTCTTCAATTGGGCCAACCACCTCCTCCACACCCGCAATGCATCTCTGCCATGCTTTGCTTGAGGATACTTATTGCCAGAGTGGCGACGTTCTTCGATGAGGCATCTAGGGCTATCACGGATTTCTTCAAAAGGGAACTCTGGAGAAATTGGACTTCCATCAGAGCAAATAGTCTCACAGATAAAGAAAGACCTTGATGTTCCCTGCGTCGCTGAATATTATTACGTTATCCGTGCCAGCCGGTTCCTCCAAGCCAGGTCTTCGAAGCCGCTTCCGTGGACGCAGACTACCCATCACTGCCGGACCTTAGCCTAGCGCTCCGTGTGCATCGCTCGGGACTGAACAACATCTACCAAGATAATGGGTGTCCCATGGAAGGTCAGGCGGCGCGTCTCAAGATCTTCACAACCTTCCGGAAACGCTTCTTACGCCTGTCCTGCGACCCTTGCATTGCCGCGGATTTCCAGCGTGAGGTTACGACCCCCATCACCCTAGAAAACAGTGGCTCCCTACACAAGCATTAAGTTTCTTCGGAGGATATTACTACAGCCATCCGCCGCCTGCCGCTCGAAAGAGCACCTGGATTGGATGAAATACCCTGCTTACTGATGATGGCCTTCGATGAGTTCTTCATTGGTGCGCTCCAGCGACTCTTCGAGGCGTCGCGGGTTTGCCGGGCCTTACCTTCTTCATCACGACGGAACTCCATCTGTCTGTCTCATACCGCACGGTGGTCCGGGCCTCAACGGCTACAGACCCATCTCCATTCCAACGACAGACTATCGGGTCCTCAGCAGCGTTCTCCTCGGGCGACTTCTACCTCATCTTCCTCGCCTAGTGCTGGAGTGCCAGACTTACGCTGTTTCGAGACGGTCTTCCTCTTGGAATATAGCTCGCGTGTCTAACGAGATCGCCGCAGATTCAAGGAACGACACACCGCTAGCTGTAATCTCCACAGACCTTGAGTCTGCCTTCGATACCTTGGACTGAAGTTTCCTGATTTATCTACTGGTATCACTTCCTATACCGCCGGCCTTCATCGGGTGGTCCCTCGTACTCTAACCGGGGCAGACGCTACAGCTAGAGTAATCAAGCACTCCACCTGCTTAACGGAGTCAAACAGGGCTGCGCTGCCATCGCCGCCTTGTTCAGCCTTGCGAAAGGACCATTTCTTCGTTATCTAAGGCGGAGGCAAAGGGCCAACGCCCTGGCCTATCCTGAAGGCATCAACCTTTTTATCCGGAATGATAAGCAATTCCAACTCGTCAAAAACATTTTCGACGAATACCGGCATGCGTCAGGAGTACAATTGAACAACAATTAGAGCAAAGGTCTTTGGTGTGGTGCCTGGATAAACTGAGTTGATTCTTCTCTAGACATCTGCTGATCTACAGCGCGTTGAAGGTGCTGGGCTGTCTAGTTACTACAGGACATGAAACATCAGTCCAGGAGAACCATCTCGTCGAACTGATGGAGACGGTCGCTGCAAGATGGCCACCCCTTCGTCCGCAGCCTCTCTCTCGTTGGACGAGCGAGAGCTGCAAACTCCCTGGTGCTCTCCTCCGTTGTAAACCACCTTCTCGGATACCTGCCTACCGACTCCACCATCTCTAAGCTCCAAGCCCGACTGTTGTGCTTCGTCTGGGGAACTGAGCGCACCACCTGGCTGCCGGAAGAGGTCCTAGCAAGTCTTGTCTCCGTGGGTGGCTTCGGCCTCCTCGACGTTGGCACGCAGCTAAGACTGGCATATATGAAGGTGTCCAAGCTTCGCTTCGTGTAAGTCTCAACGCCTATTCTTGGCTCACTGAGAACGGGGCCCGGTTAACTCCCCTTCCATCCGGGACATGGCTTCCACCTCGACATCGCAGACTCCTGAAGATATGGGACGTAGTTTCTGACGTCTTAACGCTGGATCACCGGATAGTGCCAACACACCAGCTGAGGAACCTTGCCATCATCGGGAGATACAGGTTCCTCTGGCCACCTGCCGCGTCGTCCGGGGCGAACTGCCCTGTCCATGCCCAGGAGACTCCAACACTTGAGCCTTTTGTTCTGGCGCCGAGCACCAGCCAGTTGCCGTCACGACCTGTGCCCTCCTTGGTCGTTACTGAGCCAACAGCGGGTCCGGCTAAAGAGATCCAAGACAGAAGAAGTACAGAGCAGGAGGGACAAGCACCGGTTCTTTCCTCCCAAGAGAACAACAGTCTTTGATTTCCAAACTTAAGTCTGGTCATCTACGGACAATGACTTTCCAGAATGGTTGCAAGGTTTTTCCACTATGTACTAAGTGCAATTCTCAACATGCAACCCCAAAACACATTATTGACTGTATTGACTCATCCATTGGTGAGCTCTACTCTTCCCCGGCAGACACCATCAAAAGTGTCAAGCTTTACAAGCTTGATACCTTAATATGATTGAGTGGAGATAAGAAAGAAGAAGATAAGTTGTCAAATTGGTATGTCAAATTTACTTGACAATATAAGCAGTTTAAGTTTATCAGTTAGGTGGAAAGTTTGTTGTTTATTTGTACTTGATTAGCAAACTAATCTCCCACCCCTTCTGTTTGGACAAAAGTGGCCATGTTTGTATATGAAGGGGGATCATAGATATGCAGGGACTCTTAGAGGAGTGAGTTGTGTGGAGACGCTTAAAGTGTTCCTGTGTCCGTGTTTGGTGATTTCCTGGCATTCCTGTGTGTCCTCTCCCTATCAACGCTGCAATAAAAGATAAGTGCTGTATATATATATAAATATAACAAATCGTGTGCGAGTTTTTTTTTTTTTAGGTCCTTTTTTGTTGTTGTCCATATTGTACTCTTGAGTGTACGCTTTTCTATGTGTTAAGTTACTTTTACTTAAGGCCCTAGTAAATTGACCTGTGTGTGTTACCTGTAAAAGTAATTTTTTTTTCAGGTGCACATTGGTAGCTTCTGGCGTGATCTATCTGACTGGCGCACATTGGTAGATTCTGGAATGGTTTGATTCGTGCACATTGGTATATTCTGGAAGGGTTTGATTGGTGCACATTGGTATATTCTGGAAGGGTTTGTCAGATTAGTGCACATTGGTAGTTTCGGGCAGGATCTGTCTGATGGTGTATATTGATAGATTTTGGAAGGATCAGCTTGTCTGGTGAACATTATTAGTTTCTGGCAGGATCTATTTGACTGGTGCACATTGGTATATTCTGGAAGGGTTTGTCAGATTAGTGTATATTGGTAGCGTCTGGTGTGATCTATCTGACTGGTGCACATTGGTATATTCTGGAAGGGTTTGATTGGTGCACATTGGTATATTCTGGAAGGGTTTGACTGGTGCACATTGGTACATTCTGGAAGGGTTTGTCAGATTAGTGTATATTGGTAGCTTCTGGTGTGATCTATCCGACTGGTGCACACTGGTAGATTCTGGAAGGGTTTGATTGGTGCCCATTGGTAGTTTCGGGCAGGATCTATTTGACTTGTGCACATTGGTATATTCTGGAAGGGTTTGATTGGTGCACATTGGTAGTTTCGGGCAGGATCTATTTGACTGGTGCACATTGGTATATTCTGGAAGGGTTTGATTGGTGCACATTGGTAGTTTCGGGCAGGATCTATTTGACTGGTGCACATTGGTAGATTCTGGAAGGGTTTGTCAGATTAGTGTATATTGGTAGCTTCTGGCGTGATCTATCTGACTGGTGCACATTGGTTTATTCTGGAAGGGTTTGTCAGATTAGTGTATATTGGTAGCTTCTGGCGTGATCTATCTGACTGGTGCACATTGGTTTATTCTGGAAGGGTTTGATTGGTGCCCATTGGTAGTTTCGGGCAGGATCTATTTGACTGGTGCACATTGGTATATTCTGGAAGGGTTTGATTGGTGCACATTATTAGTTTCTGGCAGGATCTCTGTCTAGATCATAGTGGTATTTTCTGACGGCGTCAATATACAAGGTCTGTCCAATAATTTCCCGGAAAGTTCCAACTTTTTTAAAAATACGAATAATAAAATTTTTCGAACACCAATTCTAATAGAAAGCTTGAGAAACACGAAAGTATATAATTTCTGGCAATTTTTGAGAAAGTCTGATATCTTATTACATCGCTCAACTATTGAAATACATTGAATACTATTGAAATACATTGAATACTATTGAAAGCTTGGGAATAAAAATAATTCAAACAAGAAACTTAGCCCTGGAGACTTTATTTTCTTTATACGAAAGTATATAACATTACGATTTTCCACGTGCAGCACGTGATAAAAATAATTTCAAAATATCACTTCAAGTATCCCCTTCGATTTTTAATGGAATAAAAACTGAACAGCGAAGTTGTATAACTTTTTTTTTTTTTTCAAAATCGGGAAGTCTGTATTTGAAAATAGCCTTGGGCGATGATCATTTTAAAAAATAAGCCGTATATGAATGGTATTCACGATTTAAAAATGACAGAATCATTGAACGATGATGCGCATGTTGACCGGGCAATCCTTCACAGGATTCCTGAAAACACACAAAAATTGAGAAATCAATAAAGGAAAATCCACGAATTAGGCTACGTGACATCGCGATAGAAACTGGGATATCTGATTCTTCAGTAGGAATGATACTCAAAGATAATCTACAGTTGATGAAGACACCTGCAAAATTTGTTCCTGAATTTGACATTCGAACAGAAAATGATCGTGTTGATGCCTCAAGAAACATGCTTCAAATGGTCGAACAAACACTAATTGGAAGGAAAACATAATAACTGGAGACGAAATTGGATTTACGGGTATGACCCTGAAACTAAACACCAATCCGTGGAATGAAATAAAAAGATAAGCCAAGAACGAAGAAATCTCGTCTTTGTAAGTCAAAAACCAAGGTTTTTTTTACTAGTGTCATTCTTCAACATAAAAAGTATTGTACACTATGAATTCATTGAGGAAAGGCAAACAATAAATAAGGAAGTTTATTTAAACATTCTGAGATATCTACGTAAATTAATTCATCTTAAAAAAAGAGAAATGTGGGATTCCAAAAATTGGTTTCTCCATCACGACAACGCTGGGCTACACACTGCTACACCTGTGCTAGATTTATTAACCAAGAACGTCAACTCAATACTTCGCCAACCTGCTTATTCTCCAGACTTATCTTCCAATGACTTTTCCTATTCCCAAATATAAAGACGACTTTGAAAGAGAGGGTTTTTGACACTGGGTAAACTGTCATTGCATAATCGAAAAGATATTGATGAGCATTTCGAAAGACGACTTTTGTATATGTTTTGAAGCATGGAAGAAGGGATCGAAGCTATGTGTATAGATGTGGAAGCGGAGTATTTTGCAAAATACAAATACTTTTTATCAGGCTCACCGTTGTTCTTATATTCGCCTTTTCCGGGAAATTATTGCATACAGACCTTGTACGAGGTTATAATATACACTGAACTATCCTGGCATATTCTGGCCTGTGTAAGGATGACTTGGCAAACGCGAGGATGGCAAGGGCGTTGTCATCCAGCCTTAGGTCGAAGAGCTAGTCCTGCAGGTCGGGTGGTTGTTGTATGATTTTGAAGGCCTCCCGTATGAAGGTTCTGATGAAGCTGCAGTAATGGTGGGCCAACGTCAGATCATTAGAACCACAGGCGATGCAGGTATCTTGAGCAGAGGACGGATGTGGAAGAGCGTGCAGGGCCAGCTGTACTGCAATGTCGGCTGTGAGCCATGAGAAAGCGCAACGTTGTAGGAAGGTCAGCCGATAGAGATGATAATGTTGACAAAGTCTTGCCACCTGTACAGAAGCTAGGCGATGAGCAAGGTTTCCAGGCATGGTCGCTTAAGTGTACGGCGGATGGTGCGGGGGGGGGGGGGGTTGACCGTCCCGCGCAGCATCACAGCTTCGCCTAGGTTTTCCGCCCTGTGAAGCCTCGGATGTTTTCTGCTAACACTTTATTGAAAAAGTTGGCCAACGCTGGCGTCTGTAAGAGCGCATCCTCATCGAACAAGTGAGAGTTGACACAGGGCCATCGAAGTCCCCAATACGTGCTCCTATCCACCGTGCAGCGGCTAGGAGGTCAGGTGGCCGGAGGAACCTGCATCCTCCAATTAAGGCGAGGTCCCTCAACTGGTGTGTGGCACTATCCGGTGTTCCAGCGCTTGGAAGTCAGAAACTGCTTCCCATATATTCAGGAGTCTGTGACGTCGAGGTGGAAGCCATATCTCGGTTGAAAGGGGGGTTAACCTGGCCCCACTCTCAGTGAGCAAAGAGTAGGAGTTGAGACTTCTACGAAGCGCAGATTGGACACCTTTCATACATGCTAGTCTCAGCTACGGAGATAGGACGTGCTAGGACCCCTCCCGTCAGCCAGACGGTGCGCTCAGGCACCCAGACGAAACGCACCAGTCGGGCTTGAGCTTAGAGCTGGTGGAGTCGGTAGGCAGGTATTCGTGAAGATGGTGTACCACTGAGGAGAGCACCAGGGAGTTTGCATCTCCCGCCCGTCCAACGAGAAAGAGAGGCTCGCGCTGTAGACCAGCAGATTTCTAGAGGGGAATCGGCTCGGCTTCTCCAGGCACCATGCCAAATACCTTTGCACTTGTCGTAATTCACTTGAATTCCCGATAAATGACGGAATTCCTCCAAGATGTTTTGACGAGTTGAAATTGCTCATCATTCCGGATGAATAGGCTGGTGTCGCGGCATAAGCCAGACCGTTCTATTGGCCGAGTATCTGCTCTAGACGACGCAGGAGTGGTCGAGTATCAAGGCTGAACACAGCGGCACTGGCGGTATAGCCTTGCTCGACTATGTTCTGCAGGTGAAAAGGTCGTTTGTAGTGCTTGTTTACTCTGTCTATAGCGTCTGCCTCGGCATAGAGTACGAGGAATCACCCGATGAAGGCCAGCGGTATAAGAAGTTATACCAGTGGGGAAATCAGGAAACTTCAGTCCAAGGTATCGAAGGCATCCTTAATGAATATATTCTACTCTAGATTAAATCAGAGCAATCGGAATTCCTGAACCAAGTGGATAATGTACAAGAATTTAAAAAACTCAGATTGCATCCCTAAGAGAGCTAATCCAATCTATATATATATATATATATATATATATATATATATATATATATATATATATATATATATAAATGAATGTCTGTCTGTCTGTTTGTCTGTGTGTACTCTATAGATTCAAAAACCGTACATCCAATCGCCGTGAAATTTTGGGATATTATTAGGCATATCCCCGGAAAGGTTTACGAAAAATAATATCTTGAATATCTTTAATATCCTTAGAGTTATTTGCAGATTTGTAGCTTTAACTCGCAAGCAGCGCCACCATTGAGACGGAGATAGGCTTAGGTTTGCTGCTCCTGATGACCTTGGGTCATCGTGTGAGTCACAGCATGATGCTACAAAAACACTCTCTCTGGGGATTTTACAGCGTCGACAACCTGTAAGATTGCCTCTCTCATATATTATACTTTAAACATCTGCTTAATTAAAGCATTTTTCATTTGAAAGAGACTGCTCTCTTAACCCCCTTTAGACAACATTAAATGATATCCCGTGTCGTTTTTTTTTTATGATTTGAGAGCCACCCCTCGCTTGAAGCAAATCCTTTAATCCCAAGAGACTGCGCGAAAGACTTGAACATGAAACCGCCGACGGAACGTTTTGTCCTCTACACTGACGAATCCACTTAAAAAGATTAAATAATTGTGGGGTTAAATAAACATTATTCCAATTATTTTCTTCAGCTAGAAATCAATAATATTTTTGTTTATTCACGTAATTTAATTTGTTGAAATCTAAAAGGAAACACGGGAGACGGGGAGATATTTGGCCGAATGTGGAACTTGCCTTCTCATTGGTCGTGACGTCACGGTGGCTATTGCATCATCTGGTATTGCAGCAACTCTTTTGAACGGTGGTCGAACAGCACATTCAGCGTTGAAATTGCCATTAAATATGCAGGTAATTGAAACTCCAACATGTAATATTATGCCAAGAAGACAAGAAAGAAGCCTCGCGGGTGACCTCCGGGAACTACGTACATCTTCCATAAACGACACCATGATTTTATTCAGGATAACACGGCACACAGGGACCGGGAAAAAATGATCACTTTATCGAGAGATTCAAATTTACGAGTTTCAATTATCGAAATCTACTTATCGAGTTTTTTTTAAGGGCCCGGGAAAAAATGTTCACTAGATAAAACGATTATTTTGTAATGTAGAAAATTAGGAAATACAAAATTCAGGATGACACGGCACACAGGGACCGGGATAAAATGATCACTTTATCGAGAGATTCAAATTTACGCGTTCCCCGGGCGAAGCCGGGTACGTCCGCTAGTTAATAATAAGAAGAATGTAGAATACACATAATGGAGTTCTCAAGCTGTCTGATATGAAAGTAAATGATTGAATAATTCTTAATAATTCATTCGTTTTGGGATTGTAATTACACTTTTCAGGTGTGTCTAATTTGAGATTAGATAAATATATAATACTTCTTATAAATTAAGACGCTTAGAGCAAAAATTCCTTTAAGGGCCTTCAAATAATAATGTATGTTTTGGCTTTCAAATAGTGACTTTATAAATATTTTTTCTTTGGCTTAACTGATGAAGAATATATATAAAAGTACAGTTGTACATATACAGGGTGGCCCATAAGTCCCAACTCTTTTAATTTTTATTTAAAAATTAAAATTTTCGGGACTAATGGGCCATTCTTTATATACAATTATACACAATAACAACCAGAGCCAAAAGGCAGAACCAGTATTTGAATATATGGTCTTTATTCGTTCCTATATATTTTAGACGAATATAAAATATTTCATCTCTCTTATAAAAACATCAAATCAGAAGAGCTCAAGTGAAAGATAAGGAAACCCAATGCCATATAAGTGGAAGAAGTAACCAATATATTTTTTAGGTAAATAAAATATGTTGTGCTAAGTGCTGAAAGGAAATTATAATATTGTAATATTCTCGTATACATTTCCAAATATTAGAACATTTTTGTTTAATCAAACAAATTATTATTTTTTCCAATATTATATCACCCTTATTCTGATTTTCCAAACAAGAGTAACAAATATAGTTGATTACAAAAATAGGATCTGTTAGTATTCCTAAAACTGTAGAAGTTCAAATAAATAAATATATATATTAAAAATAAAGAAGGCATCTCCTGACCACGAGCACATGTGCTTTTTAGATGGCAGAGCGCCATCTAGTTGCGCAAAAATAAACAAAACGTTTATTTAGCTTGCTCCGAGATATTTGGCCAACCCATATATATATATAATGTATCACATGTATTATTGTAGCGAATATTTGTGAGAAAGGCGAAGAAGTAACATAAAGAGACAACTCCATCTTAAGTTAGATTGTGAAATAATTGCAAAGGATTTAAACGATATATATCAATCGAAATAATTGCAAAAAGTTTCTTTATTAAATAAGAATGGCAAGCTTTCAAGCGTTAGCTCATCATCAGGCCAATTGTTTCGCAAACTCCTAAAATATGTATAGAGGTGTAGGAGGTATATTTACATATTTACACTTAAAAAAAAAAAGTTTTAAAAATTCTCTGAGAAATACTTTAAATATAAAATAAAAGGATTTAAAAGCGCGAATGTTTCTTTTATACATAAAACGAACTTCTACTGTCCTTTCTGCGATGAAAAAATATATTGGGAGGGCTTGGCTCATCAGTGGTGAACCCTCCCAGCGGTTTCGCCAATTTAATCCACCAGACCACTTCTCAGAGCTCTAATACTGTATTGGATCATTCTGCTTTTATATGCTACACTGAAGGATGGAATCTTATAAATGGTTTTCAAGTAAAGTATGGACATAAGCTTATAGGACAGTAGAATTACATTCAAATATTTGCTTCGAGCAATGCTCTTCAGCAAACTATAAAGACAAGGCCAGTTAGGAATAAATTAACACAAAGCAATAACGCGCCATCTATACATATAAAATAAAAGGATTTAAAAGCGCGAATGTTTCTTTTATACATAAAACGAACTTCTACTGTCCTTTCTGCGATGAAAAAATATATTGGGAGGGCTTGGTTCATCAGTGGTGAACCCTCCCAGCGGTTTCGCCAATTTAATCCACCAGACCGCTTCTCAGAGCTCTAATACTGTATTGGATCATTCTGCTTTTATATGCTACACTGAAGGATGGAATCTTATAAATGGTTTTCAAGTAAACTATGGACATAAGCTTATAGGACAGTAGAATTACATTCAAATATTTGCTTCGAGCAATGCTCTTCAGAAAACTATAAAGACAAGGCCAGTTAGGAATAAATTAACACAAAGCAATAACGCGCCATCTATACATATAAAATAAAAGGATTTAAAAGCGCGAATGTTTCTTTTGTACATAAAACGAACTTCTACTGTCCTTTCTGCGATGAAAAAATATATTGGGAGGACTTAGCTCATCAGTGGTGAACCCTCCCAGCGGTTTCGCCAATTTAATCCACCAGACCGCTTCTCAGAGCTCTAATACTGTATTGGATCATTCTGCTTAGTGTAGCATATAGAAGCAGAATGATCCAATACAGTATTAGAGCTCTGAGAAGCGGTCTGGTGGATTAAATTGGCGAAACCGCTGGGAGGGTTCACCACTGATGAGCCAAGCCCTCCCAATATATTTTTTCATCGCAGAAAGGACAGTAGAAGTTCGTTTTATGTATAAAAGAAACATTCGCGCTTTTAAATCCTTTTATTTTATATGTATAGATGGCGCGTTATTGCTTTGTGATACTTTAAATATATATATTATTTAGAGTTTGTACAAAGAATATCCGCCCGTTGAAGAGCAGTATAATTGCTCGAAAGCTAGCAAATATAAATAAAAAGAGACTATTTACCTGTTTTAATTTTTACTTTTTCAAATATATATATCCTAAAATTATTTACTTATAACGGAAATAAAATTTATAAAATATGTTATGCAAAAACTATTGAAAACATGATTCATTTTTAAATTACAAATAAAATATTAAAGAAATCCTTTGATGAATGGATGACAGTACATAACTCACTAGGTAAAGACTATGGATTTATCTTAGTCATGTGTATTGATATTGCTGTGGTATATCAATTCTTCGGTTTATACTGCTATTTTTATTTGAAATTAGTGACTCCAGAATGAGTCTATTTTGAAAATATGTTTTGAAAATAAAATTTCACATCCTGTAGGTTAAATTGATGGCCGGTGGATTCTTCGTGCTGATATATTAGTGATCTACTGTCGTGATTTTTTACATTGCGGATGTGTTCTTTGATTCTGATGGCGACTCTTCGGCCGAATTCTCCTATGTATGAGGCAGGGCACTGTTGTCAGGATACTGAGTATATGGCGTTGTGCTGATTTCCAGGTTCTATTCTGATATTAGATTTGGTAATAGGGTTTCTTATTATTTGACATATGGACGGGGGTTCTGAATAAAAATCTAATTCCGAATTTCTTTAATTCGTAAGCTATTTTTTAATAGGTTGGAGAACATTCTGGTTCAAATCATATTAATAGGTACCGCTCAGCAAGAGCAACCTAGGTAGAAATTGGTTCGATATACTGTCTGATTCTTGGGTAAGAATTGGTTGTAGGTGTGCTTCAGAATGAATTGTAGTGGAAATCCGGACTTTTGCAGGTTGTGAATGATATTTAATTTTTCTATTCTTTTGAAACCAGGTAGAGGGCAATGTGTGATAATTCTTTTAGTTAGCGTCTTAACTATTGATATTTTATGAACTATTGGACCAAATGAATTGAAACTAAGATATGATGGTTCTCTCTAATCCTCTTTTGTAATAGACTGTAGAATGGAATTTATGCTCGGTTCTAAGGATAAGAATATCTAGATATGGTAGTGCGGCTTCAGTTTCTGTCTTCATTGTGAATTTAATCTGGGGGTGGTAAATGTTTAAAGTGCTTAAAATTCGTTGTTCTTTGTCTGTTTCATATTCACAAAAGATATCATCGATGTAGCGGTACCATTTCTTTATGCCAAGTTCTTTAAAGCTATTGATCCAATTGTCCAGTTTCAACATTACTATTTCAACAGCTATTAATGATAACTGGCTCCCCATGGGGGAACCACAAATCTGTTGGTATATTTCATCTTCAAATTTAAAATCCTTAATTGAGAGACAGAGCTGGAATAAAGTAATGATTCTATTGGTTTCTATGGTATCAGTCGAATTCTGATTTAGTATGTCTCTCCGATTTTCTATTATTAAATGGTGGGGGAGGCTAAGAAATAAGGACACCACATCAAAGGAACCAATTATACATCCAGTTGTAGGTTTTAAAGTTCTTAAATTAATTATAAAATCAGGTATGTTACTAATGGAATGGAGGTTTGCAGAACGAATCACAGGAGTTAGGTATGAGGTCAGGAACCTGGACAATGGCATAGCTGGCGAAAGATGATAAGCAATTATCGGGCTCAACGGGATATTCTCTTTGTTAAGTTTAGGTAGGCCGTAGATGTATGGAACTCGGTTTTTGTTGGCTGTGAATTGCTTCAGTTGGACGTCTGTTTTTAGTTTCTCTTTCTGTAAGGCTGTCAGTCTTCTACTAAATAAGGCAACGGTTTTTGAATTGGTGGCTGAGTCGATCTGTTTGAATATAGTAACGTCTTCAAGAATGTTATGGATTTTCTTAGAATATCAGATTTACTCATGATTACAGTGGTGGCTCTTCCTCCATCAAACAACTTAAAAGTAATGCAAATCTGGTTATTACCAAATCTGACAAAGGACAAAGGAGACAAAGGGATCAGACAGTATATTGAACCAATTGGTACCTACAATATTCTCCAACCAATCAAAAACTGGCTTACGAATTGAAGAAATTCGGAATTAGATTTTTATTCAGAACCCCCCCCCCTCCGTCCATAGGTTAAATAATAAGAAACCCTATTCCAAATCTAATATCAGAATAGAACCTGGAAATCAGCACAACGCAATATATTCAGTATCCTGACAACAGTGCCCTGCCTCATACATAGGAGAATCCAGCCGAACAGTCGCCATCAGAATCAAAGAACACATCCGCAATGTAAAAAAATCACCAAATAGATCACTAATATATCAGCATGAAGAATCCACCGGCCATCAATTTAACCTACAGGATGTGAAACGTTATTCTCAAAACATATTTTCAAAATATAATAGACTCATTCTGGAATCACTAATTTCAAATAAAAATAGCAGTATCAACACACATAACGAAGATAAATCCATAGTCTTTACCTAGTTAGTTATGATCTGTCATCCATTCATCAAAGGATTTCTTTAATATTTTATTTGTAATTTAAAAATGAATAATGTTTTCTATAGTTTTTGCATAGCATATTTTATAAATTTTATTTCCGTTATAAGTAAATAAGTTTTAGGATATATATATTTAAAGTATTTCTCAGAGAATTTTAAAAACTTTTTTTCAAGTGTAAATATGTAAAAACACCTCCTACACCTCTATACATATTTTAGGAGTTTGCGAAACAATTGGCCTGATGATGAGCTAACGCTTGAAAGCTTGCCATTCTTATTTAATAAAGAAACTTTTTGCAATTATTTCGATTGATATATATCGTTTAAGTAACATAAAGGTAGCCCAAGTTCCTGGAGCGTAAACGGCGAAAAAGCATCTCTTAAAAAAAAAAAGAAATTAAAAAAAAAAAAGCAGTTTTCTCTACAATCTCATCCTCTTGAAGTTAAAAAATAATATTTTAATACTTTACATGGAAATAAAAATACATTTTATTAAATAAGTTTTTAAAATAATGCATTTTTGCTCAAATTAAGAAATATTTTAGTTTGGTGAAATTTGACCACATATTTAACTGTTGTCCAATTTTTTTTTCCTTAATGTATTTTTAATTTAGTACCATTCAAAATATGAGTTTTATCTTTTCTTCTTATTACCACTTTTTGTTATTTTATTTTTAATTAAAATTTTTATATTTAAATTATTTATTTATTTATCATGTCACATCCGTTGCAATCTGAAAATCAAACATTTTCTTATGAAAATTATTTTAAATTATTTCAACATTTTAGCCACAATTCAGCATGCCATTTAAAGGTACCTTTTTATTATTTTTAAAATTAATAAGAAAAACTAGTAACGATTATCTTATTTTTGACAGAAATTTTTATTATTAAAAGATAGCCAAATAGAGTTTAAAACGTTTACAAGGAAAAATAATCCGAAAAAAAAAATTGTAGTTAAAAAGGATTTAAAATATATTTAACTACATCTGAAATACAATTACTGAAAGTAAATATAAACTTTTAAAGGATTTAAAAGATAATTGTTTTCAGGAATTTATTTTTCTGTTTAATAATGACCAAAAATTGGTTATAAAACGCCGACCCCTCTTCCCGAGTTATATCTACCCAAATTCTCTTTAAAATATTTAAAAAATAATCACATTAGAATAATTAATTAATGAATATCTATTATATTATTTTTAAAACCTTGTGATTAATTTAAAAAAAAATCTTTTGATGTTTTGACTAGAGAGAGAACCAATTGTAAAATTTAAAAATAAAATTAAAATATTGATCTTACTGGATCAATAATTATTTATATAAATATATATTTTTTCTTTTTATACTAAGTTCTCCATCTCTCTATTGTCTTATTTTGTTCACATATACCAGTACTATTCATATTATCTTACTATATATAGTTTTAATATTAAATTTGTACCAATATTTCTAAATTCTGGTAATTACCAAAAAAAAAAACTGTTTTCATGATTTCTTTACCTATTTTTATTAAAACATTCAATGATCGTATGCACCATCTATTATTGTTAATTTTAATTCATCTGAATTGTGTAATTTAAGATTTTATAGTATTACAAAGGGGTGAAAACTCCCATTATAGTGAACAAACTCAGATTTTGATAAATATTTAGTTAAATAATTTTAAAAGAAATTTGATAATGATTGAAACTTGGATCTATAAATACAAATCATGTATTTGTTAAAACACAGGTGGCGTTTTAGAAAGATTCAATTTATAGCATGAATTTAAAATATGAAAAGTTATTTATAAATATATTTAAAAAAATAAAAAATAAAAAATGGTAGATTATTTTCCAATTATATTAATTGAATTTTTTTTTTTTTTGGAAATTGGCCGAAAACCTTTTCTTTAGACAGAACATGTTGTTTCTGGCACTTGTTCTCTACCCTCTAATTCAGATTGATTCAGATTATAATATATATAGTGCCATTAGCACTGTTATAAGAAATTTGAAATATTTTTGACGTGTTCTTTTAAAAATAAACCAATTTTCTACTGCCCTTACTGTAATCATTAAACTGGTGTTCACCACTGGCCATCCCATCATTGCACTTGAAGAGACTGTTGTAAATCCAGATAGAAGAAATTTCCTTTCCTTCAATTTACCCAGATTAATCTATTAGCTCGATTGTCTTAATTTAGTTTTCCTGTATATAAATATCATATTACCTTTATATGGTTAGCTTTAAAAATAATAATAACATTGCTTATTACTGGTACTATTACTGTTATTCCTGTATGTGTCCTACATTTCTACTCTGAGAATCTGTATAAGAATGAAAGATCTTAATAAAGCTTTTTGTTGTTGATAGACACAATTTGGATTATAGATTATAAACACAAGGTAATAAGACCAAATCCAAATAAATAAATAAATAGTGTGTAACATTTTGGTAACAGCGCTGTTACAGAAACTTCACACACTATTTATTTATTTGGATTTGGTCTTATTACTTTTATGTTGTATTTTATCATTGCAGTAAGGTCAGTAGAAAATTGATTTATTTTGAAAAGAACCATACACGTCCAAAATAGTTCAAATATCTATATAGTAAATAAATATCTTATAATAATATCTTTGTTGTGCTTTAATGATTTGAAGACCTGTCATCTTGTTTTAGCAAGAGTTGATTGACTTACAAAATATTTACTCTGTGTGCCATGGTTTGTTTATGGATATCAAGCCTTTTATATAATTACCTTATATATACAGTAGAACTACCTCCCTGTAAAGGACACCTAATTGCAGAGCTAAAGTGTTCTTTAGGGAGAGATGTCTTCTTACTGGAGGATTACTAAATAGTAAAAATGGTAATTTTATCTGTGAAAACTGTCCTTTATAGAAAGGTGTCCTCAAGCGCGAGTGTCCTCTCATGGAGGTTCTACTGTATTATGATAAAATTTCCTGCTGATTTGTCAGAATATTATTGAGATATAGAATTATTACTTGCTGATTGTTTTGAGTTCGTAAGCCTTTTGATATTGGTATGCAGTCATGAAAAAATAAATAAAATAGTTTAAATCACAATTTACTTTAATTGATATGGAGTTGTTTCTTATGCCCTTGTGTAAAGGTTACATGAATTCCATGAGTTCCTCGAGCTAAATTGATAACATAATTGAGGATGAAATAATACCTGACTTAAGCCATTGAAGAATGAAGGAAACAAAAAACGTATTTACATATTTACAGAAAGAGCCGGCCAACAGAAAACAACAACAATAGGTTTATAGCCGGGAAAGCCTTGATGTCTGGCGGTCGACTTTGCAGAGTAGTTTGTTCTAGAAAAAATTATAATTTTAAAATGAAATAATTTTTATATAACATATACAGTAGAACCTCCCTGTAAAGGACAACACCTAATTGCAGAGCCAAAGTGTCCTTTAGGGAGAGGTGGCCTCTTACCGGAGAGTTACTAAATAGTAAAAATGGTAATTTTGTGAATGAAAACTGTCCTTTATAGGGAAGTGTCCTCTAGCGTGAGTGTCCTCTCATGGAGGTTTTACTATATATATATAGAGAGAGAGAAATGTGTGAGGGTGTTTATTTAATCGGATGACTCACAATATGGTCCTTTAACTCTGTGGTGTAAACATGTTAATGTTATTATTCAAACGTCACCTATAATTTCTGGATATAGTGTTGTATGTATTGTCTATATTTCAAATATAAATACTCTATAATTTAATTTAAAAAATCAACGCACCAAGAAATATTTGTCAGATTGGGACAAAAATTGGCTTATGTGTGAAGACATGTATAAGGGAAAAATGATTTGAGAACAATTAATTATTTTATTCCAGAGTTTGATCATCAAATTGAGAAAGTTGATATGTCGTTGGACCCCCACTGGACTGGATACAGGCTGCCACCCGGCGTGTCATGGACTGATAAAAATTCCAGATGTTGTGCTGCAGGATTTCTTGCCAAATTGTCTCGACCTATCGAGCTAAATAGTCAACATTCTGGGATGGTTGCAATCACCTTCCCATCACGACCCAGATGTGCTCTATGGTTGATAGATCAGGCGACCTTGCTGGAAGAGTTCAGCAAGATTGAAAACAATCCATAGTAACATGTGCTGTGTATGGCTGGCCCGACATTATCTTGTTGAAAAGTAAGATAAGGTGATGTGAGCTATAAACCAAATAGTGCTTTATCTTTTTTGATAGACTTCAATGGACATAAGAAGTTATTCTTCCTATGAGCTGAAGAAATTGAATTACAAAGTGAATATCAATGTTGATGCCTTAACTTGAAAATTCAGCATAGAGTTGTCTATGTAGGATTGAAACCATGATTCTATCCAGGGCTAATGCTAGATGGTTTTTTTTTTACTTTGTGGTGGACATCTTGCTGAACTATCTTAGAGAGTCCTTTATTCCATCAACTTGAAGACTTCCTGGTGAGGAAGTAAGAATTGCTTGCACCGTTTAACACTCACACTAATTTATCAATACAAATTGGTGATTTCAAATGTTTTCCTTAAATGCACATTTCTTTACATGAAACTACCACCAATAATAATGGAATATAAATTTTTGCCTTCATGGAATTCGTGTAATCTTTACACAAGGGGATAAGAAACAACAACAAATTTTTTCCTTATTAATCAGGGTGGATAGATTTGTTGAGGATGAATGAGTTTACTTGATTTGGTGGAAGTGGTTTTAAAGGGAAACATGAGGTGAAACTCAGTATGAAAGTTGTGGGGGAGGAGGTGGTTAAAAACAAACACCCCCCCCCTAACCTCCCCTAGTTTAGTCCTCCCTCCCCCCTCCAAATGTCTGTGTGATAGATGGCCCAAGAAACTTTCTCTCCCCCCCCCTCCCAGCTATTTACCTGTCTGTCACATACAAACATATTTACATATTGTTTAATGCCATCTACATGCCATCAAAACTGGAAATATTTTAACCCCTAATTATTATTATTTTTTTTTCAAATTTATAAAATACACAAATTCCTTCTTCCCCTGCTTCTCTTTTTTTTTTTTTTTTTAAGATTCATTTCTAACAGGAGAATCATCTGTATAAGATGGAATGTTTTAATAAAGGTGTGTGTGTGTGTGAAATTCCTACCACCACTAAACACAAAGCATAGATTCAAGAAAATAAGACCTAATCCAAATAATTTTATAGTGTGTGACGTTTCGGTAACAGCATTTTTACCGAAACATCACACTCTATAAATTTATTTGGATTAGGTCTTATTTTCTTGTATCTATAATCTATAATCCAATATAGCATAGTTCTAAACACAAGGGAATAAGACCAAATCCAAATAAATAGTGTGTGTATTTATTTATTTGGATTTGGTCTTATTCCCTTATTTTTATAATCTATAATCCAAATTGTGCCTTATCACAAAGCGTATTTGTCAGTCTATCATTTGAATTTATTCATGTTTTCTATTATTCTATCTAATAATTTGATGGGGAAAATCTTCATTGATCAGTTTATTTAGTTTAACTACCATACTGATGTAATATTGCATTTATACTTGTTCACATTTACATCTTCAGTATAAAATGAAACATCTAAATGACCACTGATGACATTAATTTGTCATTGCACCAATGGCAGTAGAAAATTTAAAAAAGAATCATACGTGTCTAAAATAGTTTCAATTTTTTTTCACAAATACAGTAGAACCTCCATGAGAGGACACTCAGGACAGTTTTCATTGCCAAAATTACCATTTTTACTATTTAGCAACTCTCCAGTAAGAGGACACCTCTCCCTAAAGGACACTTTGGCTCTGCAATTAGGTGTCCTTTACAGGGAGGTTCTACTGTATATATTTGGTTTGTATTAGCAGGGTTTTCTGTATATTTATTTTCTATCAATGAACTGTCTCAAAGTGTGATGGAACCTTTAGTTAGTTACACTAGATTGATTGAAAGTTGTGAGAGCAGTCAAGTTGATGCTTCCATCATTGAACACCTCTGTAGCTTCCAGGCCAGGTTTTGTACATGTAGATATATAATACAATATAATGCGCATTGTGATTGTAAAACGACATTCGAAAATTATCCCGCATGTGTTTCTTTTCAACGAAAAATCAAAATTTATTTTAAGGAGAAATAACGATTATTTCTAACCTTTAGGGATGAGGTATGAAAGAATGAATTGTGAAGAATAATGATAAACGGAAAAATAAAGTGTCCAGGGATGGAAATCGAACCCACAGTGTTCCGCTTACCTGGCAGATGCCATGTCCACTAGGCTACCCTGGACATATTTTTCCGTTCATAAATAATACATAAAGTAATTTCTTTAATTAAAAAGGCATATATTGGATCAAAAAATAATTTATTTTACCAATATTTCAGTTGGCTGATACCTTTTATCAAGGTATTATAACATATTTAATGTGTGTCAACAACAAACTCAGCGCCACACTTTATTGTTGACACACATTAAATATGCTATAGCATCTTGATAAAGGTTGGCATTCAGCCAACTGAAATATTGGTAAAATAAATTATTTTTTTGATCCAATATATGCCTTTTTAATTAAAGATTTATTTATGGATTGCTCTATTTTCAAAATGTAGATATATGTACATAGAGGATTTAAAAGGTTAACATCTTTTTTTTTTTTTTTTTTTTTTACCAATAAAAAGTTTTTCGCTTCCTAATAAGTAATTTATTAAGGCCATTTTTACTTTTGGATTAAAACACCATAACGTTTTTGTCTTATAATTAATTTATGCCTAACTGGCTTTGTCCTTACGGTTTGCGGAGAAGCATTGCTCGATGCAAATATTTATATGTGTAATTCTACTGTCTCCTAAAAGCTAATGTCCATAGTGTACTTGAATACCATTTCTAATATTCCACCCTTCACATATATGAACATAATCAGCCAATACAGTATTAGAGCTCTAAAAAGTGGTCTGATAGATTAGCGAAACCGCTGGGAGGGTTCACCACTGATGAGCCAAGCCCTCCTAATATTTTTTTATTGCAGTAAGGACAGTAGAAATTTGATTTCGTGCTTAAATGTTTTATTTTCTTGAAATACTATATACTTATATTTTGGGTAGCCATTTGCGGCAATTGTAAGTTGTAGCTGTACTGTCATCTTTTTTTTTTAAGTCTAGCACACATGCCACCCATGACTTGAACTCAACCTCCCATGAGAGACCACCTCCAAGAGTAACCATGTTTTCTGGGCACAGGATACTAGATATATAATGTCACATACATGGGTCCAATATGTATGTGGCTGTGCAGGAAGGTGACGCCAAGAAGTTGATGGACTTCCTTAGGCTCAGCAAGGACCTCTATGGTGAGTGCCTTACTCCATACATTTCCTTTCCAGGGGGTCTAAACCATTGGTTTTCCACCACTACGACCCAGGATCGAATCCCGCATTAGATACTTTTTTCTAATAATTAAAAAAAAAAATGCTCCAATAGCCCCCGATTCTTGCAAAAGTTCACCCCAACCAGCGAATGTAAGTAACCAAACGGGGCTCTGGCACATTTGTAAGTGCAAATTCGAACTGCTTTTTCACATGTGTAGACATGTGGTGCACTTACAGTAAAAAGCAGTTGCCTTCTTCTATCCACCATAATTATTATGGCCTGTACCACGTTTTAACTTTTCCTATTTAGAAATAAGGGACTTTGTGTTTAATATTTAATTTAATTACAACAATGTGTGTTAACCATAAACAAAAAAATATCTTATGCAAAATTAGAGAAAAGTACAGTGTTGCCTAACTATGAAGAAAAATCAAAGAAAAATTAAATATTTTACATAAATAGATACAAAGCATGTTACACAGTGTATTAGGGACAAATTAAAAAAATAAATAAAAACATTTCCTTTCCACTCCAACTAGTGGTACTACTCTGATGGGGATAATAATTGACATGGGAGATAGCATTGTGAATGCTGGGAATCTCGGCCTATTGACTCTCGCCATGTGTTTCCCAGGCTCTCTAACAAAGATTTGTTATTTTAGCACATCTGCTATCTTTTGGCACACTGTGTATGTGTGCTTTGGGTTTTTGATTTAATACAGTAAAACCTCCATGAGAGGACACTTGCGCTAGAGGACACTCTCTACAAAGGACAGTTTACATTCACAAAATTACCATTTTTACTATTTAGTAACTATACAGTAAGAGGACACCTCTCCCTAAAGGACACTTTGGCTTTGCAATTAGGTGTCCTTTACAGGGAGGTAGTTCGACTGTATTAGCCAAGAGGCAACAAATCCCAATAATCTTTGAGGTGGCAGAATTTCATCCAACCCTAGACCAGCTAGGTGTTATAGTATCATCAGAATGGGGCATGGAGTGAGATAAAATGGATTGATGAAGAGGAGAGTAAACTAATTGATGAAGGCTCTGAAAAAAATAAAGAGAAGAGCTCATGTTAGAGGGGCTACCAGGAGCTGAGCATAGAAACTGAAAAATAAATCAATATATCAGTGAGGAAAGGTCCCATCTAATTTGGTCTTGTCACATTCCCTTCTCTTCAAGATCTTCTCCACGTAAGTCTATGTCATGTTTCCTTCTATTCATGTAAATCACTATTTGAAATCTGATGGCTGTGTGCTGCAGGCCAGTACCCTCTACCTTGGAACAACTCTGCCTTCCCCGGGGTTCTGCCAGCTCCCTCATTCCCTGTCTTGGTGAGAAGACACTAGCTAGTCCTTACAACATGGATTTACAATCAGGGG
>CP092868.1:93783498-93806094 GCA_030710605.1 Cordylochernes scorpioides
AGTGGCGACGTTCTTCGATGAGGCATCTAGGGCTATCACGGATTTCTCCAAAAGGGAACTCTGGAGAAATTGGACTTCCATCAGAGCAAATAGTCTCACAGATAAAGACCTTGATGTTCCCTGCGTCGCTGAATATTATTACGTTATCCGTGCCAGCCGGTTCCTCCAAGCCAGGTCTTCGAAGCCGCTTCCGTGGACGCAGACTACCCACCACTGCCGGACCTTAGCCTAGCGCTCCGTGTGCATCGCTCGGGACTGAACAACATCTACCAAGATAATGGGTGTCCCATGGAAGGTCAGGCGGCGCGTCTCAAGATCTTCACAACCTTCCGGAAACGCTTCTTACGCCTGTCCTGCGACCCTTGCATTGCCGCGGATTTCCAGCGTGAGGTTACGACCCCCATCACCCTAGAAAACAGTGGCTCCCTACACAAGCATGAAGTTTCTTCGGAGGATATTACTACAGCCATCCGCCGCCTGCCGCTCGAAAGAGCACCTGGATTGGATGAAATACCCTGCTTACTGATGATGGCCTTCGATGAGTTCTTCATTGGTGCGCTCCAGCGACTCTTCGAGGCGTCGCGGGTTTGCCGGGCCTTACCTTCTTCATCACGACGGAACTCCGTCTGTCTGTCTCATACCGCACGGTGGTCCGGGCCTCAACGGCTACAGACCCATCTCCATTCCAACGACAGACTATCGGGTCCTCAGCAGCGTTCTCCTCGGGCGACTTCTACCTCATCTTCCTCGCCTAGTGCTGGAGTGCCAGACTTACGCTGTTTCGAGACGGTCTTCCTCTTGGAATATAGCTCGCGTGTCTGACGAGATCGCCGCAGATTCAAGGAACAACACACCGCTAGCTGTAATCTCCACAGACCTTGAGTCTGCCTTCGATACCTTGGACTGAAGTTTCCTGATTTATCTACTGGTATCACTTCCTATACAGCCGGCCTTCATCGGGTGGTCCCTCGTACTCTAACCGGGGCAGACGCTACAGCTAGAGTAATCAAGCACTCCACCTGCTTAACGGAGTCAAACAGGGCTGCGCTGCCATCGCCGCCTTGTTCAGCCTTGCGAAAGGACCATTTCTTCGTTATCTAAGGCGGAGACAAAGGGCCAACGCCCTGGCCTATCCTGAAGGCATCAACCTTTTTATCCGGAATGATAAGCAATTCCAACTCGTCAAAAACATCTTCGACGAATACCGGCATGCGTCAGGAGTACAATTGAACAACAATTAGAGCAAAGGTCTTTGGTGTGGTGCCTGGAGAAACTGAGTTGATTCTTCTCTAGACATCTGCTGATCTACAGCGCGTTGAAGGTGCTGGGCTGTCTAGTTACTACAGGACATGAAACATCAGTCCAGGAGAACCATCTGGTCGAACTGATGGAGACGGTTGCTGCAAGATGGCTACCCCTTCGTCCGCAGCCTCTCTCTCGTTGGGCGAGCGAGAGCTGCAAACTCCCTGGTGCTCTCCTCCGTTGTAAACCATCTTCTCGGATACCTGCCTACCGACTCCACCAGCTCTAAGCTCCAAGCCCGACTGTTGTGCTTCGTCTGGGGAACTGAGCGCACCACCTGGCTGCCGGAAGAGGTCCTAGCAAGTCTTGTCTCCGTGGGTGGCTTCGGCCTCCTCGACGTTGGCACGCAGCTAAGACTGGCATATATGAAGGTGTCCAAGCTTCGCTTCGTGTAAGTCTCAACGCCTATTTTTGGCTCACTGAGAACGGGGCCCGGTTAACTCCCCTTCCATCCGGGACATGGCTTCCACCTCGACATCGCAGACTCCTGAAGATATGGGACGTAGTTTCTGACGTCTTAACGCTGGATCACCGGATAGTGCCAACACACCAGCTGAGGAACCTCGCCATCATCGGGCGATACAGGTTCCTCTGGCCACCTGCCGCGTCGTCCGGGGCGAACTGCCCTGTCCATGCCCAGGAGACTCCAACACTTGAGCCTTTTGTTCTGGCGCCGAGCACCAGCCAGTTGCCGTCACGACCTGTGCCCTCCTTGGTCGTTACTGAGCCAACAGCGGGTCCGGCTAAAGAGATCCAAGACAGAAGAAGTACAGAGCAGGAGGGACAAGCACCGGTTCTTTCCTCCCAAGAGAACAACAGTCTTTGATTTCCAAACTTAAGTCTGGTCATCTACGGAAAATGACTTTCCAGAATGGTTGCAAGGTTTTTCCACTATGTACTAAGTGCAATTCTCAACATGCAACCCCAAAACACATTATTGACTGTATTGACTCATCCATTGGTGAGCTCTACTCTTCCCCGGCAGACACCATCAAAAGTGTCAAGCTTTACAAGCTTGATACCTTAATATGATTGAGTGGAGATAAGAAAGAAGAAGAGAAGTTGTCAAATTGGTGTGTCAAATTTACTTGACAATATAAGCAGTTTAAGTTTATCAGTTAGGTGGAAAGTTTGTTGTTTATTTGTACTTGATTAGCAAACTAATCTCCCACCCCTTCTGTTTGGACAAAGTGGCCATGTTTGTATATGAAGGGGGATCATAGATATGCAGGGACTCTTAGAGGAGTGAGTTGTGTGGAGACGCTTAAAGTGTTCCTGTGTCCGTGTTTGGTGATTTCCTGGCATTCCTGTGTGTCCGCTCCCTATCAACGCTGCAATAAAAGATAAGTGCTGTATATATATAAATATAACAAATCGTGTGTGAGGTTTTTTTTAGGTCCTTTTTTGTTGTTGTCCATATTGAACTCTTGAGTGTACGTTTTTCTATGTGTTAAGTTACTTTTACTTAAGGCCCTAGTTAATTGACCTGTGTGTGTTACCTGTAAAAGTAATTTTTTTCAGGTGCACATTGGTAGCTTCTGGCGTGATCTATCTGACTGGTGCACATTGGTAGATTCTGGAAGGGTTTGATTGGTGCACATTGGTATATTCTGGAAGGGTTTGACTGGTGCACATTGGTAGATTCTGGAAGGGTTTGTCAGATTAGTGTATATTGGTAGCTTCTAGCGTGATCTATCTGACTGGTGCACATTGGTTTATTCTGGAAGGGTTTGATTGGTGCCCATTGGTAGTTTCGGGCAGGATCTATTTGACTGGTGCACATTGGTATATTCTGGAAGGGTTTGATTGGTGCACATTATTAGTTTCTGGCAGGATCTATTTGACTGGTGCACATTGGTAGATTCTGGAAGGGTTTGTCAGATTAGTGTATATTGGTAGCTTCTGGCGTGATCTATCTGACTGGTGCACATTGGTTTATTCTGGAAGGGTTTGATTGGTGCCCATTGGTAGTTTCGGGCAGGATCTATTTGACTGGTGCACATTGGTATATTCTGGAAGGGTTTGATTGGTGCACATTATTAGTTTCTGGCAGGATCTCTCTGTCTAGATCAGTGTCGGGCAACCTTTTTCGAGTTGCGGCGCACTAAGCTTAATTTCTTTTTTTCGCGGCGCACCTGTGGTTATCACTATAAATTTCCTCGTAGGTAATTAAAATACAACAATAAATACTAGTAAAAATTTAAACATATATATCACATTTTATTAATTTTCAATATTAAATTAACATAATCAATGCGAGCATTGCGATTGTTTTTGAGAGCATATCAAATCAATACGGGGATCTACTTGTGAAAGACAAACGCGCATCTCCTCATCTATCATTTGAAGTCTTTCGCGCTTCTTAGACTTCATTTCTGTGAGTGTTGAAAAACCTTGCTCACACAGGTAGGAACTTCCAAATGGCAACAATGATTCGATGGCCGCATTACTAAGTTTAGGAAATTTGGAGTTTAAGCACAACCAAAACTCAGATAGCTCCTTTTCAGTGAATAGTCTTTTGAAAACTAAATCGTTTTTTAAATCAATTAAGTTTTCTTGCATTTCTTCTTCCAGATGTTGAATTTCACAGTGCATAAATGGGTTAACTACCCATTCCATCTTTTCAAAGTCCAAGTTAGGAAAATATTTATCAAAAGAAGCGGATAGTAATGTCAAAGTTTCTTCGACTTCTTTTTTGATAATAGATTTTGATGGATTCTCTTGAACCATCGGAAAATATGCAAAGTTTTCTTTAGCAATGTTTAAATTCCATAAACTGAGTTTTTCCTTAAACGCTTTCAACTTGGTGGAGATAGTGATAATGTTCTCCTGAGCACCTTGCAAATTTAAATTAAGGCTGTTTAATTTGTCGAAAATATCACCCAAAAATGAAACTCGTAACCACCAAACATCACTCATCATGAAAGGAAAATTAATCTCTTCGTTATCAATGAATGCCATTATTTCATTTTTCATTGAAATAAATCGATTTAAAACTTTGCCTTTCGACAACCATCTGACTTCAGTATGAAACAATAAATTTTTATAATCGGAATCCATTGCTTCACAAAATGTTGAAAAAAATCTCGATCGAAGAGCATTTGATTTGATGTAATTGACTACTTTGACAACTTCATCTAGAGTTGTGACAAGGATGGGAGGAACCGACTTTGACACTAACATTTCTCTATGAATCATACAGTGAACAAATTTGATATTTGGATTTTTTTATGACATGTGCTATCAATCCCTTTCTTGAACCTTTCATAGCTGGAGCTCCATCCGTACAGACGCTAACACAATTTTCCCATCTCAAGTTATACTTCATAACATTTTCATCAACTAATTCAAAAATGTCCGCACCAGTCGTTCTTTGTTTTAATTCTTTACAAAAAAAGTAGTTATTCACAATTTTTCCTGTATCGACGAACCTCAAAAATGCCAGCAATTGAGCTTTATTACTAATATCTGTGGTTTCATCAAGCTGTATAGCCCATTTTGTTGATGAATCATTAAAAGATTGTTTTATTTGCAACTCAATATCTTCTGACATATCTTCAATTCTTCTCGCAATAGTTTTTGATGATAGTGGAATTTTCGTAACCTTCTCCATAGCATCATTCGTTAACATACATCCAGCCACAATTTTTAAAGCAGGCAAGATAATTTCCTCTGCTTCCGCGTGAGCTTTCTTCTTTCGAGCGATGAGTTGAGCTATCATGTAACTAGCTGTTTGAGCTTCATCTGAGGTGGTCATAAATTTCTTGAATATATTTTTTTGATTGCTTTTGAAAACTTGATTAACTAAAAGTTCTAAATACCTACAAAAATGTTCGCGGCACACCTAGAATTCTTCGCGGCACACCAGTGTGCCACGGCACACCGGTTGCCCGACACTGGTCTAGATCATAGTGGTATTTTCTGACGGCGTCAATATACAAGGTCTGTCCAATAATTTCCCGGAAAGTTCAAACTTTTTTAAAAATACGAATAATAAAATTTTTCGAACACCAATTCTAATAGAAAGCTTGAGAAACACGAAAGTATATAACATTACGATTTTCCACGTGCAGCACGTGATAAAAATAATTTCAAAATATCACTTCAAGTATCCCCTTCGATTTTTAATGGAATAAAAACTGAACAGCGAAGTTGTATAACATTTTTTTTTTCAAAATCGGGAAGTCTGTATTTGAAAATAGCCTTGGGCGATGATCATTTTAAAAAATAAGCCGTATATGAATGGTATTCACGATTTAAAAATGGCAGAATCATTGAACGATGATGCGCATGTTGACCGGGCAATCCTTCACAGGATTCCTGAAAACACACAAAAATTGAGAAATCAATAAAGGAAAATCCACGAATTTGGCTACGTGACATCGCGATAGAAACTGGGATATCTAAATCTTCAGTAGGAATGATACTCAAAGATAATCTACAGTTGATGAAGACACCTGCAAAATTTGTTCCTGAATTTTTGACATTCGAACAGAAAATGATCGTGTTGATGCCTCAAGAAACATGCTTCAAATGGTCGAACAAACACTAATTGGAAGGAAAACATAATAACTGGAGACGAAATTGGAATTACGGGTATGACCCTGAAACTAAACACCAATCCGTGGAATGAAAATAAAAAGATAAGCCAAGAACGAAGAAATCTCGTCTTTGTAAGTCAAAAACCAAGGTTTTTTTTACTAGTGTCATTCTTCAACATAAAACGTATTGTACACTATGAATTCATTGAGGAAAGGCAAACATATATTTATATAAGGAAGTTTATTTAAACATTCTGAGATATCTACGTAAATCAATTCATCTTAAAAAAAGAGAAATGTGGGATTCCAAAAATTGGTTTTTTCCATCACGACAACGCTGGGCTACACACTGCTACACCTGTGCTAGATTTATTAACCAAGAACGTCAACTCAATACTTCGCCAACCTGCTTATTCTCCAGACTTATCTTCCAATGACTTTTCCTATTCCCAAATATAAAGACGACTTTGAAAGAGAGGGTTTTTGACACTGGGTAAACTGTCATTGCATAATCGAAAAAGATATTGATGAGCATTTCGAAAGACGACTTTTGTATATGTTTTGAAGCATGGAAGAAGGGATCGAAGCTATGTGTATAGATGTGGAAGCGGAGTATTTTGCAAAATACAAATACTTTTTATCAGGCTCACCGTTGTTCTTATATTCGCCTTTTCCGGGAAATTATTGCATACAGACCTTGTACGAGGTTATAATATACACTGAACTATCCTGGCATATTCTGGCCTGTGTAAGGATGACTTGGCAAACGCGAGGATGGCAAGGGCGTTGTCATCCAGCCTTAGGCCGAAGAGCTAGTCCTGCAGGTCGGGTGGTTGTTGTATGATTTTGAAGGCCTCCCGTATGAAGGTTCTGATGAAGCTGCAGTAATGGTGGGCCAACGTCAGATCATTAGAACCACCTGCGTTGCAGGTATCTTGAGCAGAGGACGGATGTGGAAGAGCGTGCAGGGCCAGCTGTACTGCAATATCGGCTGTGAGCCATGAGAAAGCGCAACGTTGTAGGAAGGTCAGGTCGTCTGTAAGAGCGCATCCTCATCGAACAAGTGAGAGTTGACACAGAGCCATCGAAGTCCCCAATACGTACTCCTATCCACCGTGCAGCGGCTAGGAGGTCAGGTGGCCGGAGGAACCTGCATCCTCCAATTAAGGCGAGGTCCCTCAACTGGTGTGTGGCACTATCCGGTGGTCCAGCGCTTGGAAGTCAGAAACTGCTTCCCATATATTCAGGAGTCTGTGACGTCGAGGTGGAAGCCATATCTCGGTTGAAAGGGGGGTTAACCAGGCCCCACTCTCAGTGAGCAAAGAGTAGGAGTTGAGACTTCTACGAAGCGCAGATTGGACACCTTTCATACACGCTAGTCTCAGCTACGGAGATAGGACGTGCTAGGACCCCCTCCCGTCAGCCAGACGGTGCGCTCAGGCACCGAGACGAAACGCACCAGTCGGGCTTGAGCTTAGAGCTGGTGGAGTCGGTAGGCAGGTATTCGTGAAGATGGTGTACCATTGAGGAGAGCATCAGAGAGTTTGCATCTCCCGCCCGTCCAACGAGAAAGAGAGGCTGCGGACGAAGGGGGACCATCTTGCAGCGACCGTCTCAATCAGCTCAACGAGATGGTTCTCCTGTACTGATGTTTCTTGTCCTGTAGTTACTAGACAGCCCAGGACCTTCAACGCGCTGTAGACCAGCAGATTTCTAGAGGGGAATCGGCTCGGCTTCTCCAGGTACCATGCCAAATACCTTTGCACTTGTCGTAATTCACTTGAATTCCCGATAAATGCCGGAATTCCTCGAAGATGTTTTGACGAGTTGAAATTGCTCATCATTCCGGATGAATAGGCTGGTGTCGCGGCATAAGCCAGACCGTTCTATTGGCCGAGTATCTGCTCTAGACGACGCAGGAGTGGTCGAGTATCAAGGCTGAACACAGCGGCACTGGCGGTATAGCCTTGCTCGACTATGTTCTGCAGGTGAAAAGGTCGTTTGTAGTGCTTGTTTACTCTGTCTATAGCGTCTGCCTTGGCATAGAGTACGAGGAATCACCCGATGAAGGCCAGCGGTATAAGAAGTTATACCAGTGGGGAAATCAGGAAACTTCAGTCCAAGGTATCGAAGGCATCCTTAATGAATATATTCTACTCTAGATTAAATCAGAGCAATCGGAATTCCTGAACCAAGTGGATAATGTACAAGAATTTAAAAAACTCAGATTGCATCCCTAAGAGAGCTAATCCAATCTATATATATATATATATAAATGAATGTCTGTCTGTCTGTCTGTTTGTCTGTGTGTACTCTATAGATTCAAAAACCGTACATCCAATCGCCGTGAAATTTTGGGATATTATTAGGCATATCCCCGGAAAGGTTTACGAAAAATAATATCTTGAATATCTTTAATATCCTTAGAGTTATTTGCAGATTTGTAGCTTTAACTCGCAAGCAGCGCCACCATTGAGACGGAGATAGGCTTAGGTTTGCTGCTCCTGATGACCTTGGGTCATCGTGTGAGTCACAGCATGATGCTACAAAAACACTCTCTCTGGGGATTTTACAGCGTCGACAACCTGTAAGATTGCCTCTCTCATATATTATACTTTAAACATCTGCTTAATTAAAGCATTTTTCATTTGAAAGAGACTGCTCTCTTAACCCCCTTTAGACAACATTAAATGATATCCCGTGTCGTTTTTTTTTATGATTTGAGAGCCACCCCTCGCTTGAAGCAAATCCTTTAATCCCAAGAGACTGCGCGAAAGACTTGAACATGAAACCGCCGACGGAACGTTTTGTCCTCTACACTGACGAATCCACTTAAAAAGATTAAATAATTGTGGGGTTAAATAAAACGTTATTCCAATTATTTTCTTCAGCTAGAAATCAATCATATTTTTGTTTATTCACGTAATTTAATTTGTTGAAATCTAAAAGGAAACACGGGAGACGGGGAGATATTTGGCCGAATGTGGAACTTGCCTTCTCATTGGTCGTGACGTCACGGTGGCTATTGCATCATCTGGTATTGCAGCAACTCTTTTGAACGGTGGTCGAACAGCACATTCAGCGTTGAAATTGCCATTAAATATGCAGGTAATTGAAACTCCAACATGTAATATTATGCCAAGAAGACAAGAAAGAAGCCTCGCGGGTGACCTCCGGGAACTACGTACATCTTCCATAAACGACACCATGATTTTATTCAGGATAACACGGCACACAGGGACCGGGAAAAAATGATCACTTTATCGAGAGATTCAAATTTACGAGTTTTAATTATCGAAATCTACTTATCGAGTTTTTTTTAAGGGCCCGGGAAAAAATGTTCACTAGATAAAACGATTATTTTGTAATGTAGAAAATTAGGAAATACAAAATTCAGGATGACACGGCACACAGGGACCGGGATAAAATGATCACTTTATCGAGAGATTCAAATTTACGCGTTCCCCGGGCGAAGCCGGGTACGTCCGCTAGTTAATAATAAGAAGAATGTAGAATACACATAATGGAGTTCTCAAGCTGTCTGATATGAAAGTAAATGATTGAATAATTCTTAATAATTCATTCGTTTTGGGATTGTAATTACACTTTTCAGGTGTGTCTAATTTGAGATTAGATAAATATATAATACTTCTTATAAATTAAGACGCTTAGAGCAAAAATTCCTTTAAGGGCCTTCAAATAATAATGTATGTTTTGGCTTTCAAATAGTGACTTTATAAATATTTTTTCTTTGGCTTAACTGATGAAGAATATATATAAAAGTACAGTTGTACATATACAGGGTGGCCCATAAGTCCCAACTCTTTTAAATTTTATTTAAAAATTAAAATTTTCGGGACTAATGGGCCATTCTTTATATACAATTATACACAATAACAACCAGAGCCAAAAGGCAGAACCAGTATTTGAATATATGGTCTTTATTCGTTCCTATATATTTTAGACGAATATAAAATATTTCATCTCTCTTATAAAAACATCAAATCAGAAGTGCTCAAGTGAAAGATAAGGAAACCCAATGCCATATAAGTGGAAGAAGTAACCAATATATTTTTTAGGTAAATAAAATATGTTGTGCTAAGTGCTGAAAGGAAATTATAATATTGTAATATTCTCGTATACATTTCCAAATATTAGAACATTTTTGTTTAATCAAACAAATTATTATTTTTTCCAATATTATATCACCCTTATTCTGATTTCCCAAACAAGAGTAACAAATATAGTTGATTACAAAAATAGGATCTGTTAGTATTCCTAAAACTGTAGAAGTTCAAATAAATAAATATATATATTAAAAATAAAGAAGGCATCTCCTGATCACGAGCACATGTGCTTTTTAGATGGCAGAGCGCCATCTAGTGGAGCAAAAATAAACAAAACGTTTATTTAGCTTGCTCCGAGATATTTGGCCAACCCATATATATATATAATGTATCACATGTATTATTGTAGCGAATATTTGTGAGAAAGGCGAAGAAGTAACATAAAGAGACAACTCCATCTTAAGTTATGTTACGCAAACTTTGACTTTAATCATCATCGATGCTACGTCACTACTATTACGAAACTTCCAACTTCTACCTTCAACCTTTCTGTTATGTTTATCGCTAGCTTGTTTTAACAATATTTGTATTGGAACAAGTCGTTCCTTAAATAAATATATATTTGTTTTTATCTAAAGGGATGTCCTCGTAACTACAAATTACGTGAGTACAAAACCAACTTGAAATCCTTAAAAAGAAACATCGTATTTTTGCTAAGCCTATATCAATTTGGTAGCAGAGCATGGTTTGGGCGCGCGAATTGGACTAACCGCCAATTGATCCATTTAAATCAAAAAGAAATTAAATAATTGGACTAACCGCCAATTTAGAAAGAAAAATTGAATGAAAATGGATACATATAACTTAGCAAAAATCGAACAGTTAACAGAAAACAACTATACAACGTGGTCCATGAAAATGGAAGCAATTCTAGATTCAAAAGATCTCTTCGAGGACATAATTGTTAATGACGAGCCAGACTTTACAAATAATAAACTAGAATATGATATTTGGAAGAAAAATAATCGGGAAGCATACAGCCTAATAATATTGTCACTTTCGGATGACTTAACAATCATCTTTCGAGGCGATAAAAGGGCCAAAAGAATTTGGTACGACATAAAGAAAAGGTTTGAAGGATCTCTAGAAAATAAAAGGATAGACCTAATGTTGGATCTAGCCAAACTAAAATTGAACCCAAATGAAAATGGTAACATGTTTACATTGAACCTATCACGTTTACCTGAAGCAACTCATGTTCCAAATGAACATTGCTTGATTTCAAAGGACAATTCTAGGACTGCATGGCACAGAAGGTTAGGACATCCTAGTGACAACAAATTAGACCTGATTTTGAAGAACAATCTTCTAAAAGGTTTGGACTCTATAAATGGTACCCTTGATCAATGTGATGCTTGCTCCTTGGGAAAAATGACCAAAGTACCCTATGTTCACACAGATAGCAATCAGGAAAGCTACCCCTTTGAAGCCATTTATGTCGATCTCTGTGGTCCAATGAGAATAAACTCCTTGGGCGGAAGTAAATATTTCTTGACCATCGTAGACGGATTTTCTAGGAGAATATTTGTAGAATTTCTCAAAGATAAACTCTCAGCAGCAGAAGTTTTGAAGAAGTTTATTGTAAAGAGAGAAACCGAACTAAACTCAAAACTAAAACGACTTAGAACAGATAACGGAACAGAATTTATCAATAAAAACCTTGAAACCTTCATAGAATCCAAAGGAATTAAACATGAACTAACTACACCGTACACCCCAAGAAGCAATGGGAGAGTTGAAAGAGCTAACAGAACACTATTAGACAAAGGCCGAACACTTCTGGCAGACTGCCAATTACCCCTAAACTTCTGGGCAGAAGCTTTGAATACAGCTGCATATCTGTACAATCTAACTCCCACAACCAATGACCCAGACACTACCCCTATGGAAAAATGGAAAGGTAAAAAGCCATCCGTTTCTCACATCATGAGATTTGGTTGTGAAGTCTTCTATAAACTCGAGAATCATCAAAGACACAAACTAGAAGCTAAATCTAAGAGAGGAATATTTGTAGGCTATTCAAGATGCAGAAGAGCTTATCGAGTATTGGATATCACAGCGAGAGTCATTCTTGAAACCGCAGACATTCACTTCAGAGAGAACAATAATGTCATCTCGGAAGAAAAACAAAGTGATAATAATAATACAGACAGTAACACATATTTCTTCATTCAGGAGGATGAACAACTGGACAATCATGTTCTATCAGATATTGATATTGAAGAGCCAGCACCAGATACCATGATCAACAGACAGACAGATACCATGATCAACAGACAGACAGAGTCAAGTGAATCAGACAGACCACAAAGAACTCGAACAATACCTAAAAGATTCGATGACTACGTTCTGGCTACTACGAATGAAACCATCCCGAAAGACTATGAAGAAGCCATCGCATGCGAAGACAAGAAACATTGGGAGGACGCAATGCTTGAGGAAATACAAACATGTACTCGCATCAAGTATGGGAACTGGTACCTAGACCTGTAAACGCAAAAGTTGTCAAAAGTAAATGGGTGTTCAAAATATCTAAAGACCAAGAAAACAAAAACAAAACTTACAAAGCTAGACTTGTTGCAATGGGATACAACCAAATCCCAGGAAGATATTACAACGAAAGTTTCAGCCCTGTAATTAAAAATGCCACCCTCAGGACTATTTTGTCAATGGCAGCAACAAAAAATTCAGACATTAAACTATTTGATGTGAAAGCAGCCTATCTAAATGGAAACATTGAAAATACAATATTCATGGAACAACCTGCTGGATTTGTCCAAGACAGAAACAAAGTTTGCAAACTCAACAAAAGTATTTACGGTCTACCTCAATCCGGAAGATCTTGGTTTGAGAAATTCAGTCAAGTACTTCATGACTGTGGACTGGAAAAACTTAAATCTGATCCTTGCCTATTTAAATGGAAGAATGAAGACAAATACTTCTATGTAGGGATATATGTTGATGACTTTATCACTGTCTCAGATTCTGAAGATACCTCAAACAGATTCATCAATAAATTGAGACATTACCTGGAAATAAAGGATGTAACATGTAAAGGCATGTTTTTGGGAATCAAGATCATACACGACAAGGAGGGAATTTCTCTACAGCAAAGCCACTATGTACAACAAATATTGCAGAAATATGGAATGGAAAATTGTAAGGAAGTTCCAACACCAGGTTCCAAAGAAATCAATTTGGACAATCATATTGAAGATGACAATTGTGATCAGCACACTTACCAAGAAGCCCTTGGAATGCTAATGTTTCTAGCTGTTAACACCAGACCCGACATCGCTTACATCACTAGCAAACTTTCACAGTACTCCAGACAACCAAAACAGATGCACTGGACAGCAATCAAAAGAGTGATGAGATATCTACGAGGAACAATTGACCTAGGAGTGAAATATAAAAGAGGGAAGACTGGAATCTTGAAGTCCTACACCGATGCCAGCTGGTCGACCACTCATGATGGAAAATCCTACGGCGGATATGTATTGAAGCTCGGCGAAGCAACTATAGACTGGAAAAGTAGTAAACAACCACTCGTCGCCCTCTCCACAATGGAAGCGGAAATGATAGCTGCTTGTGAAAGCTGCTGTCAAATCAAGTGGATAATAAACCTGTTACGAGAGCTGGAAGAATGGAATTTCATGGAAAAACCAACTGCGATCTATACAGACAGTCAGTCATTGATCAACTGGATCTCCAGCCCTAAACAAAGCAGTCGCTGTAGACATATCAACAGAAAGTACCACTTCTTGAGAGACTGTTATGAATCCAGAGACATCTGCCTTCTGTACAAGCCATCCCAGGACCTGGAGGCGGATATCTTCACAAAGGACCTATCCCGAGGCCAGATGAAGAAACACCTGGAGAACCTCAGCATCGTGGGAATAAAGACAAAGTAAGGAGGGAATTGTTACGCAAACTTTGACTTTAATCATCATCGATGCTACGTCACTACTATTACGAAACTTCCAACTTCTACCTTCAACCTTTCTGTTATGTTTTATCGCTAGCTTGTTTTAACAATATTTGTATTGGAACAAGTCGTTCCTTAAATAAATATATATTTGTTTTTATCTAAAGGGATGTCCTCGTAACTACAAATTACGTGAGTACAAAACCAACTTGAAATCCTTAAAAAGAAACATCGTATTTTTGCTAAGCCTATATCAAGTTAGATTGTGAAATAATTGCAAAGGATTTAAACGATATTCATCAATCAAAATAATTGCAAAAAGTTTATTTATTAAATAAGAATGGCAAGCTTTCAAGTGTTAGCTCATCATCAGGCCAATTGTTTCGCAAATTCCTAAAATATGTATAGAGGTGTAGGAGGTATTTTTACATATTTACACTTGAAAAAAAAGTTTTAAAAATTCTCTGAGAAATACTTTAAATATATATATCCTAAAATTATTTACTTATAACGGAAATAAAATTTATAAAATATGTTATGCAAAAACTATTGAAAACACATGATTCATTTTTAAATTACAAATAAAATATTAAAGAAATCCTTTGATGAATGGATCACAGATCATAACTCACTTGGTAAAGACTATGGATTTATCTTAGTCAACAACAACAAAAAGCCTTTATTTAGGGTCACTGACCCTATACAGGATTCACCAGAGGTATGCATAAGAACAAAGCAGTGAGACAAAGGAAATAACGATATATACAGAGTAAAAAAAAAAAAACAAGAAAAGGAAAAAAAATAATAATAAGAAAGAGGGAAGCAAGAAATCAACACAAAAAGAGTAGCAGTAAGAAAGTGAGGAGTGAGTATCGATTTATCTTAGTCATGTGTATTGATATTGCTGTGGTTTATACTGCTATTTTTATTTGAAATTAGTGACTCCAGAATGAGTCTATTTTGAAAATATGTTTTGAAAATAAAATTTCACATCCTGTAGGTTAAATTGATGGCCGGTGGATTCTTCGTGCTGATATATTAGTGATCTACTGTCGTGATTTTTTACATTGCGGATGTGTTCTTTGATTCTGATGGCGACTCTTCGGCCGAATTCTCCTATGTATGAGGCAGGGCACTGGTGTCAGGATACTGAGTATATGGCGTTGTGCTGATTTCCAGGTTCTATTCCGATATTAGATTTGGTAATAGTGTTTCTTATTATTTGACCTATGGACGGGGTTCTGAATAAAAATCTAATTCCGAATTTCTTTAATTCGTAAGCTAGTTTTTAATTGGTTGGAGAATATTCTAGGTAGAAATTGGTTCGATATACTGTCTGATTCTTGGGTAAGAATTGGTTGTAGGTGTGCTTCAGAATAAATTGTAGTGGAAATCCGGAATTTTGCAGGTTGTGAATGATATTTAATTTTTCTATTCTTTTGAAACCAGGTAGAGGGCAATGTGTGATAATTCTTTTAGTTAGCGTCTTAACTATTGATATTTTATGAACTATTGGACCAAATGAATTGAAACAAAGATATGATGGTTCGAATCCTCTTTTGTAATAGACTGTAGAATGGAATTTATGCTCGGTTCTAAGGATAAGAATATCTAGATATGGTAGTGCGGCTTCAGTTTCTGTCTTCATTGTGAATTTAATCTGGGGGTGGTAAATGTTTAAAGTGCTTAAAATTCGTTGTTCTTTGTCTGTTTCATATTCACAAAAGATATCATCGATGTAGCGGTACTATTTCTTTATGCCAAGTTCTTTAAAGCTATTGATCCAATTGTCCAGTTTCAACATTACTATTTCAACAGCTATTAATGATAACTGGCTCCCCATGAGGGAACCACAAATCTGTTGGTATATTTCATCTTCAAATTTAAAATCCATAATTGAGAGACAGAGCTGGAATAAAGTAATGATTCTATTGGTTTCTATGGTTTCAGTCGAATTCTGATTTAGTATGTCTCTCCGATTTTCTATTATTAAATGGTGGGGGAGGCTAAGAAATAAGGACACCACATCAAAGGAACCAATTATACATCCAGTTGTAGGTTTTAAAGTTCTTAAATTAATTATAAAATCAGGTATGTTACTAATGGAATGGAGGTTTGCAGAACGAATCACAGGAGTTAGGTATGAGGTCAGGAACCTGGACAATGGCATAGCTGGCGAAAGATGATAAGCAATTATCGGGCTCAACGGGATATTCTCTTTGTTAAGTTTAGGGAGGCCGTAGATGTATGGAACTCTGTTTTTGTTGGCTGTGAATTGCTTCAGTTGGACGTCTGTTATTAGTTTCTCTTTCTGTAAGGCTGTCAGTCTTCTACTAAATAAGGCAACGGTTTTTGAATTTGTGGCTGAGTCGATCTGTTTGAATATAGTAACGTCTTCAAGAATGTTATGGATTTTCTTAGAATATCAGATTTACTCATGATTACAGTGGTGGCTCCTCCTCCATCAACTTAAAAATAATGCAAATCTGGTTATTACCAAATCTGACAAAGGACAAAGGGATCAGACAGTATATTGAACCAATTGCTACCTACAATATTCTCCAACCAATCAAAAACTGGCTTACGAATTAAAGAAATTCGAAATTATATTTTTATTCAGAACCCCCCCCCCCCCGTCCATAGGTCAAATAATAAGAAACCTTATTCCAAATCTAATATCAGAATAGAATCTGGAAATCAGCACAACGCAATATATTCAGTATCCTGACAACAGTGCCCTGACTCATACATAGGAGAATCCAGCCGAACAGTCGCCATCAGAATCAAAGAACACATCCGCAATGTAAAAAAATCACGAAATAGATCACTAATATATCAGCATGAAGAATCCACCGGCCATCAATTTAACCTACAGGATGTGAAATGTTATTCTCAAAACATATTTTCAAAATAGACTCATTCTGGAATCACTAATTTCAAATAAAAATAGCAGTATCAACACATATAACGAAGATGAATCCATAGTCTTTACCTAGTTAGTTATGATCTGTCATCCATTCATCAAAGGATTTCTTTAATATTTTATTTGTAATTTAAAAATGAATCATGTTTTCTATAGTTTTTGCATAGCATATTTTATAAATTTTATTTCCGTTATAAGTAAATAAGTTTTAGGATATATATATTTAAAATATTTCTCAGAGAATTTTTAAAACTTTTTTCAAGTGTAAATTTGTAAAAATACCTCCTACACCTCTATACATATTTTAGGAATTTGCGAAACAATTGGCCTGATGATGAGCTAACACTTGAAAGCTTGCCATTCTTATTTAATAAATAAACTTTTTGCAATTATTTCGATTGATATATATCGTTTAAGTAACATAAAGGTAGCCCAAGTTCCTGGAGCGTAAATGGCGAAAAAGCCTCTCTTAAAAAAAAAAAAAAAAATAAATAAAAAAAAAACAGTTTTCTCTACAATCTCATCCTCTTGAAGTTAAAAAAATAATATTTTAATACTTTACATGGAAATAAAAATACATTTTATTAAATAAGTTTTTAAAATAATGCATTTTTGCTCAAATTAAGAAATATTTTAGTTTGGTGAAATTTGACCACATATTTAACTGTTGTCCAATTTTTTTTTCCTTAATGTATTTTTAATTTAGTACCATTCAAAATATGAGTTTTATCTTTTCTTCTTATTACCACTTTTTGTTATTTTATTTTTAATTAAAATTTTTATATTTAAATTATTTATTTATTTATCATGTCACATCCGTTGCAATCTGAAAATCAAACATTTTCTTATGAAAATTATTTTAAATTATTTCAACATTTTAGCCACAATTCAGCATGCCATTTAAAGGTACATTTTTATTATTTTTAAAATTAATAAGAAATACTTGTAACGATTATCTTATTTTTGACAGATATTTTTATTATTAAAAGATAGCCAAATAGAGTTTAAAACGTTTACAAGGAAAAATAATCCGAAAAAAAAATTGTAGTTAAAAAGGATTTAAAATATATTTAACTACATCTGAAATACAATTACTGAAAGTAAATATAAACTTTTAAAGGATTTAAAAGATATTTGTTTTCAGGAATTTATTTTTCTGTTTAATAATGACCACAAATTGGTTATAAAACGCCGACCCCTCTTCCCGAGTTCAATCTACCCAAATTCTCTTTAAAATATTTAAAAAATAATCACATTAGAATAATTAATTAATAAATATATATTAAATTATTTTTAAAACCTTGTGATTAATTAAAAAAAAAAATCTTTTGATGTTTTGACTAGAGAGAGAACCAATTGTAAAATTTAAAAATAAAATTAAAATATTGATCTTACTGGATCAATAATTATTTATATAAATATATATATTTTAAAGATATCTTTTTATTCTAAGTTCTCTATCTCTCTATTGTCTTATTTTGTTCACATATACCAGTACTATTCATATTATCTTACTATATATAGTTTTAATATTAAATTTGTACCAATATTTCTAAATTCTGGTAATTACCAAAAAAAAAAAAACTGTTTTCATGATTTCTTTACCTATTTTTATTAAAACATTCAATGATCGTATGCACCATCTATTATTGTTAATTTTAATTCAGCTGAATTGTGTAATTTTAAGATTTTATAGTATTACAAAGGGGTCAAAACTCCCATTATAGTGAACAAACTCAGATTTTGATAAATATTTAGTTAAATAATTTTAAAAGAAATTTGATAATGATTGAAACTTGGATCTATAAATACAAATCATGTATTTGTTAAAACACTGGTGGCATTTTAGAAAGATTCAATTTATAGCATGAATTTAAAATATGAAAAGTTATTTATAAATATATTTAAAAAAATAAAAAATAAAAAATGGTAGATTATTTTCCGATTATATTAATTGAATTTTTTTTTTTTTTTTGGAAATTGGCCGAAAACCTTTTCTTTAGATAGAACATGAAATCTTGTTTCTGGCACTTGTTCTCTACCCTCTAATTCAGATTGATTTGATCAATTGATTCAGATTATAATATATATAGTGCCATTAGCCCTGTTATAAGAAATTTGAAATATTTTTGACGTGTTCTTTTAAAAATAAACCACAATTTTCTACTGCCCTTACTGTAATCATTAAACTGGTGTTCACCACTGGCCATCCCATCATTGCACTTGAAGAGACTGTTGTAAATCCAGATAGAAGAAATTTCCTTTCCTCCAACTTACCCAGATTAATCTATTTATTAGCTTGATTGTCTTAATTTAGTTTTCCTGTATATAAATATCATATTACCTTTATATGGTTTGCTTTAAAAATAATAATAACATTGCTTATTACTGGTACTATTACTGTTATTCCTGTATGTGTCCTACATTTCTACTCTGAGAATCTGTATAAGAATGAAAGATCTTAATAAAGCTTTTTGTTGTTGATAGGCACAATTTGGATTATAAACACAAGGTAATAAGACCAAATCCAAATAAATAAATAGTGTGTAACATTTTGGTAACAGCTCTGTTACAGAAACTTCACACACTATTTATTTATTTGGATTTGGTCTTATTACTTTTATGTTGTTGTAGTATTTTATCATTGCAGTAAGGTCAGTAGAAAATTGATTTATTTTGAAAAGAACCACACACGTCCAAAATAGTTGAAATATATATATAGTAAATAAACATCTTTGTTGTGCTTTAATGATTTGAAGACCTGTCATCTTGTTTTAGCAAGAGTTGATTGACTTACAAAATATTTACTCTGTGTGCCATGGTTTGTTTATGGATATCAAGCCTTTTATATAATTACCTTATACAGTAGAACTACCTCCCTGTAAAGGACACCTAATTGCAGAGCTAAAGTGTTCTTTAGGGAGAGATGTCTTCTTACTGGAGGATTACTAAATAGTAAAAATGGTAATTTTATCTGTGAAAACTGTCCTTTATAGAAAGGTGTCCTCAAGCGCGAGTGTCCTCTCATGGAGGTTCTACTGTATTATGATAAAATTTCCTGCTGATTTGTCAGAATATTATTGAGATATAGAATTATTACTTGCTGATTGTTTTGAGTTCGTAAGCCTTTTGATATTGGTATGCAGTCATGAAAAAATAAATAAAATAGTTTAAATCACAATTTACTTTAATTGATATGATGTTGTTTCTTATCCCCTTGTGTAAAGGTTACATGAATTCCATGAGTTCCTCGAGCTAAATTGATAACATAATTGAGGATGAAATAATACCTGACTTAAGCCATTGAAGAATGAAGGAAACAAAAAAACGTATTTACATATTTACAGAAAGAGCCGGCCAACAGAAAACAACAACAATAGGTTTATAGCCGGGAAAGCCTTGATGTCTGGCGGTCGACTTTGCAGAGTAGTTTGTTCTAGGAAAAATTATAATTTTAAAATGAAATAATTTTTATATAACATATACAGTAGAACCTCCCTGTAAAGGACAACACCTAATTGCAGAGCCAAAGTGTCCTTTAGGGAGAGGTGGCCTCTTACCGGAGAGTTACTAAATAGTAAAAATGGTAATTTTGTGAATGAAAACTGTCCTTTATAGGGAAGTGTCCTCTAGCGTGAGTGTCCTCTCATGGAGGTTTTACTATATATATATAGAGAGAGAGAGAAATGTGTGAGGGTGTTTATTTAATCGGATGACTCACAAGCTTTCCACCATTATGGTCCTTTAACTGTGTGGTGTTAATGTTATTATTCAAACGTCACCTATAATTTCTGGATATAGTGTTGTATGTATTGTCTATATTTCAAATATAAATACACTATAATTTAATTTAAAAAATCAACGCACCAAGAAATATTTGTCAGATTGGGACAAAAATTGGCTTATGTGTGAAGACATGTATAAGGGAAAAATGATTTGAGAACAATTAATTATTTTATTCCAGAGTTTGATCATCAAATTGAGAAAGTTGATATGTCGTTGGACCCCCACTGGACTGGATACAGGCTGCCACCCGGCGTGTCATGGACTGATAAAAATTCCAGATGTTGTGCTGCAGGATTTCTTGCCAAATTGTCTCGACCTATCGAGCTAAATAGTCAACATTCTGGGATGGTTGCAATCACCTTCCCATCACGACCCAGATGTGCTCTATGGTTGATAGATCAGGCGACCTTGCTGGAAGAGTTCAGCAAGATTGAAAACAATCCATAGTAACATGTGCTGTGTATGGCTGGCCCAACATTATCTTGTTGAAAAGTAAGATGGGGTGATGTGAGCTATAAACCAAATAGTGCTTTATCTTTTTTGATAGACTTCAATGGACATAAGAAGTTATTCTTCCTATGAGCTGAAGAAATTGAATTACAAAGTGAATATCAATGTTGATGCCTTAACTTGAAAATTCAGCATAGAGTTGTCTATGTAGGATTGAAACCATGATTCTATCCAGGGCTAATGATAGTTGTTTTTTTTTTACTTTGTGGTGGACATCTTGCTGAACTATCTTAGAGAGTCCTTTATTCCATCACACACAAAAGCCTTTATTAAGACACACAGGTCTTACAGAGGATTCTCCTTGGGGTTACAAAACGGAGAAAGTGGGAAATAAAGATGGTGAAAGAATATATACATATGGTAAATATATACAGATTATAAGAAAGAATAAAGAAATAAGAAGAATTAAAAAAAATAAATAAATAAAATTAAAAATTTTTGGAAATATGGATGTCCTTTATTCCATCAACTTGAAGACTTCCTGGTGAGGAAGTAAGAATTGCTTGCACCGTTTAACACTCACACTAATTTATCAATACAAATTGGTGATTTCAAATGTTTTCCTTAAATGCACATTTCTTTACATGAAACTACCACCAATAATAATGGAATATAAATTTTTGCCTTCATGGAATTCGTGTAATCTTTACACAAGGGGATAAGAAACAACAACAAATTTTTTCCTTATTAATCAGGGTGGATAGATTTGTTGAGGATGAATGAGTTTACTTGATTTGGTGGAAGTGGTTTTAAAGGGAAACATGAGGTGAAACTCAGTATGAAAGTTGTGGGGGAGGAGGTGGTTAAAAACAAACACCCCCCCCCCTAACCTCCCCTAGTTTAGTCCTCCCTCCCCCCTCCAAATGTCTGTGTGATAGATGACTCAAGAAACTTTCTCTCCCCCCCTCCCAGCTATTTACCTGTCTGTCACATACAAACATATTTACATATTGTTTAATGCCATCTACATGCCATCAAAACTGGAAATATTTTAACCCCTAATTATTATTATTATTTTTTTCAAATTTATAAAATACACAAATTCCTTCTTCCCCTGCTTCTCTTTTTTTTTTTTTTTTTAAAGATTGATTTCTAACAGGAGAATCATCTGTATAAGATGGAATGTCTTAATAAAGGTGTGTGTGAAATTCCTACCACCACTAAACACAAAGCATAGATACAAGAAAATAAGACCTAATCCAAATAATTTTATAGTGTGTGACGTTTCGGTAACAGCATTTTTACCAAAACATCACACTATAAATTTATTTGGATTAGGTCTTATTTTCTTGTATCTATAATCTATAAATCCAATATAGCATAGTTTTAAACACAAGGGAATAAGACCAAATCCAAATAAATAGTGTATGTATTTATTTATTTGGTCTTATTCCCTTGTTTTTATAATCTATAATCGAAATTGTGCCTTATCACAAAGCGTATTTGTCAGTCTATCATTTGAATTTATTAATGTTTTCT